>OY759224.1:32695400-33295400 GCA_963662175.1 Aradus depressus | reverse complement strand
AATTTTGTGTCGATAAATATATTACATCCGCAGTTATTAGGGTTTTTGAATTGAGCCCCTCCCCTGAACCCCCTCCTCCCCCCCCCCCCCCCCCCCCTCCCCCCGTTGGATATCGTGACTTTAAATATGAAATTTCATGTCGATATATTTATTAAATTGTTAATGGCGTTTTTAAGTTGAGAACCCCTCTGAACACTTGCACTCTGCCGATCCGCTGAAAATTAATAAGTGTCATAAAGGGTTTTGAATTCTCATATAAAATTTTGTGTCGATACATTCAACGGCAGTTAATGGATTTTTTATGTTAAGTCTCCTTTCCTTTGGACGATTTGGCTGAACAACTATAGGTGTCGTCGTTAGAGGGTTCTGCATCCACATATAAAATGTTCTATCGATACATTCATTTTATCGGGAGTTATCGAGTTGACAGACAAACACACACTTAAGACATTTTTCTTTTCATATTTGGAATCGTAGGACGGAAAACATGAAAATCCGATGAAAACTCCGCATCGAATTTTTGACCGATTACGTAACTTCGGGTATGGGGAATAAAAAAAACGTTATTGAAGTAATAACTGTGTATTCTGGTACAGTTCCTAACTCCGCTTCTAGAGTGCTGTACAAGTTCTGTTGTAGTGAAACCAAAAATAAATTTATTTAGTTAGTTATTATGACTCATGCCCGGGCTTTAACTATGAGGTCATATCACCTACTATAAGAGCGCTCTTTCTTCAATCTGGTGGACATGAGTCCGACTCTACTGTGAGAGTCCTAAATTTTGCCTACCCTAAATTTTTATTGACCTAGGGCAGGGGACCTTAACGAGTACCTGACATCGTACAGACTCGGGACCATCGCTTAACGTCCCATCCGAAGGACGGCGTCCTTAAGTTTATTTTACCTAGGGCCTCGGTCGGGTTTCGAACCCACGATCTTGAGCTGAGAAGGCAAACACGCATACCACTAAGCTACCGGCGCCCTCTTTATTTATTTATTCAATTTTTTCGTAATACCTTTTACAAAAACAGTAAAAATAATGTGTGGATCTATATATCTCGAATTCGTTATTTACATAACAATTGAATATAAATGTTATTTGAAGCATGTCTACATATTTGTTTATAATTATTTAATTTACAAAAAAATTATGACACAAAAAAAACTGAATTATTCAAAGTATTATCAAAGTTTGATAAATGCATGTTGTGAAAAAACCTGTAACTATAATTTTCAAATTATATACGCATAATAAAAAATAATTACTATTATTACATATCTAATGAATATTTAAAACACAAATGAAGGCATCAAGTTAATTGTAAAAACTGTTAAAATTAATATTAAAAAAAAGTCGTCAATCAGCGAAAATGTGTGACTATACAGAAATGATTAATCAATAAAGTATGCACTTTCCTTCCGTAACCAATCTATAGTTGACTAAGTGCTAATAAGGGCTTCTGCATCCTCAGGCTAAATGTCCACCTATTCATCGGCAGTTATCAGCGTCTTCCTCTGACCACCCACCTCTTTGGCTGATTAAGCGGGAATATATCTGTGGTCACAGGGAATAAATTGGTAAGTCTAAATTCGTAATTTTTCAGGGTAGCACTTCTTTACTTTTGCATTAATCGTGTAAATCCAGTTTTTGGAATAAATAAATTATGTTTGCAACATTATTAATCACATACCTTCTAAATCTATAGGAGTGAATGAAAATGAATATTAAATAAGTAATAAGATTTATCAGTCTCACATATTTTTTATTTATATCACAACTAGTTTCGGCAATTTGCCATCATCAGGTGGTGAATCTTTCTAGAGAAGAGGTCAAGGGATACGATCGAGTATCATCAGGGACCAGCTGGACACTGATGATACTCGATCTTATCCCTTGACCTCTTCTCTAGAAAGATTCACCACCTGATGATGGCAAATTGCCGAAGCTAGTTGTGGTATAAATAAAAAATATGTGAGACTGATAAATCTTATTACTTATTTAACAAGTTAGTCCACTACATCTGACTATCACCAAGAAATAAAATGAATATTGTTAATATTTTCTTGGATTTTCTCTTAGTTACCTAATCATTCCCCATCACTTACCTAATTATTAACCATACTTTTTGAAATACTCGTGAATGATGCCTCTCTAAAGTTGAGCAAGTTGATTTAATTGAAAACGCCCTCTTCACTTGGAATGGTTGAATAAATGGTTAAATGCAGTTATTTCGTTAATGATTCCTCAAAGAAGTAGATTAAGTTGATTTAACCGAGAACATACACAATTTTACGAGATACCAAGAAACCTACATCTTTATAATTCCTAAAGTATTAGAGTCCTGAGCTCCCAACTTCTTCACAGTGCTCAGGTGGCTTGGGACATGATCACAGTACACTTAACTCATTTTGGCAATTTTTCGACTTAACAACTTATTCCCTGTGACCATAGATATTAGGTGGGGGGTTTTGAATTTCTTTATAAAATTTCATGACGATAAATTAGATAGTCCCATTTGGAAATATTTATGTTTCTTTCGGATTGGACGTTAAGCGATGATCCCGAGCCTGTACGATGTCAGGTACTCGTTAAAGACCCCTGCCCTAGGTGAATAAAAATTATTATAGACAAAATTTAGGACTCCCACAGTAGAGTCGGGCTCATGTCCACCAGAGTGACGAAAGAGCGCTATGGTAGTAGGCGATATGACCTCGTAGTTAAAGCCCGAGCATGAGTCATAAGAACCTAACCTAACCTTATATTTATGTTTGTTTTTGTGAGACCTCAAGTATGTAATTAATGCTCCTCCCTTCAACATGATATAATTTTTCAATTCTATTTCTTGTATCCTTTCGCCAAGAACTTTTTCTTTATAATTATATAATAAAACGAGCTGGTGAATGTAAAAAAAAAAAGGAAAAAGAAGAAAAAAAAAAAAAAAAAAAAAAAAACAATGATAACGTGAGATATTGTAGTTTCTGAAAGTGACATATGATCTCAGATGATGACACACAACAACGATAACTCTGGTTTTGCGCAAATATTTTACAACAATAAATATCTAATGGTAATAAGGGCGCCGCACAGTGTGAAATTTATGAGTTTTAATTTTCAAAATTTGAGCCCCCGCTCAATTTTCGATCAATTTGGATGAAACTAGGTGCAAAATATTTGTGAAAGCTGGTTTTTTATCAGGTAACTGGGGGTTTCACAATCAAGGTATTATATGCCAATTGACAGCAGCCAAAACCCCGCGAAATTCTTTTAAACATTTAATTTTTTTTGTTTAAGTTTTTGTTAACGGATTTTTACAACTGAAATTAAAATTCTGGGGGTATTGAGGGTTAGTCAATGAAGAAAACACTATTCAAATGCCAACATTATCTGTTACCCTCGACCCTTCTGTACCCTTAGTTGAACGTAAGGCCTCACAGTCTTCATGCCTTCTCCTCAACCATCTATATTCATAGTAAGTTTCCTTGTTGTTCATCAATGTGTATATGTATGTGAATGTATTAGGATGTATATATGTATTTATGTGGAGTTGTATGAGTGAATGTATATTTATGTACCTATATATAATTTTAATCGATCACCCATTATATTTTTCTAATCTTGATACCCCCATGTTTGTTAGGCCCTGATGATCATATGAAATATATCGAAACGTTGGCATTTGAATAGTGTTTTCTTCATTGACTGACCCTCAATACCCCCAGCATTTTGAAATCTACAGTCGCTAGCAAACATCTAACTTAAATTAATGTTTTTTGGGTCGCTAATTACGAATTCAATATTCATTTTAGCCAAAAGTGGTCCTAATGTTGTCATTTTGGCCTAAAGTGGTCCAAATTCAATATATTGGCTATTTTTGCCACTGGCATATAATACCTTCATTGTGAAACCCGCAGTTATCTGATAAAAAGCCAGCTTTCACAAATATTTTGCACCTAGTTTCATCCAAATTGATCAAAAATTGAGCGGGGGCTCGAATTTTGAAAATCAAAGCTCATAAACTTCACACTGTCCGCTGGTAGCTCAGAGCTTGCCTACTGAGCTGAAGATCGCGAGTTCGAAACCGGGCCGACCTTAGGTTTTTTTATCTAGGAAGTGAAAGAATCTTGAGCATGCCGTCCTTCAGATGTGTCGTTAAGTAATAGTCTGGAGCCTGTGCGATATTGGGTACTCGTTAAAGACCCTTACCCTATAGGTGAACAAACCCAGGTAGGCAAAATTTAGAATTCCCAGAGTTGAGTCAAGCTCATGTCCATCAGGGTGATGAAAGAGCGCTCTGGTAGTAGGCGATCTGACCTAGTAAAGCCCGGCATGAGTCACAATATCTAACTCCAATTGTAATTGTGTACAGAATCTCAGGAGAAAAAAAAACATTAAGGCGTAGTCATGGTCCACGCCGTAGATTTTCCGTGAAAACGTCGGGATAAAATCATTTTTCATTTTCTTTTCGATGCTGCCGTAGCTCTTGCATTTGCTCGGCACTAGACTTTTTAGGTTTTTTAAATTTCTTTTGATGCAAGCTTTCCTCTGATTTGCGTTTTCTATAATTCCGCGCATATTTACGATTCATATAAGTCGACATCTTTAATTATTTTGCAATTTTCAATTTAATACCGATTTTTACATATATTATGGCGAATATTTTATTGTTTCACTTTGAGTCCTAGTAGTGCTCCTCAAGCTCTTTACAATGACACCCGAATCAACGTCCTACCTAAACGCGTTATCACGCTACACTAATTTCTAATTTTACACAACGCTAATTTGCAACAATCATCCGGCGGAGTCCACACAAGCCCGATAACGTCACATGCAAAACAAACACTGCACAACAAACACGTACTGACATGCTCTATCCATTGTGACCTCAACCGTTGTTATCGCATTATTAGTCTCGTAGTTATTATCGATTGAAATCTGACGGTATTTTGTAACACAAGAAAGTTTGACCAGCTATCACTGTGCTTAACGAGCGAATAGACGTTTTCACATCAAAAATATAGGCCTTCAAATGTACCTTTTGTACATTCTCAGAATGATTCAGGAATCAATACCTCAACATTCTCCCACGAATGTTAAGGTTGTAATATAATTACAACTGGGAGGATACCTGGGCATAACGTTTAGTAACTTGAAGCAGATTAGTCACGTATCTGCCAGATTAGTAACTTTGGGTTAGATAGGCCGAACAAGCCTCCCTCTGCCCGTTCGAAATTCTCAGATGCCACATCGTTTATACTTGAACTTATAAAGACGCCACAAATTTCATAAAGATCCTAATGATCGTTAAAAGAGCTAGCGGTAACTGATCATTACAATTCCAACATTAACATTTACATATTGAAAATTATAGATGGGAATGACTATAATATATAAAGGAACCTTTGCACAAAATTATCAGATTAACTAAATAAAATGAACAATACATTCATTTTGTTGAATAGATAGATGCAAAGCTAAAAGTGAGAATAAAGTACAAAATAAATAAAATAAATTAATATGATTTTTATTTTAATATGGAAATAAATGAAAGTAATAATAGAGATTAAGAGAAAACAGAAGGAAAAGTAATATTACAGAGAAAAAAAAAACGAATAAAAATGTATAAAGAAAATACGTAAATACAAATAATTAATACTAATAATAATAATACAAAGAAATTAAATATGGAGGGGGGATGGAGGTTAAACATAAATATAATATGGAAAAAGAGGGCGCCGGTAGCTCAGTGGTATGTGTGCTTGCCTTCTGAGCACAAGAACGTGGGTTCGAAACCCGAGCGAGGCCCTTAGTTTATTTTATCTGAGAGGTAAAACAAACTTAAGCACGCCGTCCTTCGGATCGGACGTTAAGCGATGGTCCCGAGACTGTACGTCAGGTACTCGTTAAAGACCCCTGTCCTAGGTGAATAAAAAATTTAGGGTAGACAAAATTTAGGACTCTCACAGTAGAGTCGGGCTCATGTCCACCAGAGTGACGAAAGAGCGCTCTGGTAGTAGACGATATGACCTCATAGTTAAAGCCCGGGCATGAGTCATAATAACTAGCTAACTAATATGGAAATAAAATATATAAAATACGTTGGTTTCAAAGCGTTGCTTATATAATAGAAAATATTTGAAAACTCATTCTTATTATGGGCCAGAAGAAGGTATGGAAGTTGAATCTGTCTATGTTGACACTCTGAGGCCGAAATTTTATATATTCCGATCATGGGATTCCAAAAAAGAATATATATATATGTATATATATATTGAATGATGAATACGATAACTTCCGATAGAATGAATGTATCGACATGATACTTTATGTTGATCCAGAACCCTGTAAGGAGGACAGCTAATGATTTTCAGTGAAATCGACAGAAGGGGGAGGGGGATTACACGGCAGCTTATTATAAAAACCCTAATAACTGAGTATATAATTAATGTATCGACACAAAATATAGTAGCCACTATGTAAGTCAAATATTGATTTTTAGCCCAAACTGATTTGTAGGGAGAGCGAAAACTTTATTTTTATATTTTCGAATTATGGGTTAGAAAAATGTGAAATTCCGGTGAAATTTCTGACCGATTAGTAAATTTCCTTATTTCCTGTACTGGAGAAGTAACAAAACCATGATATAATGTGGGAGCCCGCAGGCTACAGAGCAGTGTGAGTGGATTTCCCAATCCTACCTAGGATAGAACCATGAAGAGAATAATCGGATTAGGGGAGTGGTGACTCGTGCTCCAACTGGACACAGGTGTCGGCTAACAGATAACTGTCCCTTCAGCTGTCATATAATGGAGTCCGCTAACAGAATCTGTCGATGAGACAAGGAAGAGGATAAAACCCGCGATGAAGATGCCTGGTAAGTAGCGAACCGCCTGATGAGTCTGGTCTGCAAGAACCTGACCACATATGAATATAGGAAATAGGGAAGACTTTATGAACTGGGAACCACATACGCTTCAAGATGAGAAAAGCCTGAACCAAGAAATATATCCCTTCAGAAGAATAGGAAACGGAATAGATGAAAACGTCCTTATGTCAAAGTCCCAAACATTAGATACGAAAGAAGATTTCCCTGCAAACATGGTAAGGATACGTAATGAAAATGTATACATAAAGATAGCTAATAAATTAGATACATGTATATATACAGATATTAACTCTTAAAATCGGACACAGATGAGATTATTATAGCGAAACTATTGAAGAACCGTCCTTCGGATGGCACGTTAAGCGATGTTCCCGAGCCTGTACGATGTCAGATACTCGTTAAAGACCCTTGCCCTAGGTGTATAAAAAATTTAGGGTAGGCAAAATTTAGGACTCCCACAATAGAGTCGGGCTCATGACGTGACGAAAGAGCGCTCTGGTAGTAGGCGATATGACCTCGTAGTTAAAGCCCGGGCATGAGTCATAAAACCTAACCTAACCTATAGGACACAATTAGATGTTTCAGTGGAGCAATGTTGGGGTGGGGTCCAATTATACAAGCGACCTCATCTCTACAGCCAGGCAGACATAATCCGTTAAGTGTTCCATAATCCCCCGGTTAAAATGGGGGGGGGGGGGGGGGGGGGGGGGGGGGCAGCTGGATAAACTAGGCTCTTAACAAACAACCAAACTATGAGAAAAAAGGAAATAATGAAAACACTGAGTTTCAGCCAAATAAAGGATTTTTGGAAATACAGCGCACGCATGGGAAGAAACACAAAGAGTGTAGTTCTAAATATTGCTGAGAAGTGTGATCAGGTCACACATTGAAGGGTTCCGAAAGCGAACAAACGTTAATGTAATAATACACTTTTAATAAATATATTGATTTTATAGTTCCCCCCTACGCTACTACCCAATTTCATAACTTCGAATACATTTCACCAAAAATTTACAGGATGACTCCCATTGATAATATATTGTTATAATGGCTAATTCTACGAAAAAAATAATAGTGTACCGGTTTCGGCTTACGCCATATTCACCACAAAGTTGAATAGTAACATTGAAGTTTTTGGTATATTTATATAATGCTGAGATTACCTGAAGCTGACTCTCCAACCCCAAGATTAACTAGGTGTGCAATGCATTCTGCTGTTTGCAAAAACTGACCTGAGTCAATCTAAATTTATTGAATCATACTGTTAATGTGGTCGGTTAACATACAAATAGTGCATTTGAAATGGTGCATATGAACCGGTTTGTGATCACTGGATGGAACCGTAGTGTTTTCAAGTTTGCGCACTTTTACCGGAACTTTTTCTCGGTGTTTACAATGTGTTTGATTAGTGTTTGCTGTATTACGCCCGATTTGCGATCCCCGACGTAATCTAGGCATATCTGTATAAAAAACTCAGTTAATGTTTTAATAATTATCAGTAACTTCTCACCTTGTATGTTCTTTATGAATATATTAATACTTTAAATAGATTTCAATGGATTTTTTCTAGCCTTTTTGTAGACAACATCAGCTGTTTTTGCACAAAATTCTTTTACTATGTGTTCTTTGTATGTTGAAGAATATTTTTATCGAAAAAAAGTCGAAGTCTTTGTACGTTAAGAACAAGAACTGAAAAAAATGGCTCAAAAAAAGTGGTGTCCGAAGGTAAACGGAAAAGGGCTTCGCCCGGATTTTTACATTTCAATGGGGGATGGATTTCGTTTTTCGATGATTATTCCTCCGTGGTATGTTCCATTTCAGATTTTTTTAGTAGTAAACCATCGTCACCGTGTCCACTACCATCGTGGCAAATTTCAATGTGATCGGTCAAGGGGTTTAGGAGGAGTACGAGTACAACGAAATACATGAGTCGCCTAAGAAAGAGCTTCGTAAACTCAGCTCAATAAAAATTTTAACACAATTTCACAAAAATAATAAAAATGTGAAACAAAATCTTAATATATAATATGAGGAAAAAGATTCCGTTTAAGACTTAAGTAGAATCTCACTTTCTGTGTAAGTTGTCTAAATCCGATCAAGTTCTCGAACTGAGCGAACATAAAGCCGCAAAGTAGCTTAAACAGTCTGCTTTATTGCTGATAGGCTGGCGTTAAGCCCTCTTTCCCTCTCCCCCCCTCCCCAATCCCCAATAAGTGTATTACAACAAATCTTGTAATTTATCAAAATCTCTCTCCTCTTCAAAACAGTCTCCTTAATTAATTATTATTGAATCAATCAGTTAATTAATTAAAATATTATGTTGTGATGTATAAAAATTAAAAATAATGCACACATTAAAATGATTAAATTATAAACATAAAAAAATTAATTATATTTATTTTATATAAAAATCAAATTTCTTTTAAAACAAATGAGTAAAACACGGCTATCAGCTGTTTTTTTAGTGTGTGGAGGAGAGACGAGTCGAGGCCTGGTTGAATGGAGGTGGGTGGTCTGAGTGAAGATAGTGTGGTGTTTAGGCTTAACTTGTAATGAACTAAATAGAAGTGAATTGACGGTTAATAAGGCACTTTTATTTGTTTATATGTACAGGATATATGCCCAGAAATATATAACTTAAATTTTAAAAAATGGCCAAATATAAAACAAAAAAAGAATGAATTAGTTTTAAGAATTTTGTTTTTAAGATTTTTTCCTTTGATTTTTTTGTTTGTTTCAACGATTAGTTTTATAATTTTATAATGTAGATGATTTAAAAAATATACCCAAATTATTTGTTCTAGTAATTTCTATTCTATTCATTTTCCCTGTTGGCCCAGTAAGATAATTTGAAAACCTTTGGATTAGATTTAATATTATTTAAAATTATTACAAATGGCATCTCTTTAGAAATCCAAATGAAAAGTTGGTTAATTGAATTTTTTTTTTTTTAATACGTGCACTTTCTTAAAAATTACACATCTTGAACTTTTGACATTTTTTTAGGGCCCTTTTCGAAAAACTACTGTAGAAATCAAAATTTAGTAAAATACCAGTTATAAAATTTCTACAGGAAATGTGGTAATTTATTGTTTATTTAATTATTATTAATTATATATTTTTTTATTCATTTATCATTTATTTAAGTTTAACACTTAAACCTTTAATTTTTATTACCACAATATTTTGTAGACTACAACCACGCTTGGATGTTTGGAGAGGGGACAGTTGATATTACGTTAACCCAGTCTGCGCACGCACAAGTTGCTTACTGTTCGTTCAGAGGAAATAGAAAAAACCTTCAGCACGCTGTCCTCTGGATAAGACTTTGAGCGTTGGTCCCGAGCCTGTGCCATGTCAGGTACTCGTTGGCGGACCCCTACCCTAGGTAGGCAAAATTTAGACTACCAGAGTAGAGTCGGGCTCGTGTCCACTAGAGCGATGAATGAGCGCTCTAGTAGTAGGCGATATGCCCTCGTAGTTAAAGCCCGGGCATGAGTCATAATGTTTGACAAAACATTAATTACATTGACAGGTATTAGGGTTCTTGAGTTGAGCCCCCTTCATCTTCTCTTTCACTGTAAATCAACAGGTGTCGTCTTTATTGGTTCCTGGATACAGTTGTGTGGGCTGAGGTTATGTTGAACCAACTTGCCAACATTAGCAGGATTATATTGTAAAACAGTGATGAGTAAACATGACGGAAAAAACACACAAAAAATAATGTTTTTAATTTTATTTTTATTATTTTTTATTTTGTTTTTTCACACTCTTTGAAAAAAAATATTAATACGGTACATAAAATATATGCTTCTTAAGAACTTTTACAGGATCATAAAAAGTGGACGGTGAATCATTGGTAAATGTACTTCCCCAGTCAGAATTAATCAACTAAGCTCTGCTCTCCTCCCTCTAAAGATTTAGTAAAACATTATCAGGTGTCTTCTTCTGAGTTCTCATACTAAATTTTATGTTAATACGTTCGCTGCACCGATAGGTTTTACAGGTTTTCAGTTCGACAGAAAATTGATAGTTATTGTCCTTAGGGGGTTTTGAATTTACATATAAAATTTCGTATCGATACATCCATTACATAGGCAGTTATTGGGGGTATTTATGTTTTACCCATTCCTTCTCATTGGTCGATTTTGCTGAATATCAATATGATTCGCTGCACCGACAGTAATTAGAGGTTTTCAGTTCGACAAAAAATTGATAAGTATTGTCTTTAGGGGGTTTTGAATTTATATATAAAATTTCGTATCGATACATCAATTACTTAGTTATTGGGGGTATTTATGTTTCTCCCTGCCTTCTCATTGGCCGATGTGGCTGAATATATAGTGATCACAGTGATATGAAATTTGGGTAAGAACAACAACGAAATTCTGATCGATTACATAACTTCCCCTATACCCCATACAACTGGGGAGTCAAAATGATACAGTTTATTACAAAATGTGTAATGATAAAAAAGTTTACCATGAACAAAATACAAATAATGGTAATAATCAGCTGTAGTATAACTAAATGTAGATTTATATACGAGGAAGATTTGTGCAGTTACTTGGCAGACATTTTTTTCATACTTGGATTCATAGAAGAAAACTCAACAATTTGGGCAGATTACATAACTTCCCCCATACTACAAATAACTAGATTTAGAAAAAAAAAAATGTCAAGGTTAAAATACAAACAATTTTGCAACCAGCCATTAGTCACCTTCTACTAGGTGAACGTCCTTGAGTGGGTTCATTAGAATGACCGAAGAGACCAAGGGCATGTGAGGGTCCAAGGACAGAGGCAAACATTGACCCTATTTGTGTTACGACCCCGATGGGGTGGTTTCATAATCGACACACATAAAAGAGGCCAGTTCCAGTATGTAACCGGTCAGATCACCGGTGGCATAAATCAAGAACACCCTCAGATTTAACTAAACAAACCTAGTAAGCCACATAGAAAGACAGGAGATTTATTTTTGCAAGTGGGTTGGAAAATTTAAATTTCGGATTACATAACATCCCCAATACTTCGTATATTTGAGGAAATAAAATTTAGAGCATATCCTGGTATCTTTGGTGATTATTTAGGTTATGTATCTTTAGCTTGCACCCACTTTTATAGCTTTCTTTTAGAAAATCCCTACAATAAAAAGTCGTCGATTAATTCTTCCGCAGCACGAATGAATTTATAATTTTTTATTCATTTATAATAGATTAATATATATATATATATATATATATATATATATATATATATATATATATATATTCATTTTATTTTATTTATATATTGTTATAGTTACATTGTTTTCTTTTTCTTTTTTATATCTCGCACATTGGGACCTGACGAAGGGACGTAAGAACGCCCCGAAACATCGGTGGGATAAAGACACTTCCGAAGAGTTTTTTTGAAAAATAGTTATCTTAATTTTTATTAAATTGAAAAATGTGTCTACTTATTATAAATGTATCTATGTAATACTTTTTTTATACTCATATATTTTTAAGTATTTATTTATTCACTTTTTATTAATTTCATTTTACTTTTTTTAATAGTTTTGTTATTACTAATCATATATTAAATATATGTCGCTTAAGCAGCAACACCGCATATCTCAATTTTGAGAGGTTTACAGGAAAGAGGAAAAACTTTTTTTAAATGATTATTGTAGTAATTTTACTTTATCAACGAGTGATCCAATGTTTATTTGATCAAATATTTATTATTTGTTTGAACCAAAAGTAATTTAATTAAAAAGGCTGGTATTTATGGTGTTGAGTTATGCGCTGTTTGCATGTAGGGTTGAGATGTGTGGTGTTGTCTTTTTTACGTTTTTCACGCTCGTAGTGGCCGGTAGAGTGAAACTAGTAATCTGAGCTTGTTTCCCGCGAAAATACGAATCCAACGATATGCATAACTCAATTTGGGCAAAAATTGAGTTATGCGGTGTTGCTGCTTAAGCGACAAATTTTGTTAGACTCAAGTAGTTATAAATCTAATTTATAAGCTATCTTAATGTATAAGTTCTTTTGGCGTATCCTATTACCATGTATTGGTTTAACAGAAATAAATTTATTATTATAATTATTTACGTTTTCGCTCACCCTCTCAAACCAATTCATCGATTTGGCTGAAAATTAACAGATTTTACTGAGGGGCTTTTGAATCCTCATACTAAATTTTGTGGTGATACATTCATCACGCCGAAAAATTTCATGTCGATATATCTATTCTATTGGACGATGTTATCGTACAGATAGACACAAAATCATGATATTTTCACTCACCCAGCTTTAAGAAGTATAAGGGAAGTTATGTAATCGATCAACAAATCAATGCAGAGTTTTGAACGAAATTTCATGTTTTCCGCCCTCCAGATTTCAAATATGGGGAAAAAAGTCTGTCTATCCGTGTGTGCGTGGACTCGATAACACCAATAAAATGAATATTCAACACGAAATTTTATATGTGTAACCTGTACCCCGTAAGTACAGCATCTATTAATTTTCAGTCAAATCTGTCGAAGGGAAGGGAGGAATTAGGGAGAGGCTTAACTCAAAAACTGTAATACGTTGTAATGGATGTATCGACATGAAATTTCATATTTGAAGTTAAAACCTAATGAGGACATAATCTTTTATTATTACTCTTTATTTTTCGGGTGCACTTTGCGTTTGTGCAACATCACCCGTCTATGTAGAGGGAGCTCGGGATCTGGTTAGCTCAAGTGAGGTAATGGCGGACCGGGGGCATAATCTGTTAAGTTTTAGCGATATTCAATTAAATTTCATATGTGAATCCAAAACTCCGTAGGCACGACACATTAATTTTCAGCGAAATTGGCAGAAGGGAAGGTAGGGATCAGAGGGGGGCTCAAGTAAAGAAAACCAATTAACGTCGATGAAATATTTCATATTTAAAATCATAACATGTCAAATTTCAGCGATATCGGCCGAAGGGAAGGGGGAGAGATAAGGGGACTCAACTCATAAAACCCCAAAACTCTAATAACTGCCAATGAATTTATCGACACAAAATATAGTATGAGGATTTAGAGGAAGAACAACCCGAACTGTTCGTGCGGCTGAGTCGAGACTGCGGAGCACGTGGTACGAGGGACCTAGGGTTGAGTTGATACGCGGGACAGGATCGTATCTGGGACTCGACCTACGGTAGCTGGTAACGGAAACCGGCTACCCAATGTTCAGCCGATTTGTCGCCTCCTGGCGGAGAAAGAAGAAAGCATTATGACCCTGCGCCGGGGAGGCCTGCAGTCGTCCCCGGCGCCCCAACGAACCACAACTAGCAAACGCCCTACATTTATCCCGACTCTCTCGGCGCGCCAAGAAAATTAAGGGTCGCACATGGTCGGCAGCGGTCCTCCTAGCCTACCACAGCAACATATATTTTATTTCATTATGTAACATATTTAGATACGGCGATGGTGTCGTGGCCTCCACCCGAAATCGGCCACCAAAAAAAAAAAAAAGTATGAGGATTTAGGAGTGCCTATGTAGGTCAACTATTGGAAATTAGCGCGAACGGTCGACTGGTTTTGGAGGGGGAGTAAAAAGTTAATTGATTAATTCATTCAGGGGAAGTACATAGCTGGTGATTCACCGAAAGAATTATTTTTCTCTTCATTTATGGAATCAGATGTTCATGAAATGCTGGTGAAAACTAAACATCGATTACATGCCATCGATTATATACCTTCCCGATAAGTAAAAAGGGAGGAACTGTACTCGTTCAATCAATTGACCGAGTGGAGCAGGCCTTGCAATGCAGTTGACACCATGGCAGAATGCAGCTCCTCAAGTGCAGCTAATTGCAACAGAGGAACTTCATAGAGTGGATAAGACAAACTGGTCCCATCAAGGTGGCACCAATCCACTTTCACAATATCAAAAACATACATCTCTATATTAATAACTTTATTAAGAGAATATGAACTTATGAGAAAACATTTTCTGAATGTTTAGGTCCAGGATGGAAATTGCAACAAGAATTTATTCTAATAAATCAAAAAAGTCGTCGGTGAATCACTGACAGTGAAATTCCCCAGAACGAATTAATCAATTAACTGTTTGCTCTCCCGCCAAAACCAATCGACTGTTTGGACTAATAAATCAATAGTTGACTTACATAAGGGCTTCTGAATCATACTATATTTTTTGTCGACACATATCGACTTCCTTTTGTCCGACTTTGAAAATCGATTAGTGTCGTCTTTAGGAGATTTGAATAAAATTTATTTTATTATATTTAATATATTAAATTTGGTGTCGATACATGCATTCTATCGGAAGTTATCCTGTTCACAGACAGGATATATATAATTTTTTTTTCATTTTTGGAATTAGGGAGTCGGAAAACATGAATTTCCGATGAATATTGAAATTACAAAACTTCGTTTAGCTGGAGAGGTAACATACAAGAGCAGGAGGGCGCCGGTAGCTCAGTGGTATGCGTGCTTGTCTTCTGAGCTCAAGAACGGTTTGAAACCCGACCGAGGCCCTTAGTTTATTTCATCTGGGAGGTAAAATAAACTTAAGTACGCTGTCCTTCGGATGGGACGTTAAGCGATGGTCTCGAGTCTATACGATGTCAGGTACTCGTTAAAGATCCCTGCCCTTAGGTGAATAAAAATTTAGGGTAGGCAAAATTTAGGACTCCCACTGTAGAGTCGGGCTCATGTCCACCAGATCTACGAAAGAGCGCTTTGGTAGTAGGCGATATGACCTCGTAGTTAATGCCCGGGCATGAGTCATAAAACCTAACCTAACCTACAAGGACCAGGAGAATTATTATTTCAACTTGTGAATACACCTCGGCGTCCAAGATTTAATAATCTTTTAAATTACTAGACGATGCGAACATACAGAAAATTATTGATATGCATTGATGCCTCATCAAAAATTGTCAATTGATTCTATAATCACTTGATGAGGCAAAATGTGAGCAATTTACAACAGATAAATCAGTTATAAAATATTGTTGATTCAGAAAAAGATTCGCATAGGCTCGGAATCATCGCTTAACGTCCCAACCGAAGGAAGAGGTGCTAAGGTTTTTTCACCTTCTAGATGAAAAATCTAATGTCCTCGGCTGGATTTCGAACCCAAGATCTTGAGCTCATTAGGCTAGCACGCTATCGACGCCCTCTCTACGTCCAAACCCACATGAGGACGACATCTATAGAGAGCCTTAACACAAATACTTTAACAACTACCGATTTTAATTCAAACACCCATAAGGACGACATTTATTAATTTTCAACAAAATCGGCCAAAGAGAAGGGGATGAGAGGGAGGCTGAACTCAAAAAGCCTAATAACTTGCGATGTAAAACACAAAAGTTAGTATGAGAATTCAGCAGCTTCTATTAGAGCGAAAAATTAATTGATTAATTAGTGTTGGGGAAGAACATTGCGTGTGATTCATCGAATTTTTTTTTTTATGTGGGGTCAACTTACGAGCGACCCAAATTGAATTTGCGATCGATCTCTGTTGCGAATCGATGCTATACCGTGAAAGAATCTACTTCAATTTTATGATCATGTTATGTTTTCAACAGGGAATAAAACAACGGTAGAGGGCCTATGCGCCTGGAATATACGTCACTGGGGAGTTGCTAAGCCCAGGAGGCTGCGGAAACCTCATAACCTCCCCTACTATCTGCCCTAATTCCCCGTAAATATGACGCCGGGGAAGCGACTAGGGCCCATTTCATTATGAAAATTTTCCACAATAAGCCAAATATATGGTTGGATAAAGTCACAGGGGCCGGGTGATGTATGTGCAAAACTTAAGGAATATATGTGGGGTCAAAAAAAAAAAAAGTTAAAAAAGTCAAAATCAAGACGCTTCTTTAGAAAATAGCGAAAAAAATGTGGGGTCAAATATATGTGGGGTCAAAAAAAAAAAAGTTAAAAAAGTCAAAATCAAGACGCTTCTTTAGAAAATAGCGAAAAAAATACAAAGTTATGATTGTGCCGCAACCTACGTCAACTATATTCAGTTTTTGAAACTAAAACAAAAGAAATCTTTCTTATTTTATTTATTTCATATAAATGTATGCTATATACAATTCATAGTAAATATCAAAATCAATAATTGAGCTGAGTTTACGAAGCTCTTTCTTAGGCGACTCATGTATTTCGTTGTACTCGTACTCCTCCTAAACCCCTTTACCGATCCCATTGAAATTTGCCACGATGGTAGTGGACACGGTGACGATGGTTTACTACTAAAAAAATCTGAAATTGAACATACCACGGAGGCATAATCACCGAAAAACGAAATCCCCATTGAAATCAATTGAGACAAAATTCTCGAGCAAAATAGAATTTTTCGATTTCAAATATAAAAATCCAGGCGAAGCCCTTTTCGATTTACCATCGGAGACCACTTTTTTTGAGCCGTTTTTTTCAGTGTTCTAACGTACAAACTTCGACTTTTTTTCGACTCAGCTCAGTTTTTGCAAACAGCAGAATGCATTGCACACCTAGTTAATTAATTTCACTAGAAGTAGAATGAGCTGTATTATTGCTGTTGCTGTATAATTGTATAGTGTGATTTATTATAAAACAAGTTTCAACCCTTCATCTTTCATAAATAATACATATTACAAATAAAATAAACAGATAACTCATCCTTCCCTTTCAAGAGAAGGATGCCTGTCGGTAAATTGGTATATTACGAATAGATGGCGGTTTGCGACTCTACTACTAACTTTGAGAAACAATCATTCGGGATTTCACCTAATTTTATGTTTTTAAGGGATGAAAGATGAAGGGTTGAAACTTGTTTTATAATAAATCGTACTATACAAGCTTTCAATGGGCGTTTGATTCATTATTCACTCTCAAGGTGTGACACATTTTCGTGACGCACTTTAACCCCTCAAACCGCCAGGAAAGACGTAATTGTACGTCGAAAGTCAGTAAATCTCCGGCAATGTTACGTTTCAAAACAATAGTTGACGTATACAGCAACTTCTGAATCGTCATACTAAATTTCATGTCGATACGTTAGTTACATTGGCAGTTACTAGGCATTTTGAGTTGAGACTCCTCCGCTGATCCTTAACTTTCCTTCAGTTGATTTCGCTAAAAATTAATATGTGTTATCCTTATCTGTTTTTGAAATTACATACAAAATTTCGTGTCAACACATTCATTTTATCGGCACTTATTAGAGGTCATATCGCCTACTACCAGAGCGCTCTTTCGTCACGACATGAGCCCGACTCTACTATGGGAGTCCGAAATTTTGCCTACCCTAAATTTTTATTCACCTAGGGTAGGGGTCTTTAACGAGCAACTGACATCGTACAGGCTCGGGACCATCGCTTAACGCTCAATCCGAAGGACGGCGTGCTTAAGTTTATTTTACCTTCCAAATAAAATAAAATAAAATAGGGCCTCGGTCTGGTTTCGAACCCACGTTTTTGAGCTCAGAAGACAAGTACGCATACCATTGAGCTACCGACGCCCTCTATTAGAGTTTATCTGTTAAGATCCCCTAATCGGTTCTGGATACACATACAAAATTTCGTATCGATACATTCATTCTGTCAGGAGTAATCACGTTCTGAGACAAAAAAAATCGAATTTCTATCAGACTATATAACGTCCCCTATACTTCGCTGGGAGAGTAAAACTTACTTTGTAGAACGTTTTCGTCCACGCGCCTTCATAAATGTAAATAAAAATAAGAAATTAATCTGAAATAAATGTTGTAGAGCAGCGTCAAGGCATAGGGGAAGTTATGTAATCGGTCAAAAATTCAATATTGAGTTTTCACCAAAATTTCAAGTTTTCTCATCTCCTGATACAAAAAAAAAAATAATAATAATAAAATCCTGTATGCGTTTGTGAACACGATAACTCCCTATAGAAAGGATATATGGAAACGAAATTTTAAATCTGTATTCAAAGCCCCATATGGACATCGAATAATTTTCAACCAAATCGGCCGAAGAGAAGGGAAGGAACTTTAAAAACACTAATATCTGTCGATGTACTGAATGTATCAATACGAAATTTAGCATACGCATTCAGAAGCCCATTGAGTTTCAGCCAAATCAGTTAATTAGTTTGAGAGCGAAAGCAGAAACTTAGTTGATGTAATTCGAGCTGGGGAAGTACATTGGCCATGAGTCAATGACGACTTTTTTGTTCTCATTTTTGGATTGAATAAAAATAATTATAATATTATACTTTTTATAAATCCTGATCTTATACTTAGATAAACAATAATTGTTATCAAATTATAAGTTATAATAATTATTATTATCAAATTTTGATAAACCAATCCGGATATCAATCAAGAAATAACTCACAATGAGAATGGAATTTCTTTGTTAGACTTAACTGTTCTTTGATTAACAGAGGATTGGATACTTTTCATAAAGCCAACTATTTATTTTACTGCCCCAGCTATAGTAATCGGTTAGAAATTCGATGTTGAATTTTCTGCAGAATTTCATGTTTTTCAACCCTCGGATTCCTAAATAAAACATAACACCATGAGGACAACATACTGATTTTCATCCAAATCGGCCAAAGAGAAGGAGGCTCAACGCAAAAACTAGAATAACGGCCGTTGTAATCAATGAATGGATGTATCGATACATTTCATATGTAAATTTAAAACCACCCAAGGTCGACACCAATTAATTTTCTGCGGGATCAGAGAGGGGGTCAACTCTGCAATACAAAAAATGCCGATGTAATGAATTTTATATTAAATTTCATATTATGATTCTTCTCGTCCATAGCAAATTATCATAAGAAGCATCCCCATAAAAATGGACATCTCGATTAATCTTTTAGAAGTTTTACCTTTTTTTTTTGTTTTTCCCGGTAATTTCTTTAATTAAATGTTAATTTATTTACACCATAGTTCAGAAAATTTGAATTATATTGTTGCTCCGTTTATACCATTAATAAGATAACAAAGTGTTAACAATATTTCTAACACTATATAATATATATATAAATATTCCTTTAAGTGGTGACATTATACTCAGAGATTTGAAGTTAAGAAAAACTCTAAAAGACTAAAGTTACCTGTGGCTTTATTTTTATATTAATTTAACCTTCTTATTAATATAAGTATTGGGTTCTTTTTGTTATCAGTTATTGAATCTATCTATGAATTTATAATTCTGTATCGAACTCCTTGCTGTAAGATAATTCTTTATAAGCTATAAAGTTATTTATTAATTCGTTATTAAAATTCAAAATGCCATAAGTACGTAGCCTATTAATGTTGCGCAAAATCGACCGAAGAGAAGGGAGGGACCAAATAACTGCTCATGACATGCCTATCAACACATGAGAATTCAGAAATGTAAGTCAACTATTGATATACAGACGAACGGAAATTATTATTGACAGAAGATTCACCGACAATTTTTCTAATTATACTTTGAATCATTATATTTTTTAACAGGGTTCTTTAGCACTCAGGCAACTTCTTTGCCATTTCCAGGCAGAAACTGATGAATACATAAATTACATATTATATTTGAATGACCACCATTTTTCCTAATAAAAAATGTCGAGAAATATAAGGGAACCAATATAAAAACTGATTTAAAATAAATAAAAAAATATTCCAATTGGGGAATTAATTTCCCTAACTACAAGTTTTAATTTTCCTGATATTTCCAGTATTTTGACTATAAATTACCATTTCGTCGAATTTTCCCATCCAACATGAATTTCCCTTAATTTTCCAGTCATGCGTATGGAATTTTGTGTAATATATTATTATTGGAGAAATATTGTTATATCCTTTAAATGTTGAACTAAATTGTTATATTCTGAATAGAAATATGAAAGCACACGACTCTTAATTAAATTTGTTTTTTTAGTTTCCAATGTTTCCTATCTTTGAATATAAGTTTCAAGTTAACCTAGCAAAGAACAAATACCAATCAATGACATACGAGTATATTATTGTATCTACATGACTAGGGCTTTTGACGTAATTATATTTGCGGTATATGTTGATGAATATAATACATTGATTGTACGCTTCTTGGTGGTAGGCGCATGTAGTGAACTTACTTGTTAAATAATTAATACAGATGTATCAGTCCAACATATTTATTTTTTACCACAACTAGTTTCATCATAGATTCGTACTTGTCTTTCAGTCCATTTAATTGTAACCAAACCGTCCTAATATGTCGTTATGAAATAGATCCTAGATAATATAAAACGCCCTAATTCAAAATAAGGGGAGGAAATTCTAAAGAAACAGAATCACTGGTTTATTAATGTACATTTGTTTGATTCAACGTCCAATTTTCCTCCGATTTCAGCCAAAATTTAATCACATCCATGTTAGCACATGTGACATCTTCAATACAAATTTGAAGTTCATAGCTACAATCGTTTCTGCGTTAGAGCGCTAAAAAACTTTCCAATCACAAACACACTGAAACAGATATCATCGCAAAACAGGCCAAAACGTATTGAGGGGAACTTGAAACGTGAAAATCTGTTAAAACCTCGATCTCTGATTTTCCTACGATTACAATACTTCCTTACACTATATATAATATATTAAAGTAAATCACAGGGCGACAAAGGAAACTGAATTTCAAATTTCCATGACCCAAATAGTCTCTGAATAGCATATAGACAAATCCAACTTACATAGCGCACTTCTGGCGCACAATGAATATCAGATATCCAATATTTTCTGTTATATAACCAGCGCTTTGAAACTGTTAATGAATAATGTCCTCTTTGCTCTTCCAACTCAAACTTATATTCAACACCTGCATCCTCACTCATTAACTTCCCTGAATAAATTCATAATGATTTCATTTATTTTCCTATTTAATTTCATTTATTTACTTTAGACTTTATTTTCACTTCTAGCATTCTATCGATTTAAGAAAACGTATATACTGTTTATTTTATTTAGTTAATTGATATAGTCAGCGTGCATTTAGTTAATACAGTTACTACCGTTCAGTTGATCCTATCTCTGTTTTTGAATATATTGTAACAATATGTTCATATTGTAATAGTAACGGTCACTGACTCAATCGTATAGAGGTGACCAATAAAATTATTATTATCCTTAAATGGACACAAGGACAAAACGAAACCCTTTTTAAAACCGGGAAAACAACAGACACTATAGAACAAATAGTTAGTTGGTTATTGTCTATTGATTAATGGGATTTAAATGAATAAAACAAACTTATTTTTTGAAATATTGTCTATTCCACTAAAGATATATGTACATATAACTACCGGTTTCGGCTTTATACCATCGTCAGGTCTAGTTATGAACTAAAAGTTTAGTTCATAACTAGACCTGACGATGGTATAAAGCCGAAACCGGTAGTTATATGTATATATATCTTTAGTGGAATAGACAATATTTCAAAAAATAAGTTTGTTTTATTCATTTATTACAAGTTTCCACAATATGTCCGCGTTCCTCAACTTAGAAGTTGTTAATGGGATTTAACTATGAGGTCATATCGCCTACTACCAAAGCGCTGTTTTGTCCACTGTGATAGTCCAGAGTTTTGCCTACCTATATTTATTCACCTACGGTAGAAGTGTCAATAACATGTAACTGACATCGCACAGACTATGGACCATCGCTTGGTAAAGTAAGTACCTTGGCCGGGTTTCGAACCTGCGATCTTGGATTCAGTGGACAAGCACGACAAATATGTTGATATATATTTGTATTTTTGAGGGCGTCAGTAGCTCAGTGGTATGCGTGCATGCTCTCTTTCAGTCCCTTAGTTTATTTTATCTGGGAAGTAAAAAAAAAATTAAGCACGCCGTCCTTCGGATAAGACGTTAAGCGATGATCCTGAGCCTGTATTATGTCAGGTTAACAATTTAGGTAGTAGGCCATATGACTTTGACGTTAAAGCCCGGACATGAGTAATAACTAACTATAAATCCATAATATTGTGGTTACGATATACATATCGATAAAGCTCCCGAATATATTATATCAATATTGTTTTATCAATTAACTCCTAGAAACTTTCCATGATTTTCCCTGACCCGTGGCCACCCGATGTAGCTTTAAGAAAGTTGGTCAGTTGTAAATGTTTCAAGAGAGATAAGAGATTGGACGTTATATTTAAACATACGTCAAACTCCGACATCCTCTGCCAAGTACGTAGCGTTAAAAATAATAATAACAGTGTGACAAAAACAGAGATACTCACAAACAAAAGTTTCAACGAAGGAGCAAGGATCACCGCAGCGGGGGCAGCACAACTGGCCATCCTTGCCGCCTTTACCGGGTCCTTTTTTGCCAAAACCAGGTCCTAAACTATCGGTGGTCTTGGCGCCTCCAGGAGACGGGGGATCAGGGCTGGAGATCTTCAAACAGGTTCCAGTTCTAGAGATGTGTCTCAAACCTCTCCCATCCGTTCGCAACTCCCAGAAAAGAACATCTGTCATTTTGTACAACATTAATTAATTTTTTTGTGGAAATCTCAACAATAAAACAATTTGGAACACATTCAAGAAAGTAAATAGTGGTATAATAACGAAAAAAAAATAGACTTACTTTTATTTAATTTTGATATTTTAAAAAATTTCGCGGCAAAGAGACTGCTTCTGACGCTGGTCATTGTTTAGTCAGGAGGACCGTCGTATAATTAACTTTATCTTCTTATCTGTTATTCAACACACATTCTTGGCCAAGTTTCTGCTACCAATAATAACATATTATAAGAAAAATATTTAACAACATTTCACTATAACCAACAAGACATAATTTAAAAAAAAATCACTTAGCTATAGTGAAAAAAGACCTTTGACTACCAACAATAAATCTTGACTTGTTATAAAATGATATATTGATAATATATTTGAGAAATATTTAAAAAAATTTTGTGGATTTTAAGATACATTATTATAATCATTAATATATAAATGTATAAGTAAAATATATGTCTATATTTGATAAAACCAAACAAAAAAAAATATGAGCATTTTAAAACATGAGAAACAGCTGCTTCTTAATTAATAAGCAAACCCGAGGATAATCTAATAACAAATAAGAAATAGAGAAAAAAAAGTAATCTTCAATACACATTTAATGTAAGAAAACATTAGAAAGAAACGTTAAATCTATACAAAAACAAAAAGGTAATCGATAAAATAAGTTTTATTACTTCTATAATTCCTTAATTAACTTGGAGAAAATTGTTATTAATAATAATAACGAAGAAGACACGTATAACGAATTAATCAACCAAAACTTTGTACACGAACATATAACACTGAAATAATGCCAGTTATCAGCTGTACCCTGCCACTATCAGCTGACCTTCCATCTACACACTCAAGCAACCACTTATATTTTCTTATTATTTACGTTCCAAATAATTGTAAATCATTTTCTATATATTTATTTTATTAACTAAAGTAATAAACAAAGTAATGTTTATATTTTTATTGTATTTTTTTTTTTCTTATTTTTCATTATGATAGATAGATTGGAGCGCATGCGCCATACCATGAAAGCTCGTGATAAGAACCAGTTGATTAGTCACCGTTGAAGGTTTACCTACGTAAGGTTAGGCCCGACTTTTTAAATTATTCATTACTTTTTTTTCTCCTTCTCACTCTATATTTTTTCGTCTTTTTCCTATGAATGCTCAGTGTATTGTAGTTTTGATTTTTATAATTTTTTTTTTCAAGTGATATTTAGTTGTATAATTTTTAATGGGCCATAAATGATTTATAAGTTGTCAAAAACAATACTGACCACGTCAACTTGTAGATTTTATACAATGGACTCAGAAAATTTAATAAACATTTGCAAGAAATTATTGCCACCTCTTGTGGAGACATCACACAAGGGATTATGCGGCCGGTTGGGTGTTTTCGGAGGCTCTGTTGAATTCACCGGCGCTCCTTATTTTGCCGGTATTTCTGCAATGAGAACAGGCGCTGATTTGGTGTATGTTTTCAGTGCATCTAGTGCTGCACCAGTTATTAAATCCTATTCCCCCGAGTTGATGGTAATGCCGTATCTCGATTCAGAAAATGCAGTTAAATTAATTTCACCCTGGTTGACACGACTTCATGCAGTTCTCATCGGACCTGGCCTTGGACGAAGTGATAAAACTTTTGAAAACATCAAAGGTATTATTGAATTGATAAAGACGATACCTGAAGAAGAAGGCGCCTATAGACCTATTGTTTTTGATGCTGACGGTTTGTTTTTTATTTCAAAAAATCCTGACATTTTGAAAAATTATAAAGGTGATATTTACATCACACCGAATATAGTTGAATTTAAAAATTTAATAAAATCCGTATTTCCGAATAAAAATTGTGAAGAAGAACCTCCTGAAGTATCTATAGAACCGTTGTGTAAAGAACTTGGACAAAATGTGACAATTGTTCTAAAAGGTAGCTTGGATCGGATTGCAAATGCAGGTCAGGTGATGAACTGCACAGAACGGGGTTCAAGTCGCCGATGTGGCGGGCAAGGGGATCTTTTGTCTGGGATTTTGTCAGTTTTTGCAATTTGGGCTTCGGATCGTAGGAAAAAAAAATTGCCACATCTTTGTGATGGTTTAACTGATAACATTTTGGCCGGGTACAGTGCATGTCTACTAACGCGAAAATGCAATCGCGCCGCTTTTCAAATATATTCTAGATGTATGATGTCTACCGACATGATTCAAGCATATCCTAAAGTGTTCAATAGTACATTTGGAGATTCCTCCATTCAACAATGAATATACATTTATGGGTAGGTCTTCAAATTGTCTCCTAGAATATTTTAACTAGTTTGCTTTTTCTTTATAAATAAATAATACATTTTTATTTTATTTTTTTTACAATTCCTCTTTTCATTTGTTCCTTGCTTAAACAACATTGTAAATAAACATTATTTTTATAATTTTATTTTTATTTCATAAGCCTTTTTTTTTGTTATTAGCTGTTATATATTCATTTGTATGCCCTTTAACCGGGTCCAATGGAGGACTATCTTAAGGTAATGTACAATGCATGTTCAAAGGTAGTGCCATCTTGGAATAAGCACCTATATCTTTGTGTTAACTTCGTATTTATTTTTAGAGATTTTTTTCTGATATTACATTTTATTATTGTTATTTTCCTATGACAAGAACCTATTAGGGTTAATTTTACTAGGTCCATTCAACGACCCTTTTTAAGTATATCGAGCTCAATTTTAGAGCACCAGGCCCCGATTCGGATGGGTCCGATCTCCCCAATTTGGGCATTTTATTTTTAAGCTCTTAGGGACATATTGAAAAAACATTTATAATATTCTTCACTTTATAATTTTACTTATAAACTTTTTTAACCGACAATATCTAGGGATTTATTTTCCAGGCAGGATTTTGTTCTAAAGTTAATTATAATTAATTTTTAATTCTTTTCAATTTAATAATCAAATTATTTAATGTTTTAAATAATTTGATTATTAAAAAGTTTACATTTAGATTTCCCTCTTAAAGATCTAATCATTGAATCATATCGCATTGCCTTTCCACCACTGATTTTTTAAGGAAGAATTAAAAATATATTATGTAAAAATTGGTATCTTTCTATTAATTTGGATATTTAAAAATTAATGTTTAATAAGTATTTAGCAATTAAATATGGAATTGTTGTTAATAATATTAATACATCGTATAATATATATATCAAAAGAAGAACCTCTTTTAGACTGACTGCTCACTCCCGGCTAACTTACAAACAATAATGTCACATAACGAACACGACTTATTCTTATACACTACTTTTATATTGATTTCATTTTATCTTTATTATTATGTTTATTATTATTATAATATATGATTATATTATATGATCATATATATGATTTAACTATAATATGCTTTCGATGATTTTTTTTTTTTAATATATATTTTTTTTCTTTGTTCTATGTATCATTCATCAAATTTACTTATGGTTATACCGAATGTAAATATTCAAAATAAAGAGTTATTAAAAAAAAAAAAAAAAAAAACTACTGACTTATAAGACACACTGATGACTTATAACATATTAGTACCTACTTTATAATGACCAATGTGCATGTTCAATAAGACACACTGATGACTTATAACATATTAGTACCTACTTTATAATGACCAATGTGCATGTTCAATAAGACACACTGATGACTTATAACATATTAGTACCTACTTTATAATGACCAATGTGCATGTTCAATAAGACACACTGATGACTTATAACATATTAGTACCTACTTTATAATGACCAATGTGCATGTTCAATAAGACACACTGATGACTTATAACATATTAGTACCTATTTTATAATGACCAATGTGGACCAATAAGGCCAAAAAAATAGAGAAAAAAAAGAACCTCTTTTAGGTCTACTTACCAGAAATACATACAACAAATATATTTTAAAACACTAATAACACCAACTAATATATATACATGTATTTATGCTTGTTTTCCAAAGTGGTAAACATTTTCCCATGACAACATTTATTCTTATTTATAAGTGGAATATAATCCTGCTGAATTATCTCAATCGCTAATATAATTAATTTGGGTTATCGCAGAGGCTCGGGGTCATCGTTTAACGTCCAATCCGACAGACGGCATGCTCAAGGTTTTTTTGAACTTTTTTAGAAAAACCTAAAAAACGGGGTTTCGAACCCGCTATCTTAAGTTCAGTAGAAGAGCCCGCTACAAAAATATTAGTATTATTCCAAATACATTGGAGAAGTGATGTGATTAACAGATCTCCCTCTTCAACTTTCGAAGTTTCAGTTGTATAGTTCAGTAGATTCTAAGATACCAGGGAGGCCAGACAGACATACGTCAAACACCGGTTAATAGAACATCGTCGATGTATAAAACCCCATAAATCAGTTGTGCAGAGTTTTCTCATGTTTTATTTTATCAGTCCATGTTTTATTCAGTCTTTTAATCAATAGGTTTACATTATTTCTGTTTGTTTTGGTTTTTGCGATGTACGATAAATGTATTTTTACTTTGTATGATAAATTATGTAATCGTGACATCCTCGATGTTTTTTTTTTTTTTTTTGTTTTTCACTTCCCCAGTTATACGAAGTATAGGGAATTATCGGTTAATAATTCGATGTTGGGTTTTCAACGGAATTTCATGTTTTCCGACCTGATTCCAAAAAAAAAAAAAAATAATAAAAGGCTCTCTGTAAACACGATAAGTCCCGATAGAATGATTTTATCGACACGAAATTTTATATTTGTATCCAGAACTCTCTAAAAAGGTACCTCTTTTTATTCTCAGCCAAATCGGCAAAAGATAAGGGGGATTGGGGGAGGCTTAACACGAAAAACTTTAATAACTGCGTTGTTATGAATGTATTGACCCGACAATTCATATGTAAATTCAAAGCCCAATAAGGACCTATTTATTTTCAGAGGAATCAGCCGAATGGGAGGGGGACTCGTCAAAAATATCAATAACTGCCAATGTAATGAATATCGACATGAAATTTCATTTATTGGAAAACCCCATAAGAATGCCACCTATTTATTTTCAGCGAAATCGGTCGCTGGAAGGAAGGCTCCACTGGAATACCGTATAATAAATGAATGTATCGATACAAGATTAAGTATGAGGATTCAGAAGCCACTATGTAAGTCAAATATTGAGTTTGATATCGACCCAAACAGTCGATTGGCTTGGGAGAGAGATCGAAAACATAATTAATTCGTGCTGGGGATGTACATAGCCAGTGATTTGCTGACGAATTGTTTTATGTTTTTGGACCTCAACATAAAAATTAAACCATTTCTAGAAAATGTCTATGTTGTGTGTCCCTTGTTCCGGATAACTCCAAAACTAATGGATCGATTTCGACTACTGTGGTATGAACTTGAACTTGGCCAGAAGTTCTCAAACAAGTATGAATCACGCAACTTTTTGTGCTGCACTATTTAAGTTACTGAGACAACATTTTGCACAGATGTTGTGCACATCTTTTAAAAACATATACTCAAATATATTATTAAAAAAACATTTTTTGACAAATTTTCAGTTTTAGCATCCAGTTATCACAGGTTAATATTGCAGATGTTGGTTCGTTTCTGCTCAAATAATTCCTTGAAAATTTTACAATATCAAAGTTCAATTAAAAAAAAAATAATTTAGTAAATATATTGAACAGGAATATCCTAGTCTAGGTACATACCAATTTTAGTTGAAACCGTTTCAGCGGTTATTTCAAGAAAAAAAAGAATATATATATTCGGAACTAAGAGTCATATTATTTATTTATTACAACTACTTACTAGTAGATCCATGGATCAGTGACCTCGCAAATTTAACAAAAAATTGTATATATTTCATGATTTAAATTAGAGAATTCATGATTGGAAATTTCAGTGAATTTAATAAATTGTTTTGTAAATATGATTCTAAATAGATATAGATCTTATTTCAGAAGAAGATCCAGCCAATTATTAGCCCTAATTTAACATTCTCTTTACTAACATATATGTAAAAACACCACAAAAATTAGACTAATATTACAAATTTACTTACAATCAAGTTGAAAACAAAATGGAAAAAATAATAATATTTGAAATAAATTTGAAAAAAAAATCAACTCTACTTACAAAATAAGCCTTCTGTATTAAGGAAGCTTAATTGATTTGTAATAGAAACAGCAAGGAATACGTATGAATATAAACTCAATAACTGGTGAAATACAGCCACTGAAAGGTTTTAAATATTTGCTAAAACAGAAAATAGAACTAATACCTATAAAAAGAAATAGATAAATGTAAAATGTAGCTGGTAGATTCAACGATGGGTTTTCAATACGAGTATCGTGTATAGTCTGCTTTTGTATTTTATTAAGTTAAGCCTTAATAATAAAGAAAAAAAAAATAGGCTTACGGTACTCAATTTCAAGTGCATTTTATAACGAAACATACTTTTAAATAATGATAAATACATGTTTGAAATCACACTTCAAACTCTGATGTATTACACTAAGGAACTAACAGTGTTGTTACAATAGCAATCGTTTTTTTAGTATCCAAATAATTTTTTAAATATCTAAAAGGCGTGTGTGTGATTTGGAGTGAATTCGTTTCTATTTTTTTTTATATTGTAAAATGATTTTCTTCAAATTAAAAAATTCAGTTTTCTATTCGTCCAGAAAAAGTATGGAGGGACTATAAAAAATATAAGATTTTAAAGAATTATAATTATTGTTTCGCAATCTTTGTTAATCAGTCTTACAATGTATCATCAAAATAGGAAATATATAGAAAATTTCTTGTCGAAACATTCACTACATCGACAGTTATTGGGATTTTTAAGTTGAGTCTCTTTCTGATCCCCTTTTCCCTCCTGTCGATTCCGCTGAAAATTGCAATTTTGTGTCGATACATTCATTGCAACGGCAATTATTAAAGTTTTTGTGTTAAGCCTCTCTAGGCTCTATAGGAATTTGGAGGATAAGCAGAAAAACGTGGTCTTCATTTGAATGTAGATAAGACCGTGTACATGAAGACCTCACGGAACCCTGACCAAGACGCTCTTGAAGTAATTTCTATAAATGAGCACCAATTTCCAGTAGTCAGCAAATTAAAATTCAGTTAGGCACTCTGATCACAGATGATAATGACTTTAGCCAGGAAATAAGAGGACGCATTGCTGCAGGGAACTGATGTCTATTTGCTGTCCAAAGAATACTCAAGTTCCGCACATTAACGTGGAGGGCCAAGCTAATTGTCTATAAAACCATTGTCCGTTGTATTTTGACTTACACAGGTGAAAAACAAAAGAAAATGAAGATATTCTGCTACTGTGGGAACGGAAAGTACTTAGGTGGCGTATCCGGAAGAACAGAGAATTGAGAGACCTCTACGGGGAATCCGACCTGGTGTCCGTGATCAAGCAGGCGAGATTACATTGGTTGGGCCACGTAGAGAGAATAGAAGGAGGAAGACTCCCTAAACAGGCCCTCTATGGTAGGCCAGGAGAAGAGAAAGACCTAGACTCCGGTGGCTGGACAATGTCGAGGCGGATCTCCGAGTGTTGGGCATCAGAGGATGGAGAAAGAAGGTTTTAGGTAGAGACGAATGGAGGAGGATTGTGACGGAGGCCCGGGTTATTTCAGGACCGTAGCTCCGCAGGAAGAAATAAGAAAAAAATAGATGGCCCTTAAGGGGTTCTGGATTCACCTATAAAATTTAATGTTGATACACTTATACTATCGGGAGTTATCGTGTTCACACAATCAGGGTGTTGGAAAACACGAAATTCCCGTGAAAACTTGACATTGGATATCTCAACAATTAGATAACATCCCCTCTACTTAGTATTATCGCCCAACCTTCCCTAAGCCCTATGGTAAATTCCGTGCACTTGTACAAGTAATCTTGCTTATATTTTTTTTACTAGAAGATCTGATTATGTTTTGATCATTTATTTTATTTTAGTATTCTATTAAAGTTAACCTTAAAATTACTACTCTATCCCTTGACGGCTCAACTGAAATTAATTCCCCAAAAGGCTTCACCCGTTTGGCTTCTCATTTCGTCTACAGATCTTGGAAAATTACTTTCCACCACAGAAAATAATTATATTTCTTTATGTATTTCATTTTTAATGTTAAATTTTAGGGCCATCCATAATTACAAAATACCTCTATGGGGGGTCTCGAAAGTTGTTATGTAATACAATGAAACAATATGCCATTATTTCACTTGTTTTGTATCAATTTTCTCAGTTTTTAAAGAAAATTTTAATAAATTTATGCTACTGTTTCATATCAATATGACAAAAAACCTCAAATATACTCTGATTTAGATGAAATTTAGCAAATGTTTTGTATTTTCCGACCTACACATTTAAAATATGAAGAAAACAAAATTCTGTGTGTTAGTGTGTCTGTGAACACGATAACTGCCGATAGAATGAATGTATCGACACGAAATTTTATATGTAAATCCAGAACCGTCCATAACGCGACAACTATTGTTTTTAAAGCCAAATCGACCAAAGGGAAGGGAGGATTAGAGGCCTATCTAACTCAATAACATAAATAACTATCGATAGAATGAATGTATCGACACGAAAGTTTATATGTATGTATCGATTTCCAGCCAAATCGGCCAAAGGGGAGGGGGGATTAAGGGGGAGGCTTAACACAAAAACTCTAATAACTGCCGTTGTAATGATTGTATTGACACACAATTTCATATTTAAATTCAAAGCCTCATAAGGATGACACTTATTAATTTTCAGCAGAACCCCCAATAACTGCTGATGTAATGATTGATGCGACACAAAATTTAGTATGAGGAATTAGGAGCCTCTGTGTAAGTAAACTTTTGAATATTGGCGCAAACGGTCTACTGTTATTCGAATGATAGCAAACATTTAATTAATTAATTCGTTCTGGGGAAGTATATTGCCGGTGAATTACCCATTTAATATAATATTTATTGAGAGGATTGCTTGAAACCAAAACTCAACATTTTTTATGCCTCCTAGATCATATAACTACTGTTATACGGAAAAGGGTCCTTTTAACTGCTATGCACATATATCTCTGGATGTAATTAAGATAGGGAGACGAACGTGGTATCACTTTAAACCTTCTCAGTAGATCTTTCATTTGCTGTGGTCTCATAGCGTGCTACATAAAATTTGCGGCCCCCTCCGCCTTGAATATTTAATTACAGTTTTGATTCTCTTAAACACAATTTAAAATGTATTTATTTATTTTTATTTAAATTGCCTTCCTATTTGCAGTGTACACTCACAAAATTTCAAAGTGGGAACTTGATACGAGTCCCGAGATGAAAAAAAAAGAAAAAAAAGTAGTTTGTTGAATCAACGACAATGTACTTCCCCAAAACGAATTCATCAATTAACTTTTTGCTCCCCCTTCAAAAACCTGTCCACTGATTTGGCGTTGACCTATACAGGCGCTCCTAAATCCTCATACTCAATTTTGCGTCGCGATAAATTCATTACATCGGCAGTTATTTGGGGTTTTGAGTTTAACCATTTCGTCCCTATTTTCATTCTGCTGGGAGTTACCGTGTTACCCATCCTCATACTAGAATTTGTGTTATGTTTTCTATAATTAGAGTTTTTTGTGTTAAGCCTTGCTCATCCCCTTTAACCAATTTGGCTGAAAATGAACAGGTGTCGTCCTTAGGTTCTGAATAAATATATATAATAAAAAAATTAATTATATTTATTTTTCTATAAAATCCAGGAAGCAACTGAATTAGTAAATAAATAATATGAATGCATTTTTTTTTTAAACAAATAAGTAGACAACAAAACACTGCCATCAGCTGTTTTTTAATTAGTGTAGACGAGTCGAGGTCTGGGATTGAGGTGAGAAGGTCTGATTGAAGATGGAGAGTTGAGTTTAGGATTAAGATGTGATGAACTAAATAGGTGTGAATTAACAATAAAATTGATCCGCAAAGAAGGTACTGTTATTTATTTATATTTACAAAGTATATATGCCCAAAAAATATATAACTTAAATTTGAAGAATGGCTCAAATATAAAACAGAAAAAAGATTGAAATAGTTTTAAGAATTTAGTTTTTACGATTTTTCCTCTGATTTTTGTTTCAATGTTTAGTTTTTAATTTTATAATGTAGATGTAAGAAAATAAACCTCATTTGTTCACGTAAATTCTATTCTATTCCTTTTCCCTGTTGGCCCAGTAAGATTATTTGAAAACCTTTGGATTAGATTTTATATTTTTGCAAAATTTAGAAAACATTGGGGCATCTCTTCAGAAATTCAAATGAAAAGTTTGTTCATTGAAATTATTTAAAAATTACGTGCAATTACAAATTGCACGTCTTGAACTTTTGATATTTTTTTAGGGCCCCTTTCAAAAACTACTGTAGAAATCAAAATTTTGTAAAAGAAAAGAGATAGAATTTCAACTGGGAATGTGGTCATTTATTGTTTATTTAATTATTATTATTTCATTTGTTTAATTTTATTAATTCAATTATTTTTATTTTACACAATTTCTTATACCACAATATATATGTATATATACCTATATATAAAATGCCATGTCTATACATTAATTCTAACGGGAGTGTTCACAGGCACACATCATTTTTTTTTCTAATTTTTGGAATAAAACAGGTCGGAAAACATGAAATTTCATTGAAAACTCGGCTTTGAATTTTTGACCAATTACATAATTTCCCCTATACTGAATTTTTTCGATTTTTATTTTTACGATTTTAGTTAAATTGGAAGTTTTTGGAAGAGGTTGAAACGATATGACAAAGATGATAGACGTTATTATTGATCTAGCATAAATCCTAGTCTGTTTAAGTCAGTCTAGTCAGGAGCAATGTGAGTAACTCAATACTCAGCAGTCTCTCGCCTATATTATACCTGGGGAAAACCTTACTCACTTAGGTTAATCAAATGGCATAAATTATTACTCGAGAACGTGCTGTCGTTTCTCGAGTATAAATTAGTCGTTAGAGACCATACTGCATATATCTGTATCTTCTCATATCCGTATTTCTCTTTATCAAATTTACAGGAGAGAAATTGAAATAAAGTCCACGGTAAATCACCGGAATTACATTTCCTCAGCTAGAATGATTTGTATTAAATTAAGTTTCCGCTTTCTCGGAAGTTAAAACAACAACAGTTAAAAATTTTTTAAAAATAAGTATAATTAAGAAAATGTAAAAAAACTAATTTTTCAAGGCAAAAAAAGTATTGGTACAGAAGTAATTGTGATAATATTTTGTTTTATTAAGCATTGAAAGGGATTATTGAGATGATTGAATAGGAGGTTGAGGATTAAGGACATTGTTGCTATAAAAATATGTTGATCAGTTTAGTTCATCTAGTAGTGAGAGATGGGTCGGAAATCACAACAATTAGATTCTTCTACAAAAGATCCTATAGTAGAATTGTTTAAGCAAGGTATGAGTTATCGTGATATAGGTACAGTGATAAATCGTCCTCACTCCGACAGTGCAGTATATTGTGAAAAAGTTTAAAATGGGTACTACGGACAAGAAGAAGCATTCAGGAAGACCGAAGGCCCTCTCCACCCGACAGACACGACATCTTGTTAGAAAAGTAAGGAAAAACCCATCTATTAGCGTTCCAGCACTAGCCGCAGATATAGCTTCATCCTCAGGGACAGTGGTTACAGCCCAGACTGTGAGGAACCGCCTCCATGAAGTCGGCTTTAGGAGAGCAGCCAGGAAGGAACCTCTCATCTCCGAGAGAAATAGAATGAAAAATATATGTTTCATATATGAATGAAAAATAATAATAATTATAGAAAAAAGTATACACATCGATAACATATGGTTATGTACAAAATAATAAATAAAGAATATATATATATATAATAAAATTATAATATCGTGACCTTAATACTACAACCAGATAACTCGAAAATCGGCATGTGTGGGATAATTGTACCATTAGTTGTATTTTGCAGGTATCTTTGTTGTACTAGAAGTAGACAACTCTAAGAAACTATGTTAAGAACTTATGTAAAAATGTCAGTAGTTCAATTTGGGTCATTCTACAACGGCTGATTATAAAAAAAAAAAGATTTGCGTTTTTCTCAAAACTAATAATTTCGAGCTGTCTAGTTGTAGTATTAAGGTGACGATATACACTAAACAAAGGGAAAATATTAAATTTAAATAATAATAAACATAAAGATTAAAAAAATAAACACGTAGCTCCTCTCAAACGGCATCAAATTGTTGTACACGCCACTATTTCGCCAATTAATAACGTGCTCGTTCTATTTGGTTCCAGCATACGGAAAACAACAAAACGAAAACTAGAACCGTTCCTTTCATTAGGACTGTCTGAGACGTTCCTACAAAAAAAAAAAAAAAAAAGACGAATTTGTATATTTGAATTTAAAACCCCATAAGGAGCACAGCTATTAATTTTCTGCCAAATGTGCTGAGAAAGGGGGGTGGGGGACCATGGAAGCGGCGTTGGCTTCAAAACTTTCTAATAACAGTACCTTCTTTGCGCATCAATCTTACTGTTAGTTCACACCTACTTCATCATATCTTAACCCTAAACACAACTCTCTGTCCACCTTCACATCTCAACCCTGACCACACACCATTCACACCTCTACACTAATTCAAGAACAGCTGATTTTGTTTTCTACTCATTTGTTTTAAAAAGAAAATGCATTCATATTATTCATTTACTAATTCAGTTGCTTCTTGGATTTTATAGAAAAACTAGCAATAATACCCGGCGTTGCCCGGGGAACTTTGACATTTCTCCCAATATCTCCTATAAGGCTATTCAGTTCCTCGACAGTGATGTTATAATTTTTAATTATTCATACGGAATTCAACTGTAGTAACGCTAGTAATTTTTTAGGATCCCTGGGCACCACAGCTAGTATGCGCCTTTCAACTGCGGAAACGACAGCTAGTGAATACTTAGCATCGCTGGACGTCCTAGCCAGTGCGTACATAAGAACGTTTTGACCACAGCTAGTATGTGCCTTGCAACGCTGGGCACCACAGCTAGTACGTAGTTAGAAACGCTGGGCATCACAGCTAGTATGTGCCTTGCGACGGCGGACCCCACAGCAGGTACGTAGTTAGGAACGCTGGTCACCACAGCTAGTATGAGCCTCGCAACAGCGGACCCCACATCTAGTACGAAATTAGGAACGCTGGGCATCACAGCTAGTAAGTGCCTTGCAACAGCGGACCCCACAGCTAGTACGTAGTTAGAAACGCTCAGCATCACAGCTAGTAAGTGCCTTGCAACAGCGGACCCCACAGCTAGTACGTAGTTAGAAACGCTCAGCATCACAGCTAGTATGTGTTCTGCAACGGCGGACCCCACAGCTAGTACGTAGTTAGAAACGCTCAGCATCACAGCTAGTATGTGTTCTGCAACGGCGGACCCCACCGCTAGTACCTAATTAGAAACGCTGGGCATCACCGCTAGTATGTTTTTGCAACGGCGGACCCCACCGCTAGTACCTAATTAGAAACGCTGGGCATCACAGCTAGTATGTTTTTGCAACGGCGGACCCCACAGCTAGTACGTAGTTAGAAACGCTCAGCATCACAGCTAGTATGTGTTCTGCAACGGCGGACCCCACCGCTAGTACTTAATTAGAAACGCTGGGCATCACCGCTAGTATGTTTTTGCAACGGCGGACCCCACAGCTAGTACGTAGTTAGAAACGCTCAGCATCACAGCTAGTATGTGTTCTGCAATGGCGGACCCCACCGCTAGTACCTAATTAGAAACGCTGGGCATCACCGCTAGTATGTTTTTGCAACGGCGGACCCCACAGCTAGTACGTTTTTAGGAACGCTGGGCATCACAGCTAGTATGTGCCTCGCAACAGCGGACCCCACAGCTAGTACGTAATTAGGAACGCTGGGCATCACAGCTAGTAAGTGCCTTGCAACAGCGGACCCCACAGATAGTACGTTTTTAGGAACGCTGGGCCCTACAGCTATTAAGTGCTTTGCAACAGCGGACCCCACAGTTAGTATGTAGTTAGAACCACTGGGCATCACAGCTAGTATGTGTTTTGCAACGGCGGACCCAACAGCTAGTACGTAGTTAGAAACGCTCAGCATCACAGCTAGTATGTGTTCTGCAACGGCGGACCCCACCGCTAGTACCTAGTTAGAAACGCTGGGCATCACAGCTAGTATGTTTTTGTAACGGCGGACCCCACAGCTAGTACGTAGTTAGAACCACTGGGCATCACAGCTAGTGTATTTTTCTATTTGGCCATCAATAATAGTACATGTGAAATTCCATGACAATCCGATCATCCGTTAATGACCTATCACTATCTTCAAATTTAGGCCTACCCCCATACCCCCCCTCCCGTTCACAATTTTTTGACGTCACACCCTATTTTTCTATTTGGCCTTTATGAATACTACATGTGAAATTTCGTGACAATCCGATCATCCGTTAATGACATCACTATACTTATACTTAGGCCCCCATCAACCCACCCTCCCGTTCAAAATTTTGTGACATATACACCCTATATTTCTATTTGGCTTTTAAGAATACTACATGTGAAATTCCATGACAATACGACCAACCGTTATTGAGCTAGCACTATATTTATACTTAGGCCCCCCCGCCACTACCCCCCCTCCCGTACAAAATTTTGAGCCGTCACACCGCCTATTTTCCTATTTGACTTTCAGAAATACTACATGTGAAATTTCGTGACAATCTGACCAACCGTTAATGAGCCAGCACTATATTTATACTTAGGCCTATCCCCACAACCTCCCCTCCCGTTCAAAACTTTGGGTCGCCACACATCTTATATTTCTATTTGGCTTTTAAAAATACTACATGTGAAATTTTTTGACAATCCGACCAATCTTTGAAGAGTTAGCACTATATTTATACTTAGGCCTACCCCCCCCCCCCTCCCCCCGTTCAAATTTTTGGGACGCCACACACTTTTTTTTTTATTTGGTCTTCAGGAATACTACATGTGAAACTTCGTGACAATGCGACCAACCGCTAATGAGCTAGCTCTATATTTATACTTAGGCCCCCCTCAACCCCCCCTCCCGTTCGAAACTTTAGAACGCCACACACCTTATTTTTCTATTTGGCCTTCAGGAATACTCCATGTGAAATTTCGTGACAATCCGACCAACGTTAGGAACGCTGGTCACCACAGCTAGTATGTGCCTCGCAACAGCGGACCCCACAGCTAGTTCGAAGTTAGGAACGCTGGGCACTACAGCTAGTAAATGCCTTGCAACAACGGACCCCACAGCTAGTACGATATTAGGAACCCTGGGCATCACAGCTAGAATGCTTTTGCATCGACGGACCCCACAGCTAGTACGTTTTTAGGAACGCTGGGCCCTACAGGTAGTAGGTGCCTTGCAACTGCGAACCCCACAGATAGTATGTAGTTAGAACCACAGGGCATCACAGCTAGTATGACTTTTGCAATGACGGACCCCACGGCTAGTACCTACGTAGTGAAATACGCTGGGCCACACTGCTAGCGCCTTGCAACAGCAGACCCCACAGCTAGTACGTAATTAGAAACGCTGGGCATCACAGCTAGTAAATGTCTTGTAGGTGCCTTGCAACAGCGAACCCCACAGCCAGTACATAGTTAGGAACGCTGGGGCTGAGCACTACAGCTAGTAAGTGCCTTGCAACAGCGGACCCCACAGCTAGTACGATATTAGGAACGCTGGACATCACAGCTAGTAAATGTCTTGCAACAGTGAACCCCACAGCGAATACATAGTTACTACTACTACATGTGAAATTCATGACTATCCGATTCATGACAATACGATCAACCGTTAAAGAGTTAGCTCTATATTTATACTTAGGCCCCCCCACAACCCCCCCTCCCGTTCAAAACTTTGGGATGCCACACACCTTTTTTTCCTATTTGGCTTTTAAAAATACTACATGTGAAATTTCATGACGATTCGCCCATTAGTTAATGAGTTAGCTCTATATTTATACTTAGGCCCCCCCACTACACTCCCCCCTCCCGTAAAAAATTTGAGCCGTCACACCGCCTATTTTTCTATTTGGTCTTCAGGAATACTCCATGTGAAATTTCGTGACAATCCGACCAACCGTTAAAGAGTTAGCTCTATATTTATACTTAGGCCCCCCCACAACCCCCCCTCCCGTTCAATACTTTGGGACGCCACACACCTTTTTTTCCTATTTGGCTTTTAAAAATACTACATGTGAAATTTCATGACGATTCGCCCATTAGTTAATGAGTTAGCTCTATATTTAACTTAGGCCCCCCCCACTACCCCCCCCCCCCCTCCCGTAAAACATTTTGAGCCGTCACACCGCCTATTTTTCTATTTGGTCTTCAGGAATACTCCATGTGAAATTTCGTGACAATCCGACCAACCGTTAAAGAGTTAGCTCTATATTTATACTTAGGCCCCCCCACAACCCTCCCTCCCGTTCAAAACTTTGGGACGCCACACACCTTTTTTTCCTATTTAGCTTTTCATGACGATTCGCCCATTAGTTAATGAGTTAGCTCTATATTTATACTTAGGCCCCCCCACTACCCCCCTCCCGTAAAAAATTTTGAGCCGTCACACAGCCTATTTTTTTTTATTTGGTCTTCAGGAATACTACCTGTGAAACTTCGTGACAATCCGACCAACTGTTAAAGAGTTAGCTCTATATTTATACTTAGGCCCCCCCACAACCCCCCCTCCCGTTCAAAACTTTGGGACGCCACACACCTTTTTTTCCTATTTGGCTTTTAAAAATACTACATGTGAAATTTCATGACGATTCGCCCATTAGTTCATGAGTTAGCTCTATATTTATACTTAGGCCCCCCCACAACCCCCCCTCCCGTTCAAAACTTTGGGACGCCACACACCTTTTTTTCCTGTTTGGCTTTTAAAAAGACAACGGGTGAAATTTCATGACAATTTGACCATTAGTTAATGAGTTAGCACTATTTATATACTTAGGCCCCCCTTACAACCCCCCCTCCCGATCAAAATTTTGGGACGCCACATAGCCTATTATTCAATTGGGCTCAAAAGAATGCTACATGGGAAGTTTCATAAAAATCCGTCCAGCGGTTTGGGCGTGATGCTGGAACAAACATACATACATACATACATACATACATACATACATACAAACAAACAATCAAACCCCGTTTCAGCTTTATTAATATAGATTATATCACAATGTACACACGTTTTAATTTGTGTTCATATCTATACATACATCTTTTTTTTTTGGCATTTTTTTTCCATAGTGGATCGGTGTCACCATATTTAAAGTCAGTCTGAACGTTGTGCTGACGTTGGCATAATCCGAAACCAGCACACTCTATGGCTCTGTCAGTTAACAAATATTAAATCTATAAACCGTTGAAAAGCAAGAAATTTGAAGAATGGAGTCTACCGAGCTCAGGATCGCCACTTAGAAATCTAGCTGAGGCACTTAGGTCAGATGTTTTAATCGGGAAGTGAAAAATAACTTTGAGCACTTCGTCCTTCGGATGGGACATTAAGCGATGATCCAGGGCTTTTTCGAATGTGAGGTACTCGATAATGAGACGTATGTTATGTAAATAAACCTGGGTAGGTCAATTTCCACTTAGGTTGAAAGCCTTGAGCACGTCGTCCTTCTGATGGGACTTTCCGGATATATCTGATTCTGTCGTATCAGTTTTAACAGTTATTAAGCCTATAAACCGTTAAATAGCGTGAATTTTTTGAAAAACATTTTTATTTTGATTTTTGTGTAGGATTCAGATAATCCGGTCGTTCTCTATCAGTTTTAACAAATATTAAATCTATAAACCGTTAAAAAGCGAGAAATTTCAAGAATGGAGTCTACCGAGCTCAGGATCGCCACTTAGAAATCTAGTTGAGGCACTTAGGTCAGATGTTTTAATCGGGAAGCTAAAAATAACTTTGAGCACGTCGTCCTTCGGATGGGAGATTAAGCAATGATCCAGGGATTTTTCGAATGTGAGGTACTCGATAATGAGACGTATGTTATGTAAATAAACCTCGTTAGGTGAAATTTCACTTAGGTTGAAAATAGCCTTGAGCACGTCGTCCGTCGGATGGGACTTTTCGGATATATCTGATTCTGTCGTATCAGTTTTAACAATTATTAAGCGTATAAACCGTTAAATAGCGTGAATTTTTTGAAAAACATTTTTATTTTGATTTTTGTGTAGGATTCAGATAATCCGGTCGTTCTCTATCAGTTTTAACAAATATTAAATCTATAGCAGTTATACCCGGCGTTGCCCGGGGAACTTTGATTTTTCTCCCAATATCTTCTATAACGCTATTCAGTTCCTCGACAGTACATTCATGATGTTATAATTTTCAATTATTCATACGGAATAAGGCTTATAGTCCTTCAGCTGTTGTAACGCTAGTAAGTTTTTAGGACCCCTGGGCACCACAGCTAGTATGCGCCTTTCAACGGCGGAAGCCACACCTAGTGAATACTTAGCATCGCTGGACGTCCTAGTCAGTGCGTACTTAAGAACGTTTGTGACCACAGCTAGTATGTGGCTTGCAACGCTGAGCACCACAGCTAGTACGTAGTAGGGAATGCTGGGCATCATAGCTAGTATGTGCCTTGCGACGGCGGACCCAACAGCTAGTACGTAGTTAGGAACGCTGGTCACCACACCTAGTATGTGCCTCGCAACAGCGGACCCCACAGCTAGTACGAAGTTAGGAACGCTGGGCATCACAGCTATTAAGTGCCTTGCAACAGCGGACCCCACAGCTAGTATGTAGTTAAATACGCTGGGCATTACAGTTAGTAAGTGCTTTGCAACAGCGAACTTCACAGCTAGTACATAGTTAGGAACGCTGGGCACTACAGCTAGTAAATGCCTTGCAACAACGGACCCCACAGCTAGTACGAAGTTAGGAACGCTGGGCACTACAGCTAGTAAATGCCTTGCAACAACGGACCCCACAGCTAGTACGATATTAGGAACCCTGGGCATCACAGCTAGTATGCTTTTGCAACGACGGACTCCACAGCTAGTACGTAATTAGGAACGCTGGGCCCTACAGGTAGTAGGTGCCTTGCAACTGCGAACCCCACAGATAGTATGTAGTTAGAACCACAGGGCATCACAGCTAGTATGAGTTTTGCAACGGCGGACCCCACAGCTAGTACCTACGAGTGAAATACGCTGGGCCACACTGCTAGCGCCTTGCAACAGCAGACCCCACAGCTAGTACGTAATTAGAAACGCTGGGCATTACAGCTAGTAAATGTCTTATAGGTGCCTTGCAACAGCGAACCCCACAGCCAGTACATAGTTAGGAACTCTGGGGCTGAGCACTACAGCTAGTAAGTACCTTGCAACAGCGGACCCCACAACTAGTACGATATTAGGAACGCTGGACATCACAGCTAGTAAATGTCTTGCAACAGTGAACCCCACAGCGAATACATATTTACTACTACTACATGTGAAATTCATGACAATCCGATTCATGACAATACGACCAACCGTTAATGAGCTAACTCTATATGTATATTTAGCCCCCCCCCCCCCCACAACCCTCCTTCCTGTTCAAAATTTTGGGCCGTCACACACCTAATATTTCTATTTGACCTTTAGGAGTACTACATGTGAAACTTCGTGACAATCCGACCAACTGTTAAAGAGTTAGCTCTATATTTATACTTAGGCCCCCCCACAACCCCCCCTCCCGTTCAAAACTTTGGGACGCCACACACCTTTTTTTCCTATTTGGCTTTTAAAAATACTACATGTGAAATTTCATGACGATTCGCCCATTAGTTCATGAGTTAGCTCTATATTTATACTTAGGCCCCCCCACAACCCCCCCTCCCGTTCAAAACTTTGGGACGCCACACACCTTTTTTTCCTGTTTGGCTTTTAAAAAGACTACGTGTGAAATTTCATGACAATTTGACCATTAGTTAATGAGTTAGCACTATTTATATACTTAGGCCCCCCTTACAACCCCCCCTCCCGATCAAAATTTTGGGACGCCACATAGCCTATTATTCAATCGGGCTCAAAAGAATGCTACATGGGAAGTTTCATAAAAATCCGTCCAGCGGTTTGGGCGTGATGCTGGAATAAACATACATACATACATACATACATACATACATACAAACAAACATACAAACAAACCCCGTTTCAGCTTTATTAATATAGATTATATCACAATGTACACAAGTTTTAATTTGTGTTCATATCTATACATACATCTTTTTTTTTTTTGGCATTTTTCTTCCATAGTGGATCGGTGTCACCATATTTAAAGTCAGTCTGAACGTTGTGCTGACGTTGGCATAATCCGAAACCAGCACACTCTATGGCTCTATCAGTTAACAAATATTAAATCTATAAACCGTTGAAAAGCAAGAAATTTGAAGAATGGAGTCTACCGAGCTCAGGATCGCCACTTAGAAATCTAGCTGAGGCACTTAGGTCAGATGTTTTAATCGGGAAGTTAAAAATAACTTTGAGCACTTCGTCCTTCGGATGGGACATTAAGCGATGATTCAGGGCTTTTTCGAATGTGAGGTACTCGATAATGAGACGTATGTTATGTAAATAAACCTGGGTAGGTCAATTTCCACTTAGGTTGAAAGCCTTGAGCACGTCGTCCTTCGGATGGGACTTTCCGGATATACCTGAATCTGTAGTATCAATTTTAACAATTATTAAGCCTATAAACCGTTAAATAGCGCAAATGTTTTGAAAAACATTTTTATTTTGATTTTTGTGTAGGATTCAGATAATCCGGTCGTTCTCTATCAGTTTTAACAAATATTAAATCTATAAACCGTTAAAAAGCGAGAAATTTCAAGAATGGAGTCTATCGAGCTCAGGATCGCCACTTAGAAATCTAGTTGAGGCACTTAGGTCAGATGTTTCAATCGGGAAGTTAAAAAACACTTTGAGCACGTCGTCCTTCGGATGGGACTTTAAGCGATGATCCAGGGCTTTTTCGAATGTGAGGTACTCGATAATGAGACGTATGTTATGTAAATAAACCTGGGTAGGTGAAATATCACTTAGGTTGAAAATAGCCTTGAGCACGTCGTCCTTCGGATGGGACTTTCTGGATAAATCTGAATCTCTCGTATCAGTTTTAACAATTATTAAGCCTATAAACCGTTAAATAGCGCAAATTTTTTGAAAAACATTTTTATTTTGATTTTTGTGTAGGATTCAGATAATCCGGTCGTTCTCTATCAGTTTTAACAAATATTAAATCTATAAACCGATAAAAGCGAGAAATTTCAAAAATGGAGTCTATCGAGCTCAGGATCGCCACTTAGAAATGTAGTTGAGGCACTTAGGTCAGATGTTTCAATCGGGAAGTTAAAAAACACTTTGAGCACGTCGTCCTTCGGATGGGACTTTAAGCGATGATCCAGGGCTTTTTCGAATGTGAGGTACTCGATAATGAGACGTATGTTATGTAAATAAACCTGGGTAGGTGAAATATCACTTAGGTTGAAAATAGCCTTGAGCACGTCGTCCTTCGGATGGGACTTTCTGGATAAATCTGAATCTCTCGTATCAGTTTTAACAATTATTAAGCCTATAAACCGTTAAATAGCGCAAATTTTTTGAAAAACATTTTTATTTTGATTTTTGTGTAGGATTCAGATAATCCGGTCGTTCTCTATCAGTTTTAACAAATATTAAATCTATAAACCGATAAAAGCGAGAAATTTCAAAAATGGAGTCTATCGAGCTCAGGATCGCCACTTAGAAATGTAGTTGAGGCACTTAGGTCAGATGTTTCAATCGGGAAGTTAAAAAACACTTTGAGCACGTCGTCCTTCGGATGGGACTTTAAGCGATGATCCAGGGCTTTTTCGAATGTGAGGTACTCGATAATGAGACGTATGTTATGTAAATAAACCTGGGTAGGTGAAATATCACTTAGGTTGAAAATAGCCTTGAGCACGTCGTCCTTCGGATGGGACTTTCTGGATAAATCTGAATCTCTCGTATCAGTTTTAACAATTATTAAGCCTATAAACCGTTAAATAGCGCAAATTTTTTGAAAAACATTTTTATTTTGATTTTTGTGTAGGATTCAGATAATCCGGTCGTTCTCTATCAGTTTTAACAAATATTAAATCTATAAACCGTTAAAAAGCGAGAAATTTCAAGAATGGAGTCTATCGAGCTCAGGATCGCTACTTAGAAATCTAGTTGAGGCACTTAGGTCAGATGTTTCAATCGGGAAGTTAAAAAACACTTTGAGCACGTCGTCCTTCGGATGGGACTTTAAGTGATGATCCAGGGCTTTTTCGAATGTGAGGTACTCGATAATGAGACGTATGTTATGTAAATAAACCTGGGTAGGTGAAATATCACTTAGGTTGAAAATAGCCTTGAGCACGTCGTCCTTCGGATGGGCCTTTCTGGATAAATCTGAATCTCTCGTATCAGTTTTAACAATTATTAAGCCTATAAACCGTTAAATAGCGCAAATTTTTTGAAAAACATTTTTATTTTGATTTTTGTGTAGGATTCAGATAATCCGGTCGTTCTCTATCAGTTTTAACAAATATTAAATCTATAAACCGTTAAAAAGCGAGAAATTTCAAGAATGGAGTCTATCGAGCTCAGGATCGCCACTTAGAAATCTAGTTGAGGCACTTAGGTCAGATGTTTCAATCGGGAAGTTAAAAAACACTTTGAGCACGTCGTCCTTCGGATGGGACTTTAAGCGATGATCCAGGGCTTTTTCGAATGTGAGGTACTCGATAATGAGACGTATGTTATGTAAATAAACCTGGGTAGGTCAATTTCTACTTAGGTTAAAAGCCTTGAGCACGTCGTCCTTCGGATGGGACTTTCCGGATAAATCTGAATCTGTCGTATCAGTTTTAACAATTATTAAGCCTATAAACCGTTAAATAGCGCAAATTTTTTGAAAAACATTTTTATTTTGATTTTTGTGTAGGATTCAGATAATCCGGTCGTTCTCTATCAGTTTTAACAAATATTTAATCTATAAACCGTTAAAAAGCGAGAAATTTGGAGAATGGAGTCTACCGAGCTCAGGATCGCCACTTAGAAATCTAGCTGAGGCACTTAGGTCAGATGTTTTAATCGGGAAGTGAAAAATAACTATGAGCACGTCGTCCTTCGGATGGGACTTTAAGCGATGTTCCAGGACTTTTTCGAATGTGAGGTACTCGATAATGAGACGTATGTTATGTAAATAAACCTGGGTAGGTGAAATTTCACTTAGGTTGAAAATAGCCTTGAGCACGTCGTCCTTCGGATGGGACTTTCCGGATAAATCTGAATCTGTCGTATCAGTTTTAACAATTATTAAGCCTATAAGCCGTTAAATAGCGCAAATTTTTTGAAAAACATTTTTATTTTGATTTTTGTGTAGGATTCAGATAATCCGGTCGTTCTCTATCAGTTTTAACAAATATTAAATCTATAAACCGTTAAAAAGCGAGAAATTTCAAGAATGGAGTCTACCGAGCTCAGGATCGCCACTTAGAAATCTAGTTGAGGCACTTAGGTCAGATGTTTCAATCGGGAAGTTAAAAAACACTTTGAGCACGTCGTCCTTCGGATGGGACTTTAAGCGATGATCCAGGGCTTTTTCGAATGTGAGGTACTCGATAATGAGACGTATGTTATGTAAATAAACCTGGGTAGGTGAAATATCACTTAGGTTGAAAATAGCCTTGAGCACGTCGTCCTTCGGATGGGCCTTTCTGGATAAATCTGAATCTCTCGTATCAGTTTTAACAATTATTAAGCCTATAAACCGTTAAATAGCGCAAATTTTTTGAAAAACATTTTTATTTTGATTTTTGTGTAGGATTCAGATAATCCGGTCGTTCTCTATCAGTTTTAACAAATATTAAATCTATAGCAGTTATACCCGGCGTTGCCCGGGGAACTTTGATTTTTCTCCCAATATCTTCTATAACGCTATTCAGTTCCTCGACAGTACATTCATGATGTTATAATTTTCAATTATTCATACGGAATAAGGCTTATAGTCCTTCAGCTGTTGTAACGCTATTAAGTTTTTAGGACCCCTAGGCACCACAGCTAGTATGCGCCTTTCAACGGCGGAAGCCACACCTAGTGAATACTTAGCATCGCTGGACGTCCTAGTCAGTGCGTACTTAAGAACGTTTGTGACCACAGCTAGTATGTGGCTTGCAACGCTGAGCACCACAGCTAGTACGTAGTAGGGAATGCTGGGCATCATAGCTAGTATGTGCCTTGCGACGGCGGACCCAACAGCTAGTACGTAGTTAGGGACGCTGGTCACCACAGCTAGTATGTGCCTCGCAACAGCGGACCCCACAGCTAGTACGAAGTTAGGAACGCTGGGCATCACAGCTATTAAGTGCCTTGCAACAGCGGACCCCACAGCTAGTATGTAGTTAAATACGCTGGGCATTACAGTTAGTAAGTGCTTTGCAACAGCGAACTTCACAGCTAGTACATAGTTAGGAACGCTGGGCACTACAGCTAGTAAATGCCTTGCAACAACGGACCCCACAGCTAGTACGATATTAGGAACCCTGGGCATCACAGCTAGTATGCTTTTGCAACGACGGACCCCACAGCTTGTACGTTTTTAGGAACGCTGGGCCCTACAGGTAGTAGGTGCCTTGCAACTGCGAACCCCACAGATAGTATGTAGTTAGAACCACAGGGCATCACAGCTAGTATGAGTTTTGCAACGGCGGACCCCACAGCTAGTACCTACGAGTGAAATACGCTGGGCCACACTGCTAGCGCCTTGCAACAGCAGACCCAACAGCTAGTACGTAATTAGAAACGCTGGGCATTACAGCTAGTAAATGTCTTATAGGTGCCTTGCAACAGCGAACCCCACAGCCAGTACATAGTTAGGAACGCTGGGGCTGAGCACTACAGCTAGTAAGTACCTTGCAACAGCGGACCCCACAGCTAGTACGATATTAGGAACGCTGGACATCACAGCTAGTAAATGTCTTGCAACAGTGAACCCCACAGCGAATACATAGTTACTACTACTACATGTGAAATTCATGACAATCCGATTCATGACAATACGACCAACCGTTAATGAGCTAACTCTATATGTATATTTAGCCCCCCCCACAACCCTCCTTCCTGTTCAAAATTTTGGGCCGTCACACACCTAATATTTCTATTTGACCTTTAGGAATACTACATGTGAAATTTCATGACAATTCGACCATTAGTTAATGAGTTAGCACTATTTATATACGTAGGCCCCCCTTACAACCCCCCCTCCCGATCAAAACTTTGGAACGCCACACACCTTATTTTTCTTTTTGGCCTTCAGGAATACTCCATGTGAAATTTCGTGACAATCCGACCAACCGTTAAAGAGTTAGCTCTATATTTATACTTAGGCCCCCCACAACCCCCCCTCCCGTTGAAAACTTTGGGACGCCACACACCTTTTTTTCCTATTTGCCTTTTAAAAATACTACATGTGAAATTTCATGACGATTCGCCCATTAGTTAATGAGTTAGCTCTATATTTATACTTAGGCCCCCCAACTACCCCCCCCCCCCTCCCGTAAAAAATTTTGAGCCGTCACACCGCCTATTTTTCTATTTGGTCTTCAGGAATACTCCATGTGAAATTTCGTGACAATCCGACCAACCGTTAAAGAGTTAGCTCTATATTTATACTTAGGCCCCCCCACAACCCCCCCTCCCGTTCAAAACTTTGGGACGCCACACACCTTTTTTTCCTATTGGTTTTTAAAAATACTACATGTGAAACTTCATGACGATTCGCCCATTAGTTAATGAGTTAGCTCTATATTTATACTTAGGCCCCCCCACTACCCCCCTCCCGTAAAAAATTTTCAACCGTCACACCGCCTATTTTTTTATTTGGTCTTCAGGAATACTACATGTGAAACTTCGTGACAATGCGACCAACTGTTAAAGAGTTAGCTCTATATTTATACTTAGGCCCCCCCACAACCCCCCCTCCCGTTCAAAACTTTGGGACGCCACACACCTTATTTTTCTATTTGGCCTTCAGGAATACTCCATGTGAAATTTCGTGACAATCCGACCAACCGTTAAAGAATTAGCTCTATATTTATACTTAGGCCCCCCCACAACCCCCCCTCCCGTTCAAAACTTTGGGACGCCACACACCTTTTTTTCCTATTTGGCTTTTAAAAATACTACGTGAAATTTCATGACGATTCGCCCATTAGTTAATGAGTTAGCTCTATATTTATACTTAGGCCCCCCTTACAACCCCTCCTCCCGATCAAAACTTTGGGACGCCACACACCTTTTTTTCCTATTTGGCTTTTAAAAATACTACATGTGAAATTTCATGACGATTCGCCCATTAGTTAATGAGTTAGCTCTATATTTATACTTAGGCCCCCGCACAACCCCCCCTCCCGTTCAAAACTTTGGGACGCCACACACCTTTTTTTCTTGTTTGGCTTTTAAAAAGACTACGTGTGAAATTTCATGACAATTCGCCCATTAGTTCATGAGTTAGCTCTATATTTATACTTAGGCCCCCCCACAACCCCCCCTCCCGTTCAAAACTTTGTGACGCCACACACCTTTTTTTCCTGTTTGGCTTTTAAAAAGACTACGTGTGAAATTTCATTACAATTTGACCATTAGTTAATGAGTTAGCACTATTTTTATACTTAGGCCCCCCCACAACCCCCCCTCCCGATCAAAATTTTGGGACGCCACATAGCCTATTATTCAATCGGGCTCAAAAGAATGCTACATGTGAAGTTTCATGAAGATCCGTCCAGCCGTTTGGGCGTGATGCTGGAACATACAAACAAACAAACCCCGTTTCAGCTTTATTAATATAGATGAATATATAGTTAATTTTTTAATATTAATAATTTAAATGTGTGTATTTTTTATACATCACAATGAATTGAATGAATGTATCAACATGAGGTTTCAGAAGTCACTGAGTATGACACCTATTGATTTCCAACAAAATCGGTTGATAGGTTCCAGAGAGAGAGTGGAAACTTAGTTGAATAGTTCCCGCTCTGAAGTGCATTGACGGTGACTCACCGTTTTTGTTTTTCTTTCAATTGCATTTTACTTCGTAATTTTTGTGGAATGCTGTAACAATAAATTGGTTTCTTCATTTTTTTTCTTGATTCGAACACTAGATGTCGGATAAATCGGCCAGAATCTTCACTATAAAGGTGTCAGATATACATCTACATTTAATAAATTGATTGTCACAGCCAATGTTACATTATAGGTTTAGGTTTTATGACTCATGCCCTGGCTTTACCTACGAGGTCATATTGCCTACTATCAGAGCGCTCTTTCGTCACTCTGGTGGACATGAGCCCGACTCTACTATGGGGGAGTCCTAAATTTGGCTACCCTAAATTTTTTATTCTCCTAGGATAGGGGTCTTTTTACGAATACCTCATATGGTACAGGCTCGAGATCATCGCTTAACGTCCTATCAGAAGGATGGCGTGCTCAAGGTTTTTTCACCTTCAAGATATTCTTTTATCTAATTGTTTATAATAAGGGCCTCAGCCGGGTTTCGAACCCGTGAGCTCATTAAGCAAGCACGCTATCTTTGATCTACCGGCGCCCTCTATGAAATAACTGTTTATGTATCAAATGTATAAGCTCTCGAGGAATAAATTTTTATGAGTTATCCTATTACTATGTTATGTACATTTAAGAGAAAGAGCTCAGTGGTTTGCGTGCTTGCTTACTAAGCTCAAGATCGCGAGTTAAAAATCCCAGTCGAGTCCCTTAGTTTATTTCATCTGGGAGGTAAAATAAACTTGAGCATGCTGTTCTTCGGATGGGACGTTAAGCGATGGTCCCGAGCCTGTACGATGTCAGATATTCGTCAAAGATCCATACCGTAGATGACTAAAAATTTAGGGTAGACAAAATTTAAGACTCCCAAAATATACATAGTCGGGCTCTTGTCCACCAGAGTGACGAAAGAGCTCTCTGGTAGTAGGCGATATGATCTTATATTTAAGGGGGTCTTCAACGAGTATCTGACATAATACAGGCTCGGGACCATCGCTTAACGTCCCATCCGAAGGACGGCCTGCTTAACTTTATTTTACTTCCCAGAAAAAATAAACTAAGGGCCTCGGTCGAGATTCAAACCAACGTTCTTGAGTTCAGATGATAAGCACGCATACCACTGAGCTACCAGCGCCCTCTACGTATATTATATATATATTTATTTAAATTTTAGCCCTTATGAGAGTTATAACGCGCTATTCCTGTCCTATAAATCCTATAAATTTCGGTACCGTGCTCTACAACTGCATGCAAAAAGTTAAATGTCTTAAAATTAACCTAATGTCTGTTTTTCGTAATTTGTATTTTGTGCTCTGATATTCAAGAGATGAGATTAGATTCAATTGACGTCATTTACCCATTGTCCAATCAGATCCATTGTTCTGTAATGTCGGGCTGGATAACAATGAATTCTATTAGATAAGGGGTCTGTTTGAACCTAACCTTAAAACCCTTAACTGCCATATGTCCCCACCTTAACTAAAAACAGACCTTAATATATATATATACATGTAATTTGGGCATTTAATATTTTATTTACTTCCTCAGCTATACGAAATATAGGGGAAGTTATGCAATCGGTCAAAAATTCCATGCGGAATTTTCAAGGGAATTTCATCTTTTCGACTTCCAAATATGAAAAATCAAATACAGTGAAACCTCTCTTAGACGGACACCCATGGGGCCGTGGAAGTTGTCCGCCCAGCAGAGGTGTCCTCCTAACGGAGGGTAAAGGAAAATAGAAGGCAAATTGATAAGGATGAAAGGTATCTTTTCTAAACACGTGTATCGTATGTAAAAAATATTGTTTATTGAACAACTGAATACAGTTTTAAAAAATAGGAAATTTGTAATCAAATCAGAAATTTGTACTAGAATCCGAACAAAAACAATGGTATAACGTCTAAGTTCTAAAAAAATCGGACATTTTCTTTTGTTTCAAATTTTTTTTCCTAATCGAGTTTTCTATATTGTCCTCTACCTGAGAAATTAAAATTAATGACGAAGCATCGTTTGCTTGGAGGCAATAACGCTTGATTAAATTCGCGTTGGTTTTGGTAACTGAGAGTATGGAGGAACATTACAAACTTCTTGGAATTACATGGAAAGTTTGGTAGGTTGGTAGTACAATGTACAACGAGAAGTCTAAGAACTTACTAAAAATCAACTCGTTCAAATGAGAATTCACAGAATAAACATCAATCGTCCCTCTAAAAGTGAATTCTAAGAACATATTAAGCTTCAACCCGAATTAGAGGCCTGCCTGTCCGTCCAACAGAGGTAGTCTGCTCTTCTCGGTACTCGATTTCACTGTCCGCGTCCGTCCAAGAGAGGGTCCGCCTAAGAGAGGGGCGAATGTGTTGAAATCCCTATATATTCTGCCGGGACCGTAAAAATTGTCCGCCGTCAGAGGTGACCGCCAAGAGAAGTTTCATTGTATATGTGTGTCTGTAAACAAGATAACTCTCAATAGAATAAATGTATAGACACTAAACTTTATTTGTGAATCCAGAACCCTTGAACGAAGTCAATATTGTTTTTTTTAGCCAAATCGACCGAAGGGAAGGGAGGATTAAGGGTGAAGTCTAACTCAAAAATATTAATAATAATAATTTTTATTTATTTTTTTGTTTAAAGGTATCACCCCTATACAATTGAGTCAGGGACCATTACTTTTACAATATTGACATTAACATTTCCAAAATTATATATTGGTCAGCTGGAAAAAAATGACATATATACAGGAACCTTCAACAAACTAAATAAATAACATAAATAAATAAAGTATAAATAAAATAAGTTTTTTTTTTTTTTTTTTTTTTTTTATTTATTTACAAAGAGATATTTACAACTGTATAAAAATATATACAACAAGCAAATATGCTAATACAGACATAATGGCAATGTCAAAATGTCATGAGGGGAGAAATCATCCAGTGGTGACACTTCCTAGTCACTGATTTTCTCTCATTTGTAACTAATCACTGTCACTGTCACTGCTGCTGCTAAGGAGGTATAAAATAAGTAATTACAAATTAATAATAATAATAATAATAAAACCAAGACAGTAAATATGGAGTGGGGATGTAGGTGTTGAATGTCAATATAATATGTAAGTTGAAGTACATTATTCATTAACAATGAATGATCTAAGTTTCAGAGCGCTGATTAAATAATGGAAAATGTTTGAGATATCATTCTTATTATGGGCCAGAAGTAATGTATGAAAGTTGGATCGGTCTATATTGACACTCTGAGGCAGGAAGTGGCTTCTATTGGGGGAGTAGATCGGACAGGATATTAACAGCTGGTACACGTCATCCAATTCATTTTTATTGCAGAATGTTCCTGGGGATTAAGGTTGTTTACATTATTTTTGTAACTGATTTTTAGATAGTACTTGCCAGATAGACGGAGTTGAACCAGTGCTTTGATGTGTGAGAAAGGAGCATTCAGGTTTAGGTATGGTTGGAGTTGATCTGGGTTGTAAATATTGGGATAAAATGTGTTGTATCGGCATTCTAAAATGTATTATTGATCTTTATTCTTCAGATGGTTCACAAATGCGTCCGAAACCCTGGGCAGGGAGTTTTTTATCTTTACCGGATCCAATATATTTAATAATTCTTCCTCCCCAATTTCATTCAAAATTCTCAAAATTATTAATAACTGCTGATAGAATGAATGTATCAATGAAATTTTATATGTGTGACCAAAAGCCCATAAGGATAACATCTATCAAAGGGGAGGCGGGATGAGGGGAGAGGGTTGATTTAAAAACTTCAATAACTGCCGATGTATCGACACAAAATATATTGGTTACTACCCCATTTGACAAAAAAAACTACGCTACTTAATGTTTACTATCTATTCGAACTTATAATCTGATACCACTTGCCATCAAAAATTGTAGTATTCAAAACTTTAAACTGAACTTAAAATGCTGGATGAGTAAATCAATGATGAAGAATTTTTAAAAATAATGTCATTTTAATATACTTTACATAAGTATTGTTTAAATGCATTAGCGATCATTTCATGTCAAAACTTTAGTTAGCCATCTTTTATATATCTCCTTTAAACTGTTTTCCCGCGCTTAGTCCTGGGCTTTGTGGGATTTTCCCTCAAATTTTACTTTGTTATTTTGTTTGTAAACTTTATATAGTATACTAGCAGTAATATCCAGGCATTGCCCGGGGAACATTGACTTTTCTCCTAATAGAATCCTATTCAATTCTTCGACAGTACATTCAGGATGTTATAATTCTTAATTATTATTATTCAACGGCAGACACCCCGCTAGTAAGTGTTTAGGACCACTGGGCACCACAGCTAGTATGCGCCTTTCAACAGCGGAAACCACAGCTAGTGAATACTTAGCATCGCTGGACATCCTAGCCAGTACGTACTTAAGAACGCTCGTGACTACAGCTAGTATCGGCATTGCAACGCCGTACCACCTCGGGACAGCTGGACACCACATCTAGTGTGTGCTTAAAACCGCTGGGCACAACAGCTATTACGTTCTTAGGATTGCTGCGCACCACTGCTAGTACGTGTTCAGGAACGCTGGGTCACACAGCTACTCGTAGTATATAACTTGCAACGGTGGCCAGCCCAGCTAGTAGGTTCTTAGGACCACTTGGAACCACAGCTAGTTCCTACTTAAGAACGCCGGGCACCTTAGATAGTATGCGCCTTGCAACTCCGTGCAACCAGCTATTAAGTTCTTAGGAACGCTGGGCACCGCAGCTAGTATGTGCCTTGCAACAGTGGATGCCCTAGCTATTTTGTGCTTAAGAACGCTGGTGAGAGCTATTATTAACCGTGCAACGGTGGGCCTCCTAGGTAATACATGCTTAGGAAACCCACCGTATTAAAATTAGGGCTATATCCCATCTTTAAGAAAGCTCCATGTGAGATTCATTCAGCATTAATGGACCTTCGCCCCTCCCGTCCAAAAGGGTCACAGCCAATTTTTAAATATTGCTTTTGAAACTACTATTTATATGCTTGCCCCCCCCCCCCCCTCCCGCCCCCCACCCCCTTTGACAATTTTGAGACGTCACATATCCTTTTTTTGTTTTTATCTTAGAATACTACATGTGAAATTCCATGACATTCCATTTGTTATTGAGCTACAACTATTTTTATGCTAAGGCCTACCCCCACGTCCCCCCTCCCTTTCAAAGTTTTGAGATGTCACGTAGCGAATTTTCAATTTGGCCTTTAAGCATACTACATGTCAAATTCCATGACATTCCGATCATCCGTTAAAAACCTATCACTATCCTTATATTAGGCCTACCCCCCCCCCCCCCCCCCTCCCCCCACCCGTTCAAATTTTGAGACTTCACACACCCTATTTTTAAATTTGGCTTTTTAGAATACTACATGTGAAATTCCTTGACAATCCGACTATTAGTTAATGAGTTACCGGTATCTTTATACTAAGGCCTACCCCCACAACCCCCCTGCCGTTCAAAATTTTGTGACGCCACATAGCCTATTATTTAATCGGGGTCAAAAGGATGCTACATATGGAGTATCATGAATATCCGTCCAGCGGTTTGGGCGTGATGCTGGAGCAAACAAACAAACACACAAACCCCGTTTCAGCTTTACTAATATAGACTAGCAGTAATACCCCGCGTTGCCCGGGCAACTTTGACTTTTCTCCTAATATCTCTCATTCGAATCCTATTCAATTCTTCTGTGAAATCTTCATCTTGTGAAATAGACAATATTTTTTTTTTTTTAAACATACGTTTTTCTTTATTTTTTATTCAGTGTTTCAAAATATCTCGGCTAAAAATGTTAAGTTCCCTTAGAAAGTTAAAGTATTGACTATAACTGCGAAAGTATACAAGTACATAATTGGTTCAATATGAAAAGATACATGTGAAATTGACAGGGGCGTAGCCAGGACGTTGAGCGGGGGGGGGGGGGGGGGGAGTTTGGCCCCAGATTTCGCCCGGTTTGCTGGCTGAGATCTCTATGAATCCTCTCCCAATTGATTTTAAGTAAAACTCAACTTTTAAAAGCCAATATCCCGAAAACTATTGCTCGTACAAGAAAACTGAAAATACCGGAAAACCTAGTTATTTGGAGGAGAATATGAAAATCCTAATTAAAAATTTGTAAAAATTAAATTTTTTTTAGATTTAATTTTACTGAGGTGTGTTGTGTCAATGTTAAAGCCAAAGTATTGACTATAACTGGGGAAGTATAAAAGTACATAATTGGTTCAATATGGAATTATACATGTGAAATTGACAGGGGCGTAGCCAGGATTTTGAGCAGAGGCGGGGGGAGGGGCGGGTCGGCCCCAGACCTCGCCCGGTGTGCGGGCTGAGGTCTCTATGAATCCACTACCAATTGTTTTTAAGTAAAACGCAACTTTCAAAAACCAATATCTCGAAAAACTATTGCTCGTACAAGAAAACTGAAAATACCGGAAAATCTAGTTATTTGGAGGAGAATATGAAAATCCTAATTAAAAATTTGTAAAAATTAAATTTTTTTTAGATTTAATTTTACTGAGGTGTGTTGTGTCAATGTTAAAGCCAAAGTATTGACTATAACTGGGGAAGTATAAAAGTACATAATTGGTTCAATATGGAATTATACATGTGAAATTGACAGGGGCGTAGCCAGGATTTTGAGGAGGGGAGGGGGGAGGGGCGGGTCGGCCCCAGACATCGCCCGGCTTGCGGGCTGAGGTCTCTATGAATCCACTACCAATTGTTTTTAAGTAAAACGCAACTTTCAAAAACCAATATCTCGAAAACTATTGCTCGTACAAGAAAACTGAAAATACCGGAAAATCTAGTTATTTGGAGGAGAATATGAAAATCCTAATTAAAAATTTGTAAAAATTAAATTTTTTTTAGATTTAATTTTACTGAGGTGTGTTGTGTCAATGTTAAAGCCAAAGTATTGACTATAACTGGGGAAGTATAAAAGTACATAATTGGTTCAATATGGAATTATACATGTGAAATTGACAGGGGCGTAGCCAGGATTTTGAGGAGGGGAGGGGGGAGGGGCGGGTCGGCCCCAGACCTCGCCCGGTGTGCGGGCTGAGGTCTCTATGAATCCACTATCAATTGATTTTAAGTAAAACGCAACTTTCAAAAACCAATATCTCGAAAACTATTGCTCGTACAAGAAAACTGAAAATACCGGAAAATCTAGTTATTTGGAGGAGAATATGAAAATCCTAATTAAAAATGAGTAAAAATTAAATTTTTTTAAGATTTAATTTTACCGAGTTGTGTTGTGTCAATGTTAAAGCCAAAGTATTGACTATACCTGGGGAAGTATAAAAGTACATAATTGGTTCAATATGGAATTATACATGTGAAATTGACAGGGGCGTAGCCAGGATTTTGAGCAGGGGGGGGGGGGGGGGGGGGGGGGGGGTCGCCCCTACTCTTCTTCGGTTAGCGGACTGAGGTCTCTATGAATCCACTACCAATTGATTTTAGGTAAAATGCAACTTTCAAAAACCAATATCTCGAAAACTATTGCACGTACAAGAACACTAAAAATACCGGAAAACCTAGTTTTTTTGTGAAGAATCGGAAAATCGTAATTAAAAATTTGTAAAAATTAAATTTTTTTACGATTTAATTTCACTGAGGCGTGTGTTGTGTCAATGTTTAAGCCTATTTCTGATTCGTGTTTTTTTACCTTATTTTTAAATTGTCTCCCAGTTTGACTTACATTAACAAAATTACAAAAACTTCATTTTAGACAGTAAACCCCACCTTTTTCTTCTGTTTTTCTTTTTTCTCTATCAACCATAACTTTTGTTCGAATCGTATTCAATTCATCGACAGTACGTTCATGATTTTATAATTTCCAATTATTCATATGGACAATGGTTTATAGTCCTTGAACGGCGGACTTCACAGCTAGTACGTATTTAGGAACGCTGTGCATCACAGCTAATAAGTGCCTTGCAACAGCGGATCCTTCAGCTAGTACTTAGTTAGGAACGCTGGGCACTACAGCTAGTAAGCTATGTATGTCAACTATTAACTATTAGAACAAACGGTAGACTGGTTTTAAATGGGGAGCGAAAATGTAATTGATTAATTCGTTCTGGGGAAGTACATTGCCGTGATTTACCCATTTAATATAATATTTCATTGAGAGGATCCCTTCTTTCTCAATCACCTTCGAACACAATAAGCCCATTACTTGAGATGCTCAATCCTTGAATACTAAAAAAAATGTGCTTTTTTTTTTTTTCCGTTAATTTTCAAATCCTCCACTTAGGTAAAAAAAATAGTGCTTAGTTTCCCCCTCCAATATTTGATCAGTTTGAAGCAAGTACTGCCAGACGGCGCTAGTGTGCTTCAGTCCATTTGATTCATACCTACTACTGCTAACAGCCCTACATACTAATGCGTATCGCTGATCCTAGAGACAAACCTTATGTGCTAGTTAAGTACTGCCAGACGGTGCTAGTGTGCTTCAGTCCATTTGATTCATACCTACTACTGCTAACAGCCCTACATACTAATGCGTATCGCTGATCCTAGAGACAAACCTTATGTGCTAGTTAAGTACTGCCAGACGGTGCTAGTGTGCTTCAGTCCATTTGATTCATACCTACTACTGCTAACAGCCCTACATACTAATGCGTATCGCTGATCCTAGAGACAAACCTTATGTGCTAGTTAAGTACTGCCAGACGGCGCTAGTGTGCTACAGTCCATTTGATTCATACCTACTACTGCTAACAGCCCTACATATCCTGATCCTGGACACACACCTTAAGTGCTAGTTAAGTCCCACAACACAACTCTAATCATTATAATAAGGTTGGGTAATTTTCTCTGCATTCATTTTGGCAAAATTTCTTAAATGAGAAAAGTTATGTATTAGTGCCTGAAACCTCCCATCAAATTTTGTGTCGAAACATTAATTACATTGGCAGTTATTAGACTGTATATGTTAACCCCCCCCCCCCCCCCCCCCCCCCCCCCCCCCCCCCCCGTCATTAGGCTGAAAATTAATAGGTGTCGTCCATTAGTTGTAATTTCAATTTTAAAGTGAAGGGATGCCATTTTGCACAGTTATAGAGCTTATCTGAACAAACATTTTAAGTTCAAAATCAAATTCAATTCAAAGAAAAATAAAAAAAAAGTTAGTTTAGTCATTATTTCTAAAAATAGTAAAAGAAAATAACAAAATAATGATAAGGAGAAGAAGAATAAGGATTTTGTTTAAAAAAATAATAAAATATATACATAAGTAGTAATTAGACACAATGAAAATGAAATGAAATGAAAATAAATTTTATTATTCTGGGACCGAGGTCCTCTAAGAATAAATACATACAGAGTCATTTTTTTATTGCTTTTTAACACTGTGCAAAACCTAATAAATTTTTAGATACTTTTTAAACTGGAAATCAAACTCAAAATGTATTAACATCCCATCCGAAGGACGGAGTGCTTAAGTTTATTTTACCTCCCTGATAAAATAAACTAAGGGGCCTCGGTCGGGTTTCGAACCCACGATCTTGAGCTCAGAAGACAAGCACGCATACCACTGAGCTACCGGCGCCCTACCCGGGTACTAAGACGCTGGAACTATTTTCTACGTGTATTATTCCCAGTGGACTTTTTCCCCCACAAATGTTCAAGTTACGCTACGCTTATACCCAGTACTGGACAGACAGACACATGATAGAATACATTCGAATGTTTTTTTATTAATTTTTTTTTGTCTTTGATCTACAAAACCCTAAAACAAATTATAAGCCAAAGGTTCCTCTGTCTTTGAATGCCTTTAAATTAAAGCACGAGTTCATCCCTTTTTCTTTAAACAAATTGTTAAAAGACTCCCTTTACCTACCAAAAGAAAAAAAAAGAAAAAAATTACAATAAGTGTATTTAGCCTTTTGAAAATTTAATGGTTGGATAAGTAATGTTGGGGGATACTTGACAGAAAAATAAATCCTTTTTAACTTTTTTAGGAAAGTCGAAAATAATTAATCTGAATGTTGAATGCTTAAATAAACTAAGTCAGATATTATATAAGATATTGCAGAGGATACAGCAGCCATCAAAAAATAATTTGTGACGCCCCCACACATTTTTTTTTTATTTATTTTATTTTTAATTTATTTAATCCAGAGGGCTCCGGTAGCTCAGTGGTATGCGTGCTTGCCTTCTGAGCTCAAGATCGTGGGATCGAAACCCGACCGAGGCCCTTAGTTTTTTTTATCTGGGAGGTAAAATAAACTTAAACACGGACGTTAAGCGATGGTCACGAGCCTGTACGATGTCACTCGATAAAGACCCCTACCCTAGGGGCATAAAAATTTAGGGTAGGCAAAATATAGGACACCCACAGTAGAGTCGGGCTCATGTCCACCAGAGTGACGAAAGAGCGCTCTGGTAGTAGGCGATATGACCTCGTAGTGTACGTTCTTGTTAGGTAGTTATTGTTACTCGTGCCCGGGCTTTAACTATGAAGTCATATCGCCTACTAGCAGAGCGCTCTTTCGTCACTTCGGTGGACATGAGACCGACTCTACTGTGGGAGTCCTAAATTTTGCCTACCCTGAATTTTTGTTAGCCTGGGGCAGGGGTCTTTAACGAGTACCTGACATCGTTCAGGCTCGGGACCATCGCTTAACGTCCCTTCCGAAAGGGCGACGAGTTCAGGGTTTTTTCACCATCTTGAGCGCGGTAAGCAAGCAAGCTATCTCTGATCTACCGGTGCCATTGTTGTTTGTTGTGAATAAAAATATTTTAAAACTTAACTCAAAGTTAGCTAAAAATTATATATTTAATAATGGAATATCTTGGTAACTTGAAAAACCAGTTTTATAGGAGAGAAACTTTAAAGATTGAAAATTTCTCCAAGGTCGCTTATTTATCTTATATGAATAGTTTTTGTAACAAATTCTTCTATTTCCTATGAATACATTTTAAATAGATGTTGAAAATATATATTCAGTTAGAAAGTATTTTTGTTTGAAAGTGATTTATCCCAACTTTGCACCCTCTACTTATCCAGTTTTTCCCTTCTTTATACAATACTTTGGGGTGGTTAAAATTGAAATAAGATGTAAAAACATGCAAATATGTTGATACAATTGAAATTTTAATAGTTAGTGTCACAATAACAACGATATTCATAATGTTGACAACATGAGAAATTTATACAGTCAAACAAAATACAATACAAAAATATATAATATTAGAAAAAACAAAAACAAAAATAAGAAAATGAAATACAAAATAATTCAAGAAAGCTGGCAACAAATCCAGGATAACAAATTAAAATACATCAAACCAACAGTCCTCTCCTGGTCCTCTTCAATCAGAAGTAAACGAATTGAGGAAGTGGTAATAACCAGACTACGGGTAGGCCATTGCAGGCCACCTTATCTCCAAAGACAGGCCACCTCAGTGCAACACCTGCAACAGCCCCCTCACTATCAAACCATATCTTTGAAGACTGCAACATATACACGTCAGAAGCCCTTAGCTGGAATGCCCCCGATAGACATCACTGCGGAAGAGCGCCAGAGGCTTTATCTGCGACGCACGACCGATCAAGCAGAAAAAATACAGATCCGAGAGGAAGAAAGGAAGACCAGCCTGCAACAGTGGCAAACAAGGTGGAAAAATTCACCAAATGGCAGGTGGACCCGCCGATTAATATTGAATATTGAGAAGTGGGTAAACCGGCCCCACGGTGAAGTAGGGTACTACCTGACCCAACTGCTGTCTGGGCACGGGTGTTTCCGGGCATACCTGTTCAGATTTAAACGAGTAGAAGACCCGGACTGTCCACACTGCTGCGGAGCAAAGGAAGATGTTGAGCACATATTCTTCCAGTGTTCTCGCTTCAGCGAGGAGCGTCATGAGCTCGAAAGAGTTCTAGGTGAGCCGCTCACGCCGGAGACCCTAGTGAGCTGCATGCTGGAGTCGCAGGAGAAGTGGACTGCGGTCGGCGGGTATGCTGCGGAAGTCCTCAGGAAGCTCCGAGAGATGGAGAAGCGTGGAATTGAGTAATGCTTAGTTGTCTTTGAGGGAGAGCGTCAGCTACAGCCTCCCCCGTGAAGTAATGCGTGATGGCGGTTCCACGGGGATAATGAGGCAGGAGAGGATACAGGGAGGTGTTTTTTAGTGAGTAGTCCCAATGAGGGAGACTCTCACACTGTCCAGTGACTACTGTCAACTTGTCATATGTTCGCCTATCAAAGGTTTTTCACCTCCCTCCACAGAAAAAAAAAAAAAAAAAAAAAAAAAAAAAAAAAAAAAGGCCACCTTATCTCCAAAGACAGGCCACCTCAGTGCAACACCTGCAACAGCCCCCTCACTATCAAACATATCTTTGAAGACTGCAACATATACACAGGTTGGGCATACCTACGGATCTATCGATACAAGTAAATACAAGTAAAGTATCGATACTTTCCTTTCAATACCAAGTAGGTATCGAATATATATTACTTGTATCGATTCAAAGTACTCGTTTCAAATTTCAACACTTACAAAAATTATATAAAGTTTTCAATTCATCAAAATCGTTCACCGTTTATTTTCTTACAATTTTCTTTTATTTGTTGTCACAATAAAATACTGAACTCAAATGACGGTCCACGGACAAGTGATATACTCGTACATCGATGACGGTTTGATGATTTATCCGTATATCTACGGATGATTGACTTCGTCTACGGATAAATTTCTCAAATCTACGGATTTTCTTACATTTATAGAAGTTATACTCAAGTTATTACTTCCACTAAATTTTTTTTTTTTTAGAAATGAAATGAAACGCAATCTTGTCTTTTGTAAATGAAAAATTAGGTTAGGCTGCGTTTGATGCATTTTAGCTGTCAAAAAGCTATCATTTCAATTTAGTATTTAGCAGTTGGTATCATAACACACGTGTTATCAACTGTCAACATTTCATTGATTCACATACTCTATTTAGAGGCGTCACTTGTTATTTCTTAGTATCTCAGTTGCTTCACGCATATGTATTTTTGCACATATTCTAATTATACATATCTACATCTACCGCCAGACAGTGTTTGACGACATTCAAATGTTTTGGAGTACATCTAAAAATATTCATTATAAAAAAACCTTGAGAATTCCCGATTCCTTCCGATTTTGTGAAAGCCTATTTTCTTCGACAAATCTCATAAAAAGGAAAACAAGGAACAAATTGAACAGTGAATTGCGAACAAGCATTAAACATTTATACCAACGTTTCTACACCAAAATTTACTTACACACCAATCCGGAAGTTCGCAAAATCTTACGTACAAATTTACTCCACAATCCCCCAAGAAGATTAAAGAGAGATCTGTTATGAAGTGATGTCATGAGGGTTCACCGCTAGGTGTTTTTCCTCTCTCAAGCCTCTCATGTCATTTTTTTTTTTAATTTTTTTTTTTTTTTAATTTTTGTATAGTACATGTCAGCCCAGCCGCTGGTTGTGCATTTTTGCATAGTTGTGGCTTAAAATAACTAAATACAAAAAAAAAAAAATTATAAAAAGTACCCGATTCTCTCGATGCGGTTATTATTATTAAATATATATATATATATATATATATTATGCGGTTATTATTAATATATGTATATATATATATATACATTTTTAAAAATTAATAATACGAAGTACTAGATTCAATCGATACGATAGGTATCGATACTTTCTGTTCGATCCCAGAGTAGTATCGAAAGTTTTAACCGATACTATGCATGAGTAAAAGTATCGATACTTTGTGGTATCAATTGAACCCTAGGCATACCTAGGTCCCTCACTCAATGTCTCGGCAATGACGAACAGCGTATCAACCTGACGCTAATATTCATCACGGAAGCGAACCTGATTAATAAAATCTAATCAAAACTAAATAAAAAAACGAAAAATAAATATAATTTAAAAAAGTTAACAAAAAAGTTGAAAAAAAAAGGAAAAAAAATAAATATTTATAAATAAATTAAAAAAAAAAAGAGTAAAAATAAATAATAAATATACGAACATAACAATACCATGTATATATATATGTAAAAAACAAAACATTAAAATACTGAGTGCATATAGTCGAGAGACAAACAGGTTTGGTAAACAGTAGTATCAATCAGGAGTGAACATGTAGATGTAATGAGCGAGAAGTCGAAGAAAACAACAAACAAACAAACAAAATAAGACACACATACACAGAGCATCTTTTTTCATTTTTGTAATAAGGGGCTTAAAAACATAAAATTCCGTTGAAAACTCAGCTTCGAATTTTTAAACGATTATATAACTCCCCCTATACTTCATATAGCTGGGGAAGTACAAAAAAAAAAAGGAGATAAAACAAAGAAACAATAAATCTCCATTATTTCAGAAGTAAATCGAAATATACAGAAACATATGACAAGGTCGTCGATGGAAACAAAGAAGACAGACGAAGGAAAGGGCTGTCAGTTGCAGGAGTATCTGCCTTGAGTACTCTGACTCCAGTGACAAAATGAAACAAGCCAAGCCCAGTCGTAGTCGAAAAGGGGACCATACCCAGAAAAGTTCCGTATTCCTAGAATCCATTTACTCACTAAACAGGTTTTTCTTTTTTTTTTAACTCTGAAAAATATATTTTGTAAAGGAATAGATTTTGGAAGTGTGGAAAGCCTTTTTTTTTTTTTTTTTTTTTGTTTATTTTGTATATTTACAATCAGTTAAAATAGAACCATTAGTGTTGAGTCGCGGGTTGAGTGTAATGGTGAGTTCGGGAACTCGCCAAAACTATCGACTGTGGTGTTGATTGAACTACATGATTCAGTCACTTGTTATTTGGCGGACAATTTCTTTGTGTTGAGAAAAAGTGTACAAACTAAGTCTCGCGGTGTTAGAAGGACGTATCATCGAACAATTGACATTGTATTCGTTACAACGCGGTTTGGTAATAAAGGTGTTAACTAAACAAATATATTTATTGTTCAAGTGACGTATTATCATTTAATTTTATGCTCATTATGCATTTTATACTCACTGTCATACATTTTATGACAGTGAGTATAAAAAAAAAATACAAAATAATAAATGGCAATATACAAAAAAAATAAATAAAAATAAAAAATAATTAATAAAAATAATAATAAGGAAAACAGGATAATAATATAAAGTATGGAAAGCCATTATTATTTTTGTGAAAACGTTCTTTATGTCGTCAGATGGAGAGACATTGCGAAAAAATTTCACAATAAATAGTTAGTAAAAAAAAAAAAATCAATCAATTTTCACTTGTAAAAATCTGCCATGAACAAATGACATTTAAAAATATATATAAAAAATATAAAATTTGTTTAAATGGACTTGGTCACTTTTATCTCCAACCCAACGATATAAACACAGAAAAAAAGGAAAAAGAATACATGAAATATATAAATTCAAAATGTATCTCTTAGAAGAAGATAATGAATAAATAAAATGATATCCTTAACCTTATTTTCAAATAAATATATTTTCAAGAAGAGTAAGGCTCTCCTTGTTGCATATTTTATTCAGTTAAACATTAATAAAATAAAGTTAATATACAGTAAATGTATAGTAAATATACAGCTTTGCAAATAATAATAAATATATTGTTTTGAAGACGGAGGTGCCTTGTTAGGGAGGTGTCCAATATGACGCTCCCATCACCCATCGACAAAGGGATCATCTCGTTCAGTGTTGTCAGGTGTCCCGAGATGTCCCGTCCTTCAACCACTCCATGACTCGTCCCGCCATCACCCAAAGCGGCCTTCCAAAAGACACGCTTTTCAACAAAATTTATATATTTAAAAAAAAATTTTATGTTACCTACTCCATCTATTCTGAATTTCTTTATGTCATCTTACCCCAATTTATAAGTTCTTTATTCCACCAATCTATATATAAAATTATAAGAATGTAATTTTCTGTACATAAGTACATTTTGTATTATACAGGGGCACCAACTGTAAATTATATTGACATTAATATTACTATAAACGAAATAGTATAATCATATGGTGTCTAACTTTCAACGAGTACAGTTGTGTTAAGGTTAGAAAAAACAAAACAAAAAATTTTTTTTTTTTTTTTTTTTTTTTTTCATTCTAAATAATATTCAAATATTTTACTAGTTCAATTTAAATTTGGAGTTCAGTTGGTTCTTTCGTTAGTTTGTGTCCTTATATCTTCATTCCTTTAAAATCATTTATTCTTATCATTAATTTCCTTTAAATCTTCAACTTTTTCGTAAGTATTATTTAGTGAGTTAGGGATGAACGCTTCAAGCGGGGGTGAGGAGCCCCCGGGGAGTAGTGGTGAAGTGGACGATGGTCCATTAATGGAGCAGGAGGCAGCAGGAGGAGCAGGGATGGACTTGAGCCCGGGCCCGGTAGCTCCCAAGGCGGGGGGCAAGAGGCAGGCCGCAGAGGATATCCACAGGGGCTCGGCCAAGGTTCTCGTGAGCCAGCGAGTGGTCGAGTCTTCCAGCAGCGCAGCGGACCAATTACAGGTTGCCAATAAAATATCTAAATTACAATCAGGTAAGTTTAAGGACACTGATGTTGGTCCTTTCTGTGTTTATGTGGAAGGTTTGCAGGGAACTCTAGGTTCCATTCACCCGATGGGTTTTGGAAAGTGGATGTTCTCCAATAACTTTAAATATGTGAAAGACATCTCAAATATAGCGGTGGCAGGGAAAAATAGGTTCCGTGTAACCTTCAGTTCATCTGTGGCCGCTAATAGTTTTATAACGTGGGAATTTTTGAAGGAAAAACATGCATATGCGTTCATTCCGCGCCATTTAATTAATAAGAGGGGTGTCATTCGCGGGGTGGACACTTCCTTGGATGATGATGAAATTTTGCAGGTTGTGAAATCCCCATCAAAAATAGTGGAAATTAAACGAATGACAAGAGGCAAGAAAGAGGATCCGTCTCAGCGCATTAAACTAGGTACATGCGTTCTAACATTCGACAGCCAAAGACTGCCAGAATACGTTTATATCTACGGAGCTAGGTGTCCGGTGGCCCCCTACGTGCCCCCCCTTCTTCAGTGTTACTCATGTCTGAACTTTGGTCATGTCAAGGCGCAGTGCCGAGGCTCTGTGCGATGCGAGATCTGTGGGGACAAGCATGCCTCCTCCGAATGTACCTTCACCCTCCCCGTCTGTGTCCATTGCAAAGGTCCCCATAAGGCCACCTATCGGGAGTGTCCCGTCTATGTCGCAAACCTCGAAAAGAAAAAACAGTCTGTTATTTCCACAACCCTCTATTCGACCGTTACTAAAAATAAATTTAACCTATTAGAAAATATGTCGGAATTTCCTGTCTTGGACAGTAATTCAAATAGTTCCCCCGAAAACAAAAATAATACTGTTAATATGCTTAGCAAAAAAACTAAAATTAAAGTGAGACGATTTTCCCCTTACGCTGCACCTAAAGGCTCGCAGTGGCCTGTCCTTTCGACCCCTTCCTTACCTCTCCAGCCGATCGAGTCCAACCCTCAGGCGGCCTCCTTCATGGAGAGGTTCGTGGAATCTCTGTCTAACCTAATTAGTAAGATCCAGAACTCCTCACTGTCCAAGGACCAGATCGTTGAGTTGCTGGCAATGACCCTGCACAATTTGGTAAGCGACGGTTCAGAAAATGTGGAAAAATTTAAAGTAAATGATGATAGGTCCGTATCCAATTAATTTAATGAGTTCATTTCCAAAATCGTTTCAAGGAATGCTCAATTCACTGAAGCCTCTTTTCTTATTTGTAAATAATAATTCAATTTCCTGCGTTTATGGTTTTAGTTGTGAATTCCCTCTGGTTCTCGTGTTTACGTGCGCCTTTTTGGGTGTACTTACATACAAATCCATTTACATACTATTTAATAGAATTCCCATTCTTTGCATACTTCCATATTTAGTCTGTTCTCTTCTCAGTCCAGTTGGGCGATTTAATAAAAAATTAAATATTTATTATGGACAGAACTCTTAAGCTCCTTCAATGGAACGCTCGTTCTGCTGTAGCCAACAAAGCCAGTTTGGAGTGGATGTTGCACAAGCACGGTATCGACGTGGCCCTTGTGTCTGAGACGTGGTTCAGGCCAGGAGTGTATGTCGGGTTCCCGGGGTACAATGTGCTGAGAGAGGACAGGGCAGACGCCAGGTCCGGGGTAGCGCTCCTCATTAGGAGTAGCATCCCCTACACCCAGATCACCAATTTTTACAAGGTAAGGAATGTGCTGATGGTAGGAGCGGAGATTAGGTTAGTCTCCAATTCTGCCATCAGTATCATCTCTATTTACAATGAGCCCAACAACCAAGTGGCAGAGGCAGACTGGGACCGGTTGTTGCGAGGCATTCCAAAACCTACCTTGGTTGGAGGTGATTTCAATTCTCACCACTATTCTTGGGGTTGCGATAGATGTGACAAGAAGGGCAAAAATCTTTTAGCGGCTGTTGAAAACAGCAATATGATAGTTGTTAATGATGGCAGCCCTACTTATGTTAATAACGTTGCCCAGAAATGCAACTCGGCGGTGGATGTCACTTTTTGTTCTTCAGGTTTGGCCAGTAAAGTGGATTGGGAGACATTGTCTGACCCTCACGGCTCTAACCACCTCCCCATTGTAATCACTTTAAATAATATTTCTATTAACAAAATCCTCGTCACACCCTTTCGAAGGTGGAACATTAGAAAAGCTGATTGGGAAAAATTTAGTTATTCCATGAATGATAAATTCAGGAGTTCAGACAGTAATCTAAATGAAGGGTATGACCATTGCATTAACGTTATAAATGAAGCAGCTGCAGAAGCAATCCCGAAATTTAGAAAATATATAAATCCCAAATTTAATCGTCCCTGGTGGAATGAAAACCTCAGCGATTTGTTAAACAAAAGGAAAGCCAACTTCAATAATTATAAAAAGAATTCGGATTTGGGGAATCTCATGAAATATAAACGAGCGGATGCGGAATTTAAGAAGGCGGTAAAAGAAAGTAAAATTAATAGTTGGCGCGAATTTTGTGGTAGTTTGAACAGATGTACGCCTGTAAAAGAAATTTGGGACAAAATAAAAAAACTATCAAACAGGAAGAAAAGTAATAAGCCCCCTTTAGAGACGGGAGAGTGGTGTGTGGACTTCATGGAACGTTTGGCCCCTCCCTTCGTTCCGGCATGGGTGGGAGCAATGGACAGGATATCAGAGAGACACTTCCTAACAGACAGGTTCGAACTGGCCGAACTGAACATGGCGATCAAATCCAACAGTAAGAATACGGCTCCAGGGATGGACGGGATCCATTATGACATGATCAGGAATTTGCTGGTCACAACCAAACTCCACCTGTTGCAGGCATTTAATGAGATCTGGCTTTCTGGGGTCTTCCCGGAGGATTGGAAGGATTATTTGGTTATCCCATTGCTAAAACCGGGTAGATCGCACAGTGATGGAGCTTCATACAGACCGATAGCCCTGTCATCTTGCATGTTGAAGACCTTCGAAAGAATGGTGAAGAACAGGCTGGAGTGGTGGCTGGAGTCGCAGGACAAGATCCCATCTTACCAGTTCGGGTTTCGGAAGGGCAGGTCCACTTATGACAGTTTAGCATCCCTCACCTTAGATATCCACACTGGGTTTACTAATCGTCATCAGACATTGGGACTGTTCCTGGATCTCACAGGGGCCTATGACTCTGTTCAACTTCCTGTTCTAGCGAACAAGATGCTAAATTTGGACTTGCCAGCCAGTTTTACTCACAGGATCATTAACTTACTCTCGAATAGACGCCTTCATCTATGGATAAACAGCTCACTGCATAGTTCCAGGGTTACAAATCTGGGTTTGGCGCAGGGGGGAATTCTCTCTCCCCTTCTATTCGTTATCTACTCCTTGGATTTGTGTCGATGTATTCCTCGCAACATAAGTATATTGCAGTATGCAGATGATATCTGCCTGTATACCCAACACAAGACCGTGGATTCTTGCAAGGCAGGCTTGAACCAGGCCGTAACATCGCTGCTCCCGTGGCTGGTCGACAATGGTCTCAGCATCTCTCAGTCAAAATCTGCCGTTTGTCCTTTCTCGCGACAACATAGGTTCCCACTCGGGGAGAATTTAGCTTTAGGGGGATTGGTCTTCCCTTGCGTGGCCAAGGTTAAATTCTTAGGCTTGGTTCTAGACCGGAAGTTAAACTGGAACAGCCATATCTCCTCCATAATCCAGAAAGTAGAAAAATATATTAATATCCTTAGACTAATAACAAACAGAAATTGGGGGGCAGATCCTAATATTGCATTACTATTTTATAGAAACGTAATTAGGGCAGTTGTGGACTACGGCTCAGTGTTCTATGGTGAAGCGGCCAAGACCAGTCTACATGGGCTGGATGTCCTTCACAACAAATGTCTGCGTCTGGCACTGGGCTTCCTAAACAGCACACCTGTAGATGTGGTACTGTGTGAGGCGGGGGAGATGCCGCTAGACCTTAGAAGGAGAATGTTGGCTGGCAGGTACCTCTGCAAGTTACTGGCCTCCGATAGTCCTGTCTATAGCAAAGTTCGGCAACTAACTGTACTTAACCTCACCTCATCTTACTGGGTTAGAAAGAATTATTATCCTCTTTTGCTTGATAGTTTCCCGGAATACGCTAAGTTTGCCCCTTTCGTATACAGTTCTCACATTCTACCAAATTTCAATATTAATTTTCGTAATCTTCTTCATCACATTAATATAACATACTTACCGGATCTCTCTGGTGTCCCTCCTTCCATGGTTAATGCGGTGTTCCAAGGGATCAAAAGGAAATGGTGGTCGTCATATGTACCAATATTTACAGACGGATCAAAAACGACGAATGGTACAGGTTGCGCCTTTCTTGATGACGACAAAAATTTCAGTCGGAGTTTCAAACTTCCGAAATTTGCTTCTAGTTACACTGCTGAATTAGTAGCAATAAATGAAGCTTTGAAGTATGTCTCCCTACTCGATAGTGAACACTTTCTTTTAGTTACAGATTCATTGAGTGCCCTAACTAAGTTAAATTCCTGTTGCACAAACAAGTTATCTATCTATGATAACATAATAGCCGACATACTAGAAAACTATGCCGTGGTTATTGGCCAAAAGAAAAAAGTTGTGTTAATGTGGGTGAAAGCTCACGCGGGAATTAAAGGGAACGAGAGGGTGGACGGATTGGCAAAACTGGCGGTGGAGAGGGGGGAGCCTATAGGCAACATCCCGGCTAGCGATCTGAAGGAGGGTATCCTGACCTCCGTTCTGACAATGTGGCAGGACAGGTACCAGGCCTCTCGCAAAGGCAATTTCTTTAAGTCGATTCAACCCCATGTAGGAACCAGACCGTGGTTTAGAGACAAAGCAACATCTAAATTTGAGTGTAAGACCATATGCCGTTTAAGAAGCAACCACGGACTGTGCAATGCCTACCTGAATAGGATTGGTCTGAGTGAGAGTTCTAGCTGCCGCCACTGCGGGGGCTACGAGGATCTGGAGCATATAGTGATGCAGTGTCCACATTACAGTGCAGAAAGAGATCTCCTTATGGAGAACCTAGAGAGAACAGTTGCAGCTCCTCGAACATACCTGGCTATTTTATCTGCTTGCAACAGCCCTCTTGTCAGAGAGGCGCTGTTAGCTTTTTTAAATTATGCTGGCCGCAGGGTCTGAACTTCGTATATATTCATATGTCACTAGCTATTTATATGTTTTTGCCGCCCTTCGGTCTACCGTGCGCCGGTTGGCTGCGCGGTGGGTGGGTTGGGGTGCCGGCATCGGCTGGGGCTTCTCGGGGTTTCGAGTCGGTCGGGCACACATGGAGAACGGTGTACTGTATTGGTAACAACGGTATGAGTGATGGTCACTGGCGCGGGATTAAGTTCCCTCAAAACCTGAATCAGTGTATGAGAGATGGTCACTGGCGCGGGATTAAGTTCCCTCAAAACTTGAATCAGTGTATGAGTGATGGTCACTGGCGCGGGATTAAGTTCCCTCAAAACCTGAATGGAGTTATGTTACCCAAGTTGGAAAGTGATGGTTTTGTATTTCGGGGTTGTGTGCTCGACGGGTTTGGGACCCTGGTGGGTCGCGGCCGGTTCGGTGCCTCCGCTCCTCTGCTGTGTTGTCTTCTGGCGTCCTGCTCGCCTTCTGGCTTCCTGCTCGCCTTCATGACTGTGTTGTGTGGTGGCCCCATTCCTCTTCAGGGGCATTGCGCGTCCGTATCTTGCTTCTTTACAAAATTATTGCTATAAATTTAAGTTTTTTCTTATGATTGTTCTTCTTTAATTGCTTTGTCCTTAAACCAAGGTACCTGTAAAAAATTTTCCAAAATGATCATCATGGTAGCTGGCCGATATGCCTCAGCATAAGGCCATAACTGAAAAAAAAAAAAAAAAAAAAAAAAAAAAAAAAAAAAAAAATAGTATAACGGTCTATTAGATCAAACATGTTCCACAGCCTTACAAATCACACTGAGTTCCAGTGTAACCATTTAAATCCACTTGATAAATTTATTTGTTTGGAATATTCTGATTTAAGACTTTTCAAAACATATCTTATAAACCATTCACGCCAAAAGAAAGAGGCAATATTTGAAAAAAGCTGCTTCTTATTGTAAAACGTTAATAATTCGTAATGTATTTGTGAATTGTAAAAATATATAGTATTTTTCTATTTTGTATTTATTCTGTTTTTGGTATTTGCTTTACTTTTCTTGTTTTGTTTTATATTATTTGTATTGTATAGACTTCGATAAATATTAATTAAAATTTGATGACTCTTGTGCAGAATTTACAACTAAAATGTAAGAAATGTATGTATATATTGTATTTGTCGGTTATTAAAATATATTATTTTTCTATTTTGTATATCCTGTTTGAATATCCTATACAATCCACTTTTTTTTAATTTTTAGTTTTAGATTGTATGTAGTCAGTAAATTACGATATATATTCATTAAATACATTATATCTTGTATAGAGCTTAAAATATTCTTATATAGGTACATTATATACATTATTCTTGAGTATTGGAGTTGTTAGAGTAGACACAAATTTTATTAACAATCCAGATTCTGCGTCTGGTTCTTCGATCTCTAAATTTGAGGCTATTCGCCAATTCATACGTATGATTCCGCGCTAGATCCAAAGGTTCAAGACCTGGATCCGGTTCTGGAACCCTCAAATGGGGTAACTAAAGAGAATGAAGAGGTTGGAAGGGCCTCAAAAAAAACAGAAGTTAAGGATCTACTAAATAAAGAGGCTGAATGGTTAGAGGGAGAGCGAAAACACACGTATGAGGTGGGTAGTAGCCCTAATTAAAGAAATCGAAGGATCCCAATAAGATAAAAGCGTGCGTTTTTCAGCACTCACAGGTAAGTTTTCGCTCCTCCTCTAAATCTTCGCTACCTTTATTGTTATTGGACTTTTGAGGATCCTTCGATCTGTCCTATCCGAAGGATGGCTTGCTCAAGTATTTTTTACCTCCTAGATAAAAGAGTCTCGGCCGGGTTTTGAAACTGCGATCTGAGCGAAGTTTATTATTATTATTCTTAGTGATTTCTTTTGAAATTTAAAAATATTAATACTAGAGTTACAAGCTTTTGTTGATGGTTTCCTCTAGCATAAACATTGTTTGTTGAATTTAAAACGGCTTTATTGTATCTCTTGCTTTCAAGAAGTGCAGTTAATGTCCTCTGGCACGATATTTTTTAAGAGTATGGCCTTTATAAGGAATAATAACACTGTTCAACAACGATTTTTTAACAGAAAGAAGATATATTTAATTTAATAATATATATTTTTAATCATAGCTCCTGGACGGTCTGAACTTCATTATCGACTCCCTGGGGAGGACCCCTCCCACGCCCAGACTCTGCACATCGACCAAAGAGAAGAACCTTGGCTCTGACTTGTATCTCTTGATATCCGAGACGGTTATCTCTACCTTGAGATCCTCCAGTCGTTCGTGGAACTTGGCCACCTCCGTCGCATTCACCCCTAGCATCATTATCCCCAGCTCTGTGGACTTCTTGTCGATTTCGTCCCCTCCTGAAGACTCCGGGGAGGGGGGGCAGGTACTTCCATGGCATTTTTCCACCGCCTCCACGGTTGCTTCAGTCTCAATGTATACAGTTTTCTGAAAAAAAACATACAAAATTAACAAAAAATAATTGTTCAAAGGGTGTTGAAATGCACCCTATTTCGAAAATCGTTGGAGGATAACTACCCTTAATTATTACCCGATTTAGCAAAATTTTAAATGGGACCATCAAACCAAACCGAATTGGTCCTTAAGTTAAACGTATGACAAGGAGAGAAACACAGACAAAAAGTGTTTATTTTCGCTTAAAACACAAACTTGTGAAGAAAATTATGTGAAAATTATCCTCACTATAACATGCAGTCGAACCTTCATATATCGAAATTGAAGGTTTCTTAGAAAAACATCGATATACATATGTATATAAATAAGTAATATGTATCAGTCCAACATACCCGTAGATTTATTTAACCACAACTAGTTTCATCAGTCAAACTGACATCTTCAGATGGTGAATCTTATTGGAGAAGGGGTCAAAAGACTGGACACGTTTGACATCACAAAATTGTTTTTATTTTTATTATATTTTATAATTAATAATTTTTTCCAATTCTAATGCTTATATATGTATTTAAAACCATCTTTTGTAACATTATATGTACGAGAAATTCATAAAAAATAATTTATCAAAGTTTAAAATTTTTCAATTTTTTTACAAACTTTAAGCTCTTTGCGGCACCTCAAGATGTTGTAGTACCTATTGAAACCAATTTTTTTTAAATTCTTTTTGAACTTAAAAGGCAACTTTTCTCCACTATTACCAAACTAATAACTAAAAAAAATGTTAAAAGGCCATTTTCGTTCCACCCTAATGACCAGTCCTTTGAACTCTTCTCCAATATAAGATTCACCACCTGAAGATGTCAGGTTGACTGATGAAACTAGTTGTGGTTAAATAAAACTATGTTGGACTGATACATCTTTATTACTTTTCTAACAAGTAAGTTGACTACATCCGCCTCCCACCAAGAAATATATCGATATATATACCATCAGAAATTCTATGTTGAGTTTACTCCGGAATTTCAAGTATTTAGCCTGGTTGATTGGTTATGAAAGAAGAGCGAAAACCTCGTTGGGAAATTCGCTTTGGCTAAGTACATAGTCGGAAATTTACATAGCTTAGAATGGGATTTTTTTCCAATTTATTCTTTATGTATTTATTCATTGGAATAAAATATAATAAATTTTTGTTTAATCTCATTAAATAGATAAAATAAAAGTTATGTTACCGGTATGTGTTCTCTGCGTTCCAGCTGGATCATTTCTTTGAAGTACTCCCTAGTGAGGTCTTGAAGACGTTCTTGTTGTACCTTCTTATATTTTCTCAACAGTTTTGTGAACCTCCCCGTCAGTGCTTCCAGCTCTCTGGTCATGGTCAGGTTGGCAGTTCGCATGTGGCTCAGTCCCACCGCCATAACATCGTCTTCTGTCAAATTAACACCGAGCTTCACCTAATACACTTTTATTATAAATTCAATACAGTATTTATTTTATTTTTATTTTTTACTTCCCCAGATATACGAAGTTATATAATTGGTCAACGAAATTCGACGTTGAGTTTTCAACGGAATTTCTTGTTTTCAGACCCTTGATTCTAAAACATTTATGCCTGTATGACTGTGAACCGGATAGCTCATGATGAGATGAATGTATTGACATTAAATGTTATAATTATTTATTATGACTCATGTCCAGGCTTTTAACTTCGAGGTCATATCGCCTACTACCAGAGAGCTTTTACATCACTCTGGTGGACATGAGTCCTAAATTTGGTCTATCTGGGTTTATTCACCTAGAGTTAGGGGTCTTCAACGAGTATGAGGGCGCCGGTAGCTCAATGGTATGCATGCTTGCTTACTGAGCTCAAGATCGCGGGTTTGTAACCAAGGCCCTTAGTTTATTTTATCTGGGAAGCACGCCGTCCTTCGAATGGGTCGTTAAACGGTGGTCCCAAGCCTGTACGATGTCAGGTACTCGATAAAGACCTCTAACCTAACTAAATAAAAATTTAGGTCTCCTATAGTAGAGTCGGGCTCACTTCCACCAGAGTGACAAAAGAGCGTTCTGGTAGTAGGCGATTGACCTCGTGGTTAACGCTCGGGCATGACGAGTCATGATAACTAACTTTAACGAGTACCTGACATCGTACAGCTTCGGGATCATCGCTTAACGTCTCAAGGACCACATGCTCAACATATTCTTCCTCCCAGTTGAAGAATCTAAGGGCCTTTTCCGGGTTTCGACACTGCCGTTTGTAAAATTTTCCACAAGCCCACAACTTACGTCTTGTACGCTAAGTAGACCTGGGAAAGTACTATGCTAACCTTGAGTTCTGCAGACGTGAGCGGCTCTCTGAGCTTCTCTTCCAAATAGCTCATTTTCCCTTTCAAAATATCAATTTTATTATCTTTGTTCATTACAATATTTTCTAATTTATCTTTCTGCTCTTCAAGTCTGTTGACTTGTACACACAACCTTCGAAGATGTGCTTTATACTTAAACTGAGGATCATCTGTTGTAGATAATTCCATTATATTTTCTATATTCAATTTTAAATTGTTGTTTTCTTCTATTAATTTTTCCTTTAACTTTTCCACTTCTTCTAATTGTTTCTCTTTAACTCTAAGGCTTTCATTTTCATTCTCGATTTTCTCCTTTTCCTGAAGAGATGTTTGCAAGATCCTTAATTCATTTGTTAACTTCCCGGTTACTGCCTCAAGGTTTGCATTCTGTTTTTCTAATTCTATTTTTTCTTTTTGACAAGCCTCGATTTGATCTTGAAATTTTCTATCACCAAGAATTTCTGGTTGAATATTTGATTTACTGCTCGGACGTATTTCACTGTCAAACGATTCCGTCGAAAATAAATGTTCAATGTGGGCTATTTTTGGCTTTACATTTTGTGCAATGCCGGAAGATTCCAAAAGTGGTATTTTCGCAACTGTCTCAGACTCTTCTGCAGTTGGTGTCGTTCCCCAAAATTGGTCGACTGTAATTAGAAATGTACAAAAAAGTTATCATTATATATCTATAGGGTATAAGGTGTTAAGTGAAATGGTCAAAATGAGTTGTGTGTAGTGTGATCATCTCCCAAGCCATCTGCGCACTGTGAAGAAGTTGGGAGCTCAGAACTCTAATATTTTCGGAATTATAAAGATGTCGGTTTCTTGGTATCTCGTAAAATTGTGTTTGTTCTCCGTTAAATCAACTTAACCTACTTCTTTGAGGAATCATTCATAAGATAACTGCATTTAACCATTTATTCACTACGGCAGATTAGTGAAGAGGGCGTTTTCGGTTAAATCAACTTTAGTGAGGCATCATTCACGAGTATTTCAAAAAGTATGGTTAATAATTAGGTAAGTGATGGGGAATGATTAGGTAACTAAGGGAAAATCCAAGAAAGGATTAACAATATTCATTTTCATTCACTCCTATAGATTTAGAAGGTATATGATGCATTGTGACTCCCCCCTATGTAGAATTGCTCACCTTTCTGCAGTCCTCCTGGATCTTCTTGCAATGTGACTCCCCCCCATGTAGAATTGCTCACCTTTCTGCAGTCCTCCTGGATCTTCTTGCAATGTGACTCCCCCCTATGTAGATTTGCTCACCTTTCTGCAGTCCTCCTGGATCTTCTTGCAATTTGACTCCCCCCTATGTAGAATTGCTCACCTTTCTGCAGTCCTCCTGGATCTTCTTGCAATGTGACTCCTCCCTCTTGCTTCCCAGGTGTTCCTTCCTCACCCATCAGTTGATGGAGCTGAGGCTGACTATCTCCTATTACCGGATAGAGTGACCGGAGAGTCTTTAAAAGCATGTCTCTTTCTTCTCTTAGACTGTCTGCTTCTGCTGCTTTCATTTTAAGCACTATGATCCTGGATTCAATTTCTTCCATGTTCAGACTGTGAAAAGGAAATATCATATCTCTCTTCTCCATTTTTGTTGAATCTAAGTAAATAAATTTGGAAAGCAAATTTTTTGGTTATTGGAATAAGCTGTTATCACAAGGAATGTTTTTCTAACCTATTATCAAACTAATTGGTAAATAAAAAAAAAATTTAATCTATTAAAATTTCAAAATACTTAATAACAAACAAAAAATATATAATATTTATTTATTATTAATAAAACTCTTCCAGAAACAAGTTAAACCATCCTATTACACTTCTCTATTAAAAAATAAAATGTCTCCACTTGTAACATCTGTTCATATAATTTTAATCTAGCAGGAATTGAGGACCAGATCCCGGGTTCGAAAGAGGCCTGTCAGATAAAAAACCTTGAGCATGCCGTCCTTTGGATGGGACGTTAAGTGATAGTCTCGAGCCTGTACGATGTCAGGTACTCATTAAAACCCTTAGCCTAAGTAACTGAACCTAGGCAGGCTGAGTCGGGCTCATGTTTACCAGAGCGACGAAAGGAAGACAGAGATATGGCCTCGTAGTTAAGGCCCCCAGGCATGAGTCCATTAGTTATTATAACTAACATATTTTTTGCTTGATTTCATCATTGTCGTCTACTGACAGCCATTAGTACTACATACCATTTGACGCCCGCGACCAATGGCGAAAAGTTGTTTAGTTATATATTCTGACTCACGTTCGGTCCAACTACGAGATCATATCGCCTTCTACCAGAGCGCTGTTTCGTTGCCGGCCATGAGCCCGACTCTTCTACAGGCTCGGGACCTTCTATTGACGGGGTTACGAACCCGCGATTTTGAGCTCAGTAAGGAAGCACGCTATCTCTGGGCTACCGGTCGCGAAAATGTTTTGAAGTCAAGGACCTTGTAAGAGTTATACATTTACTCCATTCGTGCATGGGGGCTTAACGCGGGGCTGGACGGTAGTTGCAGACCTTGTACGTCCATCTAGAAAAATATAGAATAAATACTTCTATGATTAATAGAGTAGACAGTACCTTTTCAATGTAGAAGGAATACGTGGTTCTGTCGACTACCATCGAATTTGGTTGAAGCCTATCTACCAACTTTGCCGTTTTAATGTATTTACAGAAAATATAAAGAGTCGGTGCCACAAGGCTACTTATATTCTTTATTTCTTCTTCGACTATCTTCGTTAGGATCACCAGAATATATTTTTTATCTTTACTTATGATTAACTACCTTCGTATCTGGGAGAAGCCTATAATAATGGACATTCGAAATCATGGGAAGGGGAGGACCAGAGAAGAGGGTCTCGATTCGAATACCCCGATAACTTAGTATTAATATGTTTCAGAAGCCACTATGTAAGTCAAATATTTTTTTTTTAGCCATAACGGTAGATTGAGTATAGAGGGAGAGCGAAACACAATTGATACATTCTTGCTGGGGAAGTACATAGCCGGTGATTCACTGACGACGTTTTTTCATCTTTATTTATGGTTGACTACCATCGTATCTGGTTAGTTATTATGACTCATGCCCGGGCTTTATCTGCGAGGTCAAATCGCCTACTACCAGAGCGCTATTCCGTAACTCTGGTGGACATGAGCCTGACTCTACTATGGGAGTCCTAAATTTTCCCTACCCTAAATTTTTATTCACCTAGGGCAGGGGTCTTTAACGAGTACCTGACATCGTACAGGCTCGGAACCATCGTTTAACGTCCCATCCGAAAGACGGCGTACTTAAGTTTATTTTATCTCCCAGACAAAACAAACTAAAGGCCTCGGTCGGGTTTCGAACCCACGATCTTGAGCTCAGAAGGCAAACACGCTTACCACTAAGCTACTGGCGTTTTAGTGTATTTTTTTCAGAAAATATAAAGAATCAGTGCCTCAAGGTCCACCTATCATATGTATAAAGCTGAAAATGTCTGTGCGTTGTACCGCTATAACTCACGAACGGCTTGATGGATTTGATTAATTTTTTTTTAAATTTGTTCGTCATCGTCTGTGGAAGGTTATAGGCGTATTAGTACCTCAATATCTGGTCCATCCCAGCATCCACCCACGCAATCTTTGTAACTCAAAAACCACTGCAATGATTAATGAGGAATCTTTTTGAATAGATAAGTTTTATCTACCGGAAGGTTAAGGTCTATTTTTTAATCAATCCCTGGTCCATCCCAGCATCCACTCACGCAATCTTTGTAACTCGAAAACCATTGCAACGAATAATGAGAAATCTTTTTGAATAAATTAGTTTTAGCTCCAAAGCTAGCGTTACTACAGTTGAAGGACTATTAGCCTTATTCCGTATGAATAATTGAAAATTATAACATCATGAATGTACTGTCGAGGAACTGAATAGCCTTATAGGAGATATTGGGAGAAAAGTCAAAGTTCCCCGGGCAACGCCGGGTATTACTGCTAGTATTCTATATTCCTTCTTCGACTATCTTAGTTAGGACCAACCAGAATATATTTTTCATCTTTATTTATGGTTGTCTACCATCGTATCTGGTTGAGGCCTCTCTACTGACCTTGCTACATTACTTTTTTCTGAAAATGTAATGGAATTTTGCCACAAGGCCACAGCCCACAAGCCCTTGTTGATTGCCAGTGATTCCCCGACGACTTTACGAGAAAACATGAAATTTCTGTAAAAACTTTAGTTAAAAACCAATGACAAGTTTCCTCGCACTGCGTACAGGAGGTGACGTAAGACGCTCAGCACTTTTATTTTTGCTCTGATGGCAATACGTGAGGACTCCATGAAAGTGGCCACTAACTTTTAGCTCGGGTTGGAGATTGAGGCTGTGGTTGTGGCCCTCAGTGGCCACTTGACCCCTGTCTTCCTTATCCACAACCTGCTGACGTTTCTTAAAGCCTCCTCACTGGCTTATCACTCCCTACTTCAGATAGACTTCCGTTCAAGTGGCACAAAATTGGAAGGACACCCAACCTCATCAATACCGCCGCTACTCAAGGTACTATTTTGAAGAAAAAAACACGAAATTTGTTATTGGCTAATAATGTTCAATCATCCATTTTTTAAAATCATAAACCGGTTAAAAGTTAGTTATTGTGGTTCTTATCGCCTACTATCAGAGGTCTTTAGGGAGTATCTGACATCGCACGCTTAACGCCCTATCCGAAGGACGGCGTGCTCAATGTCCTTTTACCTTTTAGATAAGAAAAAGGACTTCGGCCGGGTTTGGAACCCTCTATCTTGAACTCAGTAGACTAACACACTACCTCTGAGTTAGACACTAACAGACAGACAAGATTTTTGTTTTTTATAATTTTTGTAAATATAAGGTCGGAGAACATGATATTCCCGTAATATCTGAACATCGAATTTTTGACGCCCTCAATATTGTGTGTACGTATTGTGATGTATAAAATTACACAAATAGTAATTATTAAAATATTATAAAATTAATTATATTTATTTGTATAAAAACAGTGAAGCAACTAAATTAGTGAATAAATACATCAAGTCACGTTTTGTTTTAAAACAACCAATAAATGAAGAACAAAAGAAGACCATCAGCTGTTCTAATGTAGGTTAGGTTAGGTTTTATGACTCATGCCCGGGCTTTAACTACGAGGTCATATCGCCTACCACTGAGCTACCGGCGCCCTCTGTTCTAATGTAATATTTTAATAATTATAATGTGTATAATTTTATACATGACAATAGTGCCTTCTGAATCTTCAGACTCTGTTGTATCGATACATTCACTATATCGACTGTTATTGGGATTTTCGATTTGAACCCTCCCCCCCCCCCCCCCCCCCTCCCGTTCGGCTGATTCCGCAATACATTCATTCTATCGGAAGTAACCCTGTTCAGAGACACAGCCAGACAGATATATGGCTCAGTTGAGTTTGATGAGCTCTATAGGCAAGCACGCTATCTCTGAACCATTGGCACCCTCTGAACGACAGTACTCTCTGTAAGTTACCAGGAGACAAAGAAGGAGGTTGCCTTCTTGACATTTACCACAACTTCTTCACTTTGTTGTGGTTTGTTGAGGACTTGTGCCTTTGTAGCACTAAGAACGGACTTGGACTCTTCTGCCTCCATTTGTTGTCTTCTACACACCTTTGTTCGTTTTGATGAAAGGAAGAGAAGATCTTTCTTCATATGAGGTTTATCCTTTTAGAAATCCGATAATAAATTCTCCTTAGAATGTTATATTTCCCCATCCTCTCAGTGCATATATAATACATAATATACAAAAAACAAAGTGTTAGTGTATCAACATAAACTACTAGATTTTTGTATTAAGCCCCCCTCCTCCGGGGGTTACTCTGACTAATCAGGTCATATCGCCTACTACCAAAGCGCTCTGGTGGACATGAGCCCGACTCTACTGTGGGATGTCCTAAATTTTGCTTATCCATGTTTATTCACCGATGTGTCTTTATCGAGAACCTGAGGACTAGACTTTGGACCACCGCCTAACGTCCCATCCGAAGGATGGCATTTCCAAGGTTTTTACACCTCCCACCAAAAAAATACTAAGGGGCCGGATTTCGAACCCACGATCTTGAGTTCAGAAAGCAAACATGCTACCTCTCAGCTATCGGAGCCCCTTTTTTTGTCGATATATTATTTCTATCGGGAGTTCTCGTGTTCATAGACACACACTGACAGACAGACCGGATTAAAAAAAAAAAAAAATCATATTTGGAATTGGGGGGTCCGGAAAACATGAAATTCCTAAATAACTTGCTATATAAAATAAAATGATAGATAAAACACTTTTTTTAAACACTTATATTGTCTAATTCCACAAACATATATTTAAATGTGTACCGGTTTCGGCTTACGCCATCGTCAGCACAAGGTTCAACAATAATTGAGATAAAGGTTATCTCATAAGGTTAATATAAATATGTATGTCTGGCAAATATCTCAATTAATTTTGAATCTTGTGCTGTCGATGGCGAACTCGAAACCGGTACACATTTAAATATATGTTTGTGGAATTAGACAATATAAGTGTTTAAAAAAAGTGTTTTATCTATCATTTTATTTTATTTATTAGTATTTCCACTATATCAACACATAACGCAAAAAATGTATTCGAACTTCCTATATACTTTTAGGTGGAGAAGTAAATTTGGAAAAATGACCGAAAAAACTAAATTTATCCAACGAATTATCCACCGGCGACGCAGAATGACACTCGTTTGTACCAGTAAAATGGCAACCTAACATCGCACAGGCTCGGGACCATCGCTTATCGTTTAATGCGAAGGACGGCATGCTCAATGTTTTTTTTTGTTTGTGTTTTTACCTCCTAGACAAAAAACCTAAGCAGTGTTGCCAAAACATTGAAGACCACAAAATCCCTATATGATAATAACGGAAAACTGTTTTTACAGTAGAGATTCTCCCAGAAACAATGTAGGCTTGAGGGCTTTTCATAATAATTATGTAGAGCCCTCAAGCCTGCATTGTTTCAATACATAATTATTATGTATTACATAATTAGGCTGGATATTAATTAATTAATATACATACATATCTTTACTTCCGCAGATGTACGAAGTATAGAAGAAGTTATGTAATCGGTCAATAATTATTGACGATATCGATTAATTATAATTCAATGCGGAGTTTTCAACGGGATTTAATGTTATCCGATCTCTGTGAATTCGATTGTGATCACGATAACTCCCGATAGTCATACCATTTTCTGGCTATTTGGCCAAGACTCAGTGATATTAGGTTGAAATGGTTTGCAAGAGAACAGCTAACCGGGCATGAAATGATGAGGTTCTTGAATGGAAAATGTTGGACCTCTCTTGCTAATTATTGTAGACGAACCAAACATATAATAGTTTAACCAGAATACAATTTAAATCATTATTGTCATCTAATGCTATTCTATTTTTCCTAATATTGTATATACAATATTACTTATTACTATTTAATCCTATTATTATTTACCATTTATTAATCTTTTTAAGTCGTATTAATTTTTATTATCATTCTATAACATTTATTATAACTAGGCTCAAATCTTATACCGAACCAGAAGAGGTTAGGTTAGGTTTTATGACTCATACCCGGGCTTTAACTACGAGGTCATATCGCCTACTACCAGAGCGCTCTTTCGTCACTCTGGTGGACATGAGCCCGACTCTATTGTGGGAGTCCTAAATGTTGCCTACCCTAAATTTTTATTCATCCTAGGGTAGGGGTCTTTAACGAGTACCTGACATCGTACAGGCTCGGGACCATCGCTTAACGTCCCATCCGAAGGACGGCGTGCTTTAAGTTTATTTTACCTCCCAGATAAAATAAACTAAGGGCCTCGGTCGGGCTACGAACCCACGACCTTGAGCTCAGAAATCAAGCACGCATACCACTGAGCTACCGGCGCCCTCCCGAACCAGAAGATTATGGTTATTTTGATTTGAATTTTAAAGGTCAAATATATATATTGATAGTTGTACTTAATTATTTCTTAATTTTTGTCATTATTTGTAAATTATGACGACTACACTCTGACGGTCATCTCGGCCTCATCACCAGTTAGTCGTCTTTGTATAAGATTTTTTATTTTCAAATTATTTGTATATTTGTAGTTTATTTATAAATAAATAAAGACTTATAAAAAAAAAAATTAGCTAATATGTATATAATATCTATCCAATTTAGACAAAGTGATTACTGAGATGGTAATAATCAATTAAATACTATAATTTATTGTGTTTTATTACTCTAACTCCTGCTAGACATTATATATAATAGCTAGATTAATTGATTAATACCGTCTCAATCACTTTGTCTAAATTTGAAAGATATATAATGGGTGGCCCAGATAAGCGGGCAACAAGTGAAATAACTCCTAAACGGTTAGAGATATCAAAATTGTGCATAGGACTAAAGTTGTAGCACTCGCCGAGAGCTATAGTATGGCGTCCTCGAAAAGACGTTTAAAGTTGCACGTTTTAAAGGTGGGTGCGCGTACTAAACGGGAACTCCCGCCATCCACACATGGCACAGTGTATACTGAGCTACCGTGTGGTGAACAAGGTCAAAATGGATAGTGATGACGAGTGTTTGGTTGTTAGTGCAATTTTGGTAGAAGAAGAGGAAGAGATGCTAACCAAAAAAAAAAAAAAAAAAATTTTTGGATTCATCAAATCAATAGAAAAAGACTGACTTTTGGTGAATTTCATACCTTGTTTCCGGACCTTATGGAAGATGATGCTAAATTCTTTCAATACTTCCGAATGACTCAGGAGAAGTTCGAATCCCTTTATGACCTCATTAAAGATGAAATCTTCAGGAAACAAACTAAGTTTCGAAGTCCTGTTGAACCAAAGGAAAGGCTAGCGATTTGTTTGCGGTAAGTTCCTACGTGATTATTTCATTGGTCGTTTTATTAATATTATTTTTTGTAATACTCTAAACTTACTATGTATTCTGTATAAACATTTTGAAGACCAGACGGGTTTTATATGCCAAACAATGTATAAAGTTTTCCAGGTTTAGCACAATTTTAAAACCTGTACACATAATGAAATTGTACCAAACATATAGGCTAACACCAATTTATTTTCCAATTCACTAAATGATATTTTGCTAATTTGACTTTACTATAGGAGAATGTATAAAATAAATGAATAAATAACGGCGCAGCTTCAATGTTATAAAATTTATATTTAGAAAAAAAAAAAAAAAAAAAAATTTTTTTTAATTTATATTTTATTGAAATTTCATGCATCAGTTTCGTCCCTCCATCCCCAAGCGCTGTAGCTGCTAAGTGTTGCCTCGTCAGCATTTGGTTGTGGTGTAGGTCGTTGAGGAGTTTCATTGTATTTTGGTAAAACAAGGCCAGTGTTTTCTGGTTGAGGTGGAGCTTGCGAAAAAAAATGTGACTGTCTTGAAACTGTATCCATGTTGTGTAATACAGACGTTGGTGGTTCCCCCACTCTAAGTGCAATGTCCATTTCTTTGTCTGAAACCAGTTTAAAAATTTTTCTTTTTATGTCAATCTGGTCACGAAGAGGAAAATTTTTGACAGTTTTTCCCATTGTTGTAAAGAAGGCTGCTAAAGAGTCTTCTTCGGTAGGTTGCTGTCTTTTTCTTGCCAAATAGTCCTCCAACACAGTTGCTGCAGTTTTTGCAGGGGCATTTCCAGCCCTATTCCTTTTTTTGGGGTTGGAAATGAGCTCTTTCTTCGACCAACTACGCGACGATGCCGTGGATGACGGAGGATAGGTGGAGAGCGAATCCTGCGAAGTTATCGTTAGATGGCTTGGAACTGGAAAGGAAATATTAGGCGACTCTGGCATTTCGGAATTATTATCTTCCTCTTCATAATGTTGGTCTTCTTCATCTTGATCGACAGCAGCTGTAAAGTTTGGTTGACGATTATCGCCATCGGCAAGATATGGTACCAGGAAGGCTAATTCTTGCTCAAACTTCGGTGGTTTGCAATCTTTCGCAGGTTGGCCACTGTTGGTTCTCCGGCGTTGGAGTGCTTTTCGATGATTGTCTCGAACTTTTGCCCAACGATCCTTGCATTCTGTACCTGAAACACGATACGTTTACATTGTCTACTGAATTAACACAATCTTCAAAACAAACAAAAGTTAAAGTTATCTCGTGCTTATAAATAAATAGGGCCTACAATGTGTTTAATAATACCGTTTCATAATAGAATTAATTAATTTTTTAATTTTTTTTTTTTAGGTTTCTTGCAACTGGAATGTCTTACCGCTCCATGGCATTCTCTTTCAGAATGGGTCTAACAACAGTAAGAGAAATTGTTCATTCAACTTGCAAGGCAATATGGAAGTGCTTACAACCATCCGCGATGCCCCAACCTACAGAGGAGATGTGGAAAGATATTGAAAGAGGGTTTTGTACGAAATGGAACTTCCCGAACGCTGTTAGTGCTTGGGACGGGAAACATGTCATCATAGAAGCACCTCATAACAGTGGAGCTGATTACTTCTGCTATAAAAAGTGCTTTAGCATCGTATTATTAGCATTGGTGGACGCAGATAAAAAGTTCATTTTTGTAGATGTTGGTGGTTATGGAAAAAACTCTGATTCAAGTATTTTCAATTCTTCTGAATTGGGAAAAAGGCTGGAAAATGGTTCACTAAACCTTCCGCCTTCAAAGGTATTACCTGGTACTAATATTTATCTTCCTCATGTGATTATTGGTGACGAAGCTTTTCCTCTTCGTACAAATATCATGCGCCCATACTCAAAAGAAGATGTACATGGCAAGATAGAAGAAAAAATTTGCAACTACCGCATAAGTCGTGCAAGAAATGTAGTTGAAAATGCATTTGGAATTTTGGTGAGAAGGTTTCGTATTTTTGAAAAGAAACTGTCCCTTTCTCAGGAGCACCTGATCTCTGTGGTTTTAACAGCCTGTTGTTTGCATAATGTTACGGGACTGAAAAAGACTTAGAAACTACAGTTTCAGATGCTAAGTCACTTGCTCCATTAAAAGGCACAGGTGGTTTGTCTGGTTGCGAAGCTGTAGAGGTCCGAAACATATTTAAAGATTACTTCAACTCTGAGTTGGGATCAGTAAAGTGGCAGCAGAAACGATCTCAAGCTGGAAAACAATGTGTTTAAATTACTATAAAACTTAGTTTTAATTTTGTTTTGTCACAAAACTGTGTAGGCTACTTAAAAAATATTTAATTATACAACTTATAATAAATGAACATAAGTAAATGAATTCGAAATTGTTTGAACATATGCGACTGCTACATACTCAATCTAGTTGCATCAGTAATGGTTATATTTAGAAAATATTTTTGTGTAGTTTTTTATATAAAATATACATATGTTTTAAGAAAAATGGTACCTGGCACAAATGTAGAAGATTCAATGTTTACTATTAATAATAATTGTTGAATATCTAAATGCAATATTATTGAACAGTGTTATGTTGACATGCTCAATTAAAAGTGATTATAATTGTAACCACTGGAATAGCCGATTTCGTCGAAATCAAAGACTGAGGGGACCCTAAAACGTGTAAATCCATTGAAAACGGCATTCTCAATTTTTTGACGGATCAAAATACTTTCTTTACCTACAGCGCAGGGTAAGGAAAGTTATAAGTGTGAGAGTGACAATCCATCAATGGACACAACTAAAAATTATTGTACATAATATTAATTATTACTAATACTAAAAATTATTATTACTTCAAGTTACTTACCATTCTGTTTCATCAGTCCACCGATCTTTTCCCATATATTTTCCCGTCTGCTACTGTTGAAATATTCAGGGTGGCGCATGTTAAATATTTCTGGATAGTTTTGCACTAATATAATCAATTTGGACACATCCATCTCTTTTTGTAGAAGGGTAGAACTCAACTGACTGTCAATCTGTCATGAGGATGACGTGGCAAACAATTCCAAGGCGCCCGCCGGAGGGGCGCGCTCACTACCCCAGGAATGCCGATGAGTCATCGGTACGGCCTTTCGGAAATGTCCTGAAGTTCTTCCTCGCCGACTTTTTAAAACGGCGGAAGGTGCGGAAGCCCTGTCCGGCCGGCCGTACCGACCAAGTGAGCGCATACACATTTGATTCAATGATATTAATTTTTTCAAATTGCCGTGACGGCCGCCCGTCCGTGCCGTGCCGCCCTAGTGCGCGCTTAGCTTATTACTCATGTATTTTGATGCAAAGGAATTAGAAAGGTATTAGAGAAGTTTAAGGATTAAGAGAGAACGACTTACAGTGATAAGGAATTGCTTATTTACAGACTTCTAGCGAAATTGTGGATATGGTGTTGGTGATTGGTGAGTGCGCGGAAAATTATCGTGTTGCAGCCGGGTGAAAACGTGCAACTTTAATTGTTTTTTTTCCGAGAACTACTTGACGTATCAAAAATCTGTTTGCGCAGTTCTTCCTTGTTTCTTTAGTACTTTAATAAAATGTAATGAAACTTAAGGGTCAAAAGGGAACCCCGCCCTTCGAAGGGCTGTTTGAGCCATTAAAAGGGTCATTTTTGTTCATATGTGATAGTAAGATGTTGTAGGACGAGATTTCTAATAGAAATAAAAGACGTTGTCTTCCCACTGTTTTATTTTATACCAGAACCGGTTTTTGACGCAACATCGTCATCATCAGTGGTTCATCCCACCCACACAGCACAGCGGTTGGAAGATAACTGGTATGGGATGCCAGTTATCTTCCAACGCTGTGCTGTGTGGGTGGGATGAACCACTGATGATTACGCTGTTGCGTCGAAAACCGGTTCTGGTATAAAATAAAACAGTGGGAAGACAACGTCTTTTATTTCTATTGGTCATTTTTGTCTTTTCGAGGACACCATACTATAGCTCTCGGCAAGTGCTACAACTTTAGTCCTATGCACAATTTTGATATCTCTAACTTTTTAGGAGTTATTTCATTTGTGGCCCGCTTATCTGGGCCACCCTGTATACAATGGCTGGATGGGCGCCGGTAGCTCAGTGGTATGCGTGATTGTCTTCTGAGCTCTAGATCGTGGGTTCGAAATCCGGCCGAGGCCCTTAGTTTATTTTATCTGGGAGGTAAAATAAACTTAAGCACGCCGGATGGGACGTTGTGGTCCCGAGCCTGTACGATCTCAGGTACTCGTTAAAGACGCCTGACCTAAGTGAATAAAAATTTAGGGTAGGCAAAATTTAGGACTCCCATAGTAGCTCTGGTAGTAGGCGATATGACCTTGTATGAGTGATAATAACTAACTATAATGGCTGGATAGTATACATAATAGCTTTATTAATTACTTTGGCTGTGACATGCTGGCGCCATGTCAAACTCCCGGATACTCTATCCTTCCTGGGACATACAGACACAGCTCCAGTTCTCTTTTCCCTAGATGCCACTTTATCCAATTTCTCCTTCTTTGACCCTGGTATCGGCTTTGTGTCACCAAACCAAGGGCTTGTGCCTTGTGGCTTCTCGTCCCGCCTCCCTATACAACCTACTATCCTACAGACCATTGGGAGACTCAAGCCCCCGTCTCTGCCCCCTAGTGGCTTTTCTTTGTTACTATGTCCCCCCCCCCCCTCCGCCCCCGCCACCGCCCCCTTGTGGTGCTCAAGCCCTTTCGCTAACCAATATTGCTCCACAGCACTCTACTCCCGTGGTACCTTCCAGCCGCCTTCATTTCACAATACAGTAGAACCTCGATTATACGTGGTAATGGGGGGGGGGGGGGGGGGGGGGGGGGGAGAAGTCACACGGATAAATGAAAACCACAGTTAACCGAGACACTTTTTATTTAACGACTTACATATGTGTGTAAATTGTCATGTTATAACGTTATCAGGGCTTCAAATATGAAGTAATCCTTCTTTGTTTTTTGTGGTTTGAAATGATTTTCCTTACTTCAGTTCTTATTTTTCTCAAATTTATGACGTCATGGAGTCCAAATTTTCCTGTTCGCAGAAGTTTAGGAGGACATGAACTGGTTCCATTGTTTGGCTTGTCTACATGTTTTCTTCTTTAGCGCCAAAACTGTCATCATTGTCACTCTACTCGGTCTCTAAGTTTCTAGGAACCTATACTTACTGCTTACACACCATGGTTAATCGCGAACACGGATAATCGAGACACGGTTAATCGAGGTTCTACTGGACTCTCTTCCCAACTCAGTTTTACTTCCCCAGCTATACGAAGCATTTAGGAAGTTATGTAATAGGTCAGAAATTTGATGCGGACTTTTCATCTTTTTCGATCTCCAAATTCCAAAATTGAAACAAAAAAATGTTGGTCTGCTTGGTCACGATAACTCCAGTACAATGAATGTATCGATTTGACATCATACATTCTGTGTCCAGAACCCCCCAAAACGAAATTCCATTTGTGTATTCAAAGTTGTATAAAAACGACACCTATTAAGTTTCAGCGGAAGGAGAGAGTGAATCAGAGGAGGGTTTCGACTCAAATACCTTAATAACTGTCAATGTAATAAATGTATCGACACAAAACATAGTACGAGGATTCAGAAGTTATTGTATAAATAAAATATTAAGTTATGCCCAAAGCGAAGTCATAATTGATGGGGTGGCACACAGATAGCATGCTTGCCTACTGTGCTCAAGATAGCGGGTTTGAAACTTGACCCTTGAGGGGTCCTCCAATGGATGGGACGAGCCTATGCAAAGTCCTCTACACTAATTAAACCTGAATAGGCATCAATTAGAATAGGTCAATTAGAATTTCGACAGGCGAGTCGCTCGTTTGGCTTCATAGTAAAAGTCAGGCCATGTGCTACAAAAAACAAAAAAAAACCACCTATTTAACTGGAACTAACCTTCTATAAGACGGTTTTGGTTGTGTAGGCAACATTCAAGACTCCCTGAGTAGAGTCGGCCTTATGTCCCCTTCAGCGATGAAAGAGCACTCTGGTCGTATGCGTTGTGACCTCATAGTTAGAGCCCAGGGTGTGAGTTCCAAAAATCACCTATTCAACTGGAACTAACCTTCTATAAGACGGTTTTGGAGAAAACTCCATATTTCACCACAATAGTGCTGCAGGTCAATTAAACTCGCCAGTAAATTATGACTCGGTCCAGCTTTTCATGTACTGAAGCGAAAAATACTTCAATAAAGTTTGATAAATTTTCACTATCAGCAAAATCCCTAAATCCTGTACACCAGGGATATTCATTTGCTTATCACGTCAGCAGAGTTAACTTCAAATTTAACTACGACCAAGTAGATTCCAAGGTTGTTGGAAGCTTGTGTTTGTGTTATTACCTCCCCCCTCTCTCGCCACTGAACAAACTAATAACTTACCTACTAAACAAACTAACAAACTGAAGAGTCAACTAACACTGAACAAACACTGGACAATAACGGACTTGTGAGGATCATGCAGAAGATTAAGGCACTTTAGAAGAGTCTCTTGTGGTAGAGAACCTTATGTTGATTTTCTTTTAAACTACCCTCGGTAGGCCGCCTTCTGGGCTAACGGCATTCAGGTCATCTCTCGAGAAAAAGAAAATTTTATTCAGATCACTTTTACTTCCCCACTTATACGAAGTATAGGAGTAGTTATATAATCAGTCAAAAATTTCATGTTGATTGTTCACCACAATTCCAGGTTTTCCACCTAATTTATATAAAAAATTGATTAAAAAAACTATTTATTAGCGAATGGAAATTTAATAACGAATATTTTTGGTAGGAAACAATTTTTCGATACGATTAATCGTTTTAGGGTAAATAAAGGAAGAGTCTAAAAATATGTGTTTGAAAATTAAATTTCAGGACGGTTTTCGGCGTATCTCGAAAACCAGACGACTCGCTGAAAATCGTATTTCATATCTCTGGTGTTTGGGCAAAAGGGCTTAAGTCACAATAAGTCTTGTGATCCAAAGGACAAGTGCATTTAAATATTTTTACCAAATAACTGAATGTTGGAATATTTTATTTTGTTTATGTTTAATACTTTTATTGAAATAATATTTCAAGTAACATAAATGTGTTTTAACTGATTTGCAGGAATTTTTTAAACCTTCAATAATTCCCCTCCTAAAATTCGAATTCGCTGACTTAAGCCCTTTTGCCCTAACACCCGTGATATAAAATATGTATTTCAGTATTTTCTACAAATTTACCTGAAAAGATTTTTGATTAGGTCATAAACATAAGCGGTTATCTTTTATTTGACTTCCTTCCTGCCGTCCTTCGGATGGGACGTTATGTGTTGGTCCCGAGTCTGTATGATGTGATGTAATCGTTAAAGATCCCTACCATGGCCACCAGAGCGACGAGAGAGCACTCTGGAAGTAGGCAATATGATCTCGTAGTTAAAGCCCCATTATGAGTCACAATAACTCTATATATATATATATATATATATATATATATGGTGGGCTGGTGTTTTACACCCAGGGACCTAAGCATCCAGTGCTCTTATCCCTTCCCTGGAAGCGCTGGGCTTCCCCCTTATTTTATTACCTGTATGTTTATACTTCCTAAACCAAGTCCTTCATGAAGTGCTCAGTCTCCCAGTTTCCTTAATGAACCTCAGAATGCTCTCATAGTCCAATCTTCTAAAGTCTTCTGCGATTACATCTCCACCAAAGATGCGGAATCTCGTTTTCTAACTGAATAGTTGAATCAAGTGATCTGTAAAAACTTATTTGATATAAGAAAGTCCTGAATTTCACCCTGAATCCCATGATTCTTTCCAATTTCAATGAGCGATTTACTGCGTGAGCGTTAAAATGGGAAAAACTTTATTAGCTTCTTACAAAAAAATTTCTCAAATCTTGACTTTTCATATTGAAGACAAGGAATGAGCGGAGTGAATTTCAATTTCCAAGGAGGTTGACATTTTGACAAATCTCACGTCTGTTTGTTATCTCTTTGATGAGAAATTTTCAAGTTTTATTAGAACGCACTTCTAGGCTAAATGATGTCATCCCTGCTTCTGGATTAAAGCTAAAACCCATCTGGAAATACGAAATAGTAATTTGTTAAATAAAGTGATCCTAGTGAAGATCGCTTTCTCAAAGGATATTGCCAACGGAGTCCCAACCACTGGTATTTCATGAAGGTAGAGACAGAACGGCATCATTTTGATGGGGGAATATTGAAGAAGGCATTTTGAATGGGCTTAGACTAGTTGTGGGGGGAGAGAGAAATCCCCCCTTTATTGAGTAGCTTCGGGGGAGGGGGGGGGGGGGGGGGGGGGGGGGGGAGGAAATTGCAATATAAGAATGGAAAATGAAACTTTGAGTTGTGTCAATATGGCTTTATTCCAATAGGAGACAGGAATTCCACCTTCTGTATGCCATTAGACCCAGGCGCGGATCTCCGAGGGGGTAACTACCCCTCCCCTCCGAAAAACAAAATAAAAAAAAGTCTGTCATCTCAGCCAAATGGGCCACTTAATCAGAAAGTCAATAGGCCAACAGCGGTGGTCACGATCATCGGATGGCCGAACGACCTACGCATATTTACCGGAAATCCGGGTACGTCTGGACTCTACTTGGATACTGCCTGACCACTGGATGTCCCAGATACTATCAGGTCACGGAGATTTCAACTCCAAGCTGTTCTTCTTTAAGAGGAAGAACAACCCGAACTGTTCGTGCCGCGGGGTCGAGACTGCGGAGCACGTGGTCCTCGAATGTCCGCTGTACGACGGGCCTAGGGTGGAGTTGATACGCGGGACAGGATCGTATCTAGGACTCGACCTACGGCAGCTGGTGACGGAAACTGGCTACCCAATGTTCAGCCGATTTGTCGCCTCCTGGCGGAGAAAGAAGCAAGCATTATGACCCTGCGCCGGGGAGGCCTGCAGTCCTCCCCGGCGCCCCAACGACCAACAATTAGCGATCGCCCTACATTTATCCCGAGCTCTCTCGGCCCGCCAAGAAAATTAAGGTGGGCTGGGAGTGACCGCTGATCGTCGCAGATGGTCGGCAGCGGTCGCTCCTAGCCTACCACAGCAACATATATTCTGTATTTTTAATTATGTTCTTGAGTATTTTAATTTTGTAAATAAATTAGTTAGGCCTCCCTTTTTCCCCGACGATTCGGCGATGGTGTCGTGGCCTCCACCGGAGGTTGGCCACCAAAAAAAAAAAAGTCAATAGGTGTGGTTCTTCTGGTTTTATGGATCCGCTTATAAAATTTCATGTTGATACATTCATTTTTCTTTCTTTTTTCTTCCCAGCTTTACGAAGTATAGGCGAAGTTCTATAATCGGTTCAAAATCCGCAGAGTTTTCAACGGAATTTCATGTTTTCCGGCCTCTAGAATATAAATATTTTAAAAAAAGGCTGCCTGTGTGTGTGTCTGCGAACATGATAACTGCTGATAGAATGAAGAATCGACAGGAAATTTTATATGTGATAGTAAGATGTTGTGGGACGAGATTTCTAATAGAAATAAAAGACGTTGTCTTCCCACTGTTTTATTTATACCAGAACCGGTTTTCGACGCAACAGCGTCATCATCAGTGGTTCATCTACCATAGAATAACAAAATATACAAATAATAAAAAGTATAAATAATTCCTAAAGCATCAGGGTACAGAGTAAAATTATAAAATAAACTTACCCACCCACACAGCACAGCGGTTGGAAGATAACTGGCATAGCTCTAAGGGGTGGGGAAAGCCAGATTCACTCACTCTCTCAACATGCAAAAACCATTCATTCTAATAAATACATTAAGTCTGTACATAATATAAACATTTTCCATCATACAGCCAAAGAAATTATTTGTTGTCATAAAATATATAAAAAATAAATACATAAATAAATACATTGTTAAAAATTATTACAGACTTGAAATCACAATAAATATCATTATAAAAACCATATTTACAATACATCTTTCACAGGATAGCTACTTCCCTTAGTTTTGGACCAATCTCTCACACCAGTTAGGTCAGGCAGCAGAAGGGAGTTCTTAACCTCTATTTTTTTGTTAAGACTTTTTGAATCCTCATATAAAGAAAGTCGGATCTCCAAGCCTTCTAGGATATCTGTACGTCTTCCCTTGGTACCCTCGTGCAACAGCGCCACTCTATGGGTACCAGTATGGCCCTCATTTTGACAATGAATAAAGAACTCGGAATCCCTTCTTCGTAGATGTTCCTTAGTCCGTATGTGTAATTTCCTTCCTGTCTGTCCAATATATGTTGCATTACAATCACCACATGTCAGTTTGTAAACACCGGATTTGTCCCTGAAAGGTACTCTGTCCTTCAGACTGGGGAAACAATTCCTTAAAGTGTTGTCATTTCTGTAGGCCACCCTGACTCCGTCTCTAGTAATAGTACGACCCATCCTCTCGGACACAGGCCCTAGGTAAGGGAGTACACACCAATTCTTGTATACATCCTCAGGTATATACCTGCAGACTCTTCCCATCCTTATGGACACAAAATGGCGGCATTTCATTTTCTCACCAACCGACTGCTTCATGTTCCTCTGACCAGCGATAATTTCGATAAGGAGAAAAATTGCATAAAACATATCGCAGAAGTCAACGGATATGACGCGGGGTTGGTCGAGAGAATGATAAAGAAAAAAGTTAAGAATAAGCTTATGCCCCGAGGCCTGAAAAGGAATGAGGATGTATACAAGAATTGGTGTGTACTCCCTTACCTAGGGCCTGTGTCCGAGAGGATGGGTCGTACTATTACTAGAGACGGAGTCAGGGTGGCCTACAGAAATGACAACACTTTAAGGAATTGTTTCCCCAGTCTGAAGGACAGAGTACCTTTCAGGGACAAATCCGGTGTTTACAAACTGACATGTGGTGATTGTAATGCAACATATATTGGACAGACAGGAAGGAAATTACACATACGGACTAAGGAACATCTACGAAGAAGGGATTCCGAGTTCTTTATTCATTGTCAAAATGAGGGCCATACTGGTACCCATAGAGTGGCGCTGTTGCACGAGGGTACCAAGGGAAGACGTACAGATATCCTAGAAGGCTTGGAGATCCGACTTTCTTTATATGAGGATTCAAAAAGTCTTAACAAAAAAATAGAGGTTAAGAACTCCCTTCTGCTGCCTGACCTAACTGGTGTGAGAGATTGGTCCAAAACTAAGGGAAGTAGCTATCCTGTGAAAGATGTATTGTAAATATGGTTTTTATAATGATATTTATTGTGATTTCAAGTCTGTAATAATTTTTAACAATGTATTTATTTATGTATTTATTTTTTATATATTTTATGACAACAAATAATTTCTTTGGCTGTATGATGGAAAATGTTTATATTATGTACAGACTTAATGTATTTATTAGAATGAATGGTTTTTGCATGTTGAGAGAGTGAGTGAATCTGGCTTTCCCCACCCCTTAGAGCTATGCCAGTTATCTTCCAACCGCTGTGCTGTGTGGGTGGGTAAGTTTATTTTATAATTTTACTCTGTACCCTGATGCTTTAGGAATTATTTATACTTTTTATTATTTGTATATTTTTTGTTATTCTATGGTAGATGAACCACTGATGATGACGCTGTTGCGTCGAAAACCGGTTCTGGTATAAATAAAACAGTGGGAAGACAACGTCTTTTATTTCTATTGGAAATTTTATAGTTGGGACCATAAAGCCTAAAAATATAGAATATTACTGGAAAACACATAATGTCTGTAGATAGGCTTTAGCGAGATACGATGATAGTCTATAAGGACGGCTGGTCTCCTGTTCCTGTTCCTGTTCCGGGAGACTGCAGAAGGGAGTATTTGAATTTTGGGTATCCGGTTCTCGATTTCAGACTCGGAATCGTTTTTGAAAAATTTCAACTCAACTGCTTCAACCTTTTTTGTCATGTGCTAAATTTTGTAATGAGAATATATCTCCTCCCCTCCCTCCTCCACCCATCACCCCCCCACCCACCCAAGGCTTGGAGAAAAGAAATTGACTGTGGAGGTTTTGAGTAACATTTACTTGCACGTTCCACAAAGAAATGGAAGTCGAGTGTGATGGGATAGAAATATCGTGACCGAGATAAGGTCAGATTTTGATTGTCCTATTCTCAAAATGTAAAGAAAAGTGGTTTTGGCGGTCCAGGGGGCGGCGCGGGGGGGGGGGGGGGGGAGGGGGGTAACGAATCCACTCCGCGCCACCCGCCCACTAGTCATATGAGCGCCCCCCCCCCCTCCCCCCTCCCCCCCAGATTCGAAACTAGGATGTTGAACAGGAGTCATGTAGGTTGATACCATCAGAGTGCCGGTAGCTCAGACCTAGCATACTTGTCTACTGAGCTCAAGATAGGTGGTTCGAAACCCGGCTGAGGCTCTTAGGTTTTTTTATCTGATATGTGAAAAAAAACCATGAGCACGCCGACCTTCGGGAGGGACAGTTATCAGGGACAGTAAACGATGGTGTCCCGAGCATGTGCGATGTCAGGTATTCGTTAAAGACCCCCCCCCCCCCCCCCCCCCCCCCCCCCCTACCCTAGGTGAATCAAAATTTAGGTCTGTTACCAATTTTTAATTTGGTCTTATTAGAATGATATATATGATATTCCATGACAATCCAAACAGCCGTTAAAATGCTTCCCCCCCCCCCCCCCCCCCCCCCCCTTCATTCTGAATTTTGAGACGTCACACAACATATTTTTCATTTGGGCTGATAAGAGTGCTACATTTGAAATTGCATGACAATTTAATGAGCTAGCATTATATTTATGCTTAGGGCCCCCTCACAACCCTCTCCCGTAAAATATTGTGAGACGCCATATAGTCTATTATTGAATCTGGCTTAGAAGAATGATACATATGAAGTTTCATGGAAATACGTTTGCGGTTTGAGCTTGATGTTGGGACAAACATACAAATATACAAACAAACAAACAAACCCCGTTTCAGCTTTATTTATATAGATTTCTTCCATGACAAATTAAATAAGATTCAACCTAAATATTTATTTTATCTTTACATATGATGTATGGGCGGTGGAAATCTAGCCAAGGCTTATAGGTATTTAATCTGAGCGGTAAAACCCTTCAGCACGTCGTCCTTCGGATGGGAGTTGCTGTAGGGCTAACAGGGAAGGGATAAGAGCGTTCGATGCTTAGGTCCCTAGGTGTACACAACAACCCTCCCAATATATCTAAATCTGTCTTTGGTTGACTATCATCGTTTTTGGTGGCTGCCTATCTACCGACCTTGCTGTCCTGTGTTTTTCAGAAAATATGTGAAAACGGTACTTTAAAGCCCAGCTGTATTCTATACTTCTTTCTTGACTATTTTAATTCGAACCGAACTGAAACTTAATTTATCTTTACATGCAGTGCCTAATGAGCTCAGGATAGCGAGTTGGAAATCTAGACGGGACGCTTAGTTGTTTTAACTGGGAAGTGGAAAATAACCTTGAGCACGTTGTTCTTCGGACCAGTTTTTAACGAATTTTACGTTTCATTTGGACATATAAGATCCCAAATGCCCATTTCCCCCCTGAAATCGCCCGCGCTTGAGCACGCCATTCTAATACTTACCTCTTTTGTCGCTCTGACATGCGTTCAACAATACTTTGAGAGTCTTACATTTTGCCTACCCTAAATGTTTTATTCACCTAGGATAGGGGTCTTTAACGAGTTCCTGACGTCGTACAGACTCGGGACCATCGCTTAACGTTATTCCAAAGGACGGCGTGCTCAACGTTGTTTCACCTCTCAGATAAAAACCATATGGGTCTCGGCCGGGTTTCAAACCCGCAATTTTGAGCGCTCTCTGGCCGATTACATAACTTCTCCTAAACATTGGAGAATTTAACAAGAAAATCTGACAATAATTGCACAAAAATTTCTCGTAGGTAAATTGCAAAACATAATTGACGGGGTTAGAATCAAAATGGTCCAAGTGACATTTTTGAAAAATTTTCGTTAAATGCATAATCGGGTACAAAAATGATAGTTTCGTTCAGGAAAAAAGTTGTACAAATGAAATGCTAGCCAGTGCTGAGATCTAGTGGCAAATCACTTATACCATTTTGGTGACATGAATAAGTAACTTAAACATATCAATAGTGACCTTGAAATTAAGATTTTTATTCAATTTTATGGTTTGCTAACAGCAACTTTCACCATAATAGCAGAAGATAAAATATTTCCGGTTTCGATAAATTATAGATTTTGTAAATCAGTTTAGAACTTAATGCACAGTTTCTTCAAAGTTTTAAAAATGTCACTTAGACCATTTTGATTCTAACCCTGTCAATTGTTAATTATTGTACAGCTGATTACTATCATTATGTGTATTAAGTTATGCGGAAACTTTCTTGATAAAGTGATATATTTTGCAAAAAAAAAAAATATATATATACCTATATATTTTCCGAAAATTGTTGCAGTTTAACTACCCTTAATTATTACCTATTCCATTTTGCAAAACTTTTGTAGGGAGTTGTGGACAAACCGAACTTATACACCAAGTTTTTTGTAAAACAATTTGTTGCTTTTCAAGTTACAAAATTTTGAAATCCCAAGTCCGAAAAATGTTGAAGTTTCCTTTACATTTTGGATACGCCAGGAAGCAAAACAAAGATCTCCGAGATTCATACAAAATAAAGACGGTTGCTTGTTCCTTTAAAAATTTCATTTATGTCTGCTGGCTACACAAGGGTTTACTCAACGTTTCCCTGTAAATTTTATAGCTTGTGCCAGTTTAGGCTGAGCACGTAGCTGCTGTAATGTTCTCTAACTAAAGAGACCCCCCTCCCCTTCTCTCTAGGAGGCGTTTCTTTGTACAGACCTGGAATTGTCGGAGTTTACTACAAAAAAGAAAAGAAACGAAGGGTCAGACTTAAAGTTACAAAGTTCTTTAGAAAGTTCTGGCAAACATCGATCACTGAAGGTTTCTTTATAAGGTTAATAAACGATAAAGCAACTGCTGATATATCGGTCCTTTTTACTTCTTCAGCTGTTCCGTGTACTTTGCTTGTTTTGGTCGAAAATTAATGTTTTTCTAACCTTTGAAATAACCATTTCGGTTGTGTCTCTCTGTATAATAGTCTTTAACTGTAATAACTCCTGATAAAAAGCAGAGAAACAACATTTAATAAAGGTATAAAGAAATTTTAAAAAAAATTGTATTCTCATAGCTTTTATTCTCTAATTCGTCAACCTCAATTGTCTAATCATTCAAATTACTTTTACCTTTTTTTCTCTCTTTTTCATTCTCTATTTTTATTATATTTTCTAAATTATTTGATCATAATCAATATATATGAAAGTTTTTGATGCATTATACGGCTATTTAACGTCTCATCGAGTAAGCATATAATTAACATTATTACTCTTTTTTTCAGTAGATCTTTCCCTCCTTAGAGAGTTATATTGCTCAACACTGTTTGGGTAAGTCTAGGTAATACAAGAATAAGGTTATGACCCAGGGTTGTTGGGGTGGGACGGGGGTGGGGCCTGGGGTTGCTGGTCTGGCTGGGGGCACGCGGGCGGCGCCGTTGGGGCACTGGTCTTAGACCCAGGAGCTCCGGAGGTCTGGACGGCCAGCACCACATGCAGACCTTCCTTCAGGAGTCTCCCAAACCACTCACTACTCAGCTTTGAGCCTCTATGTGCTGTATCTATGGGTGAAGTGGTCCGGCGGTGTCTTCTGCTGTCCTCGGCCGGGCTGGGGCCCGGTTCTTGCTTCTTCTGGCCCCATGCCTCGTTCTTCCTCGGTTTCTAAAACTTAGAGTAGGGTTGGCCAATATGCTCGGACATAAGGCCAAAAAGAAGAAGAAGAAGAAAAAATAAATAAATAATCAATACTATTCTTTTTGGTTCATTTTACACATTTATATATTTTTATCAAGCATTTATTTATTTTTTTATCTTATCTTATCTTGACTATTTTTATTTTTCTTCTTCTTTCTCGTCACACTTTTCTAACCACCCCCTACTGTCTAAAATTAATTTTATTTCAAACCTTGGCTGGGCATCCTCCCTTCTCTTTTATAATCAACCATCATAGTATTATGCTCGGTCGATTTTTATTATCAATTTTTTTTTTTGGCCTCATGATAGACATATTGGCCAGATACAAAGAGGGAGCAAAATTGAGAAGGGAGGTAGGAGAGGCAGGGAACCAGAGGCCCCCAAGCAAGAGACACCGGTGAGGCCGGGGGGCAGAAGGAGGCACCACCGGACCACTTCACTCATATGTACAATACATATAGGCTCATGGCTGTCTGGTGAGTGGTGAGTAGACTCCTGAAGGAAGGTCTGCATGTGGTGCCTGCCGTCCAGACCTTCGGAGCTTTAAGGTCTGTAGACCAGTGCCCCGGCCGTGTCCCCCGCAGGCCCCAAACCAGGTCGCAACCCCAAGCCCAGTGTATTCCTAAAATTATGAGTTTTGTCCTTCATTTCAATTTCATTTATGTTTTTTTTGTGTGTAGCTATTGTTTTTGGCTATTTCCTTAATGATCTTAAGTTCTTTACCTGAACTAATCCGGGTTCGGTATGCCTCCCGAGATATTCCCAGCACCGGCTCTGGCCCCATAAAAGGCTTACTTAAATCTTCCTTGGCTAGTCGGTCTGCCTCCTCGTTTCCCTGGATCCCCGAGTGTCCGAGAACCCAGTAGAGTCCAATCTGCTTGCTGTTTCCTAGGGTGTACAACTGCCGATGTAATAAATGTATCGACATGGAGTTTTATATGTAAATTCAAAACCCCATAAGGACCCCTATAAATTTTTCGAGAAATCGGCCGATGGGAACTGGGAGATCGGAGAAGAGGGGTTCGACCCAAAAAGCCAAATAACTGCTGAAGTAATGAATGTATGGACACACAATTTAGTATTCAGAAATTCCTATGTAAGTCAACATTGATTTTTAGCCCGAACAATCAATTGGTTTTGCAGGGAGAGCGGAAACTTAATTGATTAATTCGGAGATTCACAGACAACTTTTTTTTAATTAGTTATTTCGTCTATAATAGACCTGCGGGGTAGACATTAAAATATAAAGTATACATATATACAGCTGAGAATTGGACAGATAATGATTTAGACAATAGTCAATAGTTCTCAAGATGAAGTTAGTGTTGAACTAATCAATTAGTTCAATTAGTAATCAGTTAATCAGTTAACATGTAAATATTTGATTTGAGAGACAACAAATTGTCCAAGTGAATAATTGCCCACTTTCTTAGAGCCAATTTCGTTGTGAATTACTTTCCAAACTGTAAGTACTCTTGTTTCGTTTTGACTAAAGTGGTTTCTTTACTTTTCTTAAGTATAGTATATTTTCTTTCTCAAATAAAACTTGAGTCTATACTTTAAAAAAATTGTGAATGACTGATACGTATATACTACTCATCTGTAGTGTGGATTATCCATTAGTCACAAATAGAATATCTACACACTCAAAAGGTGAACGATTTTTTTCTTCCGAGAAATAAATTAATCAATTAAGAATGAATACAACTATTTTAAGTATTGTAATAATCCATCGTTTCTCTCCTCAGAAGATTGTTTTAAAGTCCCCAATCCTCTTTTAATATCAACAATAGAACCTACATCATAACTGCTCTTAGATCCAAGTTTTTCGCAAAGAAAAACATTTTCTTTAACATCTGCTGAATCACTATTCTTACTGTAACTATCATAATTAATAATTATCTGCAACAAGAAATATTCGAAAAATTGGTAAACGGAAAGTCGAAAATGAAACAAATAAAAAATGTACAAATGAAGTTTTTTTTATTACAATATAATATTATCACTGTAGCGACACACGATGCATACGTTTCTGTCTGCGAATATAATCGAGAATTTCAACAAATACTGGGAAAAATATTCAAAATAACGTTCCACGAGGACACAGGCACGATACTAAACTGTTTTGGGAGCAGAGCCACTCCTGTTCTCCACTATCCCTGCTTCCCTACCCTACTCCCTTTTCTATACCTGCAATGCCTACTTTTCAAGGACGTTTGTTGTCCCTTTGTATACTTTATGTAGAAATTAAATAATTCTGGACAGAAAAAATGAATATAGCTATAAAAGGAATATACTATACCAGAAGTAACGTCATTTTCATGGGAGTATCCGTAAAAAAAAAAAAAAAAATAAGCGGAAGGTTTCAAAGGGTTAACTTTTTACTTTTTAGTATAACAAATTCAAAAAAACCTGAAACATTCAAATCCATTCATTATAGGTGGGTTCCGAGGTATAAACCTAATTGCACTCGACTAAACAGTCGCATTTACAGAGGTACAATTATACAATAAGGTTCCTTAACCATTTACCCTTATACACTAAATACAAATCAAAAATAATCAGTTAAATTAAAGACAATGCTTCTGCTTAAGAGTAAATTTTAAAAAACTCTTAAAAGTCCCCAAAATTCGGAATATATGATTGAGAATTTAGGAATTGAGTGCCACGATCATTAGCTATGTACTTCCCCAGCACGAATTAATCAACTATATTTTCGCTCTTCCTCCAAACCCAAGTTTATGTATGGGGAAAAACTGTGTGTCGATACATTCATTACATCGGCAGTTATTGCAGTTTATGAATTGAGCCCCCTCCGCTAATCCCCCCTTCCCTTCTGCCATATTCGCTGAAAAAGTATAAGTGTCGTCTTTATTGGAATTTGAAATTAAATATAAAGTTTTGTATCGATACATTCATTAAATCGCGTTATAAGTATCTTTTGTTAAGCCCCCCTCCCCCCTTCCACCCCTCTTTCTTTTTGTCTATTTGTATGAAAAGCAATAAGTGTCGTCCTTTTTTGATACACATATAAAATTTCGTGTCGATTCATTCAATCGATTAGCAATTATCATGATCAAAGAGGCACACACAGAGAGGAAATATGTCTTTAATTTATAGAATTAGGTGGTCAGAAAACATGAAATATTTATGAAAACTCAACATTTTTTATACGATTCGATAAATATATTTTTCTGTTTGTGTTCACCAATGGATCCTTTCAATGTGTGATCTGATAATGTTTTTTTCTTCAAATATATTTCCCATCAGTGTATATTTCCCCCCCCCCTTGATGTGAATCTGAACATTCAACAATTTGTTTCCAATCTGAAAAAGTGTGAAAAAAACATTGTTTTTCCCGTCTACAATGTATGGTTGGCACAGAGGAGTTTGGTGGTAAAAATGACCAAATGCATTTTTTTCAGAAAAGCTGATAAACATTATTTACATATAAAATAGAAACCATAATTTATTTATTTTTATTCATTTGTTTATGGCCTTATGGACAGCATATCCGCCATTTACTAACAATGTAAAGTTATATAACTATCTTATTGATAGAAATATATCTGGACAATGTATCAAAAATGTCTTGGTTTTTGGTTCGAAACACTATTAGTTGGACCGTAGTGGGGAGCACCATCCTGTTTTGTATGCGAACATTAAACATATTTTCGCGTTCTGAGCTGGTAAGTGGACAAGCCAAGATGCCCTGGTTCACATCCGCTTCTACTTGCTGTTGGTAGGTACATTACGGTGAAGGTAGAATGTGTATCTTGCGCAGGTGAAATGGGAGCCGATTATGGTTTAGACGAAGGCGAATGAGAGTCGTGAAAAATGATCTGGGCTTGTCGTACGTCTTGAACCATGGTTGGGTGGGAATCTTGGGCTGAATAAGGCTGTATGTAGTATCTACCCTTGTACTGACTGGGTCGAGAAATCCTCTTGACATGTACGAACACTATACTTCTTACCATACATACCATTATACTCGTATACTCGATGTACCAACATTGCCGTATTGAATTGTTTTCAGAAAATTTACGTACCTTTCCCGATCATTTTAGCTCGAAAAGATCTGAAAATGATTTAATCTCCTGTTGTGGTCGGTTTTAATTATAATACCATATACCATAATTTGTGTGTTAGTTAATGTGACTCATATCCGGGTTTTAACTACGAGGTTATATCGCCTACTAACAGAACGCTCTTTCGTGGTGAACATGAGCTCGACACTACGGTGGGAGTTCTAAATATATTTCGCTTAACCAGGTTTATTTACCTAGAGTAGGGAACGTCCGATGGAGAATATTCGAGGAGGAAACAGAGCTTTCAAAGGATTTGAGGGGCTGTTATATGGGTCTTCAGGCTTGGATAACGTGGGTACAAAACCCACCCCTGCAATCATCACGTTCGAAGGGGCTGTTTGACATGTTTTAGAAATGTCTTAAAGAAAGGAGTGTCTGAAAGAGGAAGAGAGAAGTGTTTTCAAGTGTTTCAAAGAGAAAGAGAGAAACTGTCTTGAAGAGAGAAAAAGAGAAGTAACTTGAAGTGTCTAGAATAACCATTGTTATAAGAAACAATGATATAATAAACCATTGTTATAACAAGAGGGAGATAGCCTCTATTAGTCATTCGTCCAGCTACTGGCTCGTATCTTTAGTCGGTCTTATTTGGCTGAAAATCTGTAGAATCTGATTCCACACAAAATTTTTTTTATACATTTCCTTGATTGCCCCAAGCCGATGTCCGGTAGTCGTTAAAGACCCAAACTCTTGTTAACTCAACCTAGGCAGACAAATTGTAAGACCCCCACAGTAGTCGGGCTCATGTCCACCAGAGCGAGAAAAGAGCGCTCTGTTAGTAGACGTTATGAGTTAAAGCCCGGGCATGAGTCACAATAACTAATTAAAATTTCTTATCGAAATGTCCATTCCATGAACAGCAATTGGAGGGTTATAGTGTTAAGTCCTCCACAAGAGCGGGTCTTCTTCAGCCGATTTTGGCAGAAATACAATAGGAGCTTACACACGGGGAGTCTGGCCCAATACGACGCCATCTTTTCAGCCAGACGGTACCACGTACAAACATGAAACAAACGTAACGTTCCACTGGTTTACTTCCTTGTAGTAGAAGTATAGAACGAAGTATGTAATCCATTAGAAATCATGTTTTCAGATCCATTGACTCCAAAAATACTACTATCGATAGTTTAACGCTGATAGTATCGAAACTATCATTAACGTCAACTATCGATAGTTTTACATCCCTAGAAGGGGGATTAAAGAGGGGAGGGCTAACACAAAAACACTCATAACGCCCTGTCACGAAATTTCATAAGGACGACAACTTTTAATTTTCAGCGGAATCAGCAGAAGATGGTCAGAGGGTGACAACTGAAAAACACGATACCTATTCATTTTCAGACAAATCGTCAGAAGGCAAGATGGGAGACTAAACACAAAACCTCTAATAACTGCCAATGAAATGAATGTATCGACATGAAATTTTATATTAAGATTCAAAACTACATAAGGAATGATACAATAAATTGACAGCAAAATTGGTAGAAGGGAAAGGGGGAACAGAGGGGGGGATTAACTGCCGATGTAATGAATGTATCGACACAAAATTTACTTTGAGGATTTAGAAGGCACTATGTAAGTCAAATTATTGAGTTTTAGCCTTATCGGTCCATTTGTTTTGGAGGGAGAGCGAGAAGTTAATTGATTAATTTGTGCTGGGGAAGTACATAGCTGGTGATTCACCAACGACATTCTCTAACTGCAATCTTCCTTAGTTGGGCCTCCCAGTATAGAAAATTGAAGTTTTTTTTTTTCTGTAGAAGGCCGGTATGATTTTCCGTTTGATCAGAAATCCGTTTCATGTTATATGAAGGTCTTATATGAGGCCATAAGTTCAATTTTCTACCTGAATGTATGTATTATATTTGTTTGAACTTGATGGGAAAACGGTTCAAGGTATACTCACGAAATTGGCAGGGGCTTTCAAGCTCAACTTAAAATACAGGTTGTGTTGAGAGGCCAGTAATATCCACAGAAATACTGGACCTATATCGGCTCATGAAATGTCTCATGTAGCGGTTACAGTTAATAACCTACTTTAAGCTACTAACAAGGCAACGCAGGGTTAACTGCTAGTTACATAAAAAAAATATAATTTTTATAATCAGACAGATGTCATTTTTTTCAATATTTGGGGAATCAAGAGGTCGGAAAACATGAAATTCCGTTGAAAACTCGACATCGAATTTCCAACCGATTATAAAACTTCCCCAGCTATACGAAGTATAGGGGAAGTTATGTAAAAGGTCGCAAATCCGATGTTGTTTTTTATCGGAACATCATGCTTTCCGACCTCTTCATTCCAAAAAAAAAAAAAATGATATCTGTCTGATTACAAAAATTATATTTTTAAATGTAACTAGCAGTTTACCCTGCGTTGCCTGGTTAGTAGCTTAAAGTAGGTTAGTGAGGTTATTTGGCCGGTATTAGGGAGTCGAATATCAAAGATGAAAACAAAAATCTTCTGTCGGTATGTGTGAATGTCTGTGAACACAATATCACCCAGACACAGAGTTTTATAATAATAATTTATAATAATAATAAACCAATACATGGTAATAGGATACGTCATAAGAATGTATACATTAAGATAATTATAAATGTTTATGAACTATTGGAGTCTAATACACGTATTAAAACTATTAAAAAAAGCAAAATTAAATGAAAAAAACTTAATAGATAAATACTTAAAAATTTATGAGTACAAAAAGGATAATGTTAATATATAAATACATTTGTAGTAAGCAGATTTTTCCAATTTAATAAAAATTAAGATAATTATTTTTTAAAACTCTTCCGGAAATGTCTTCATCAGGAGGTTCATAGTTCTTACGTCCCTCGTCAGGTCCCAATGTGCGAGATACAGAAAAGAGAAAGAAAACAACGTAACAATAACAAATATTTAAAAAATAATAAATACATTAAAAAATATATGTACCTACATATTAATTAAATTAAAAAAAATATATAAAAAATAAAAAATTATATATAAATAAATAGATCCATAAAACAATATACCAAGAGAAATAAAGAAAATTAGTAAACAAGTAATGAGAAATAATGATTAAACATAACGTTCGATTGATCTTTGAGGTGTGGAGGAACTCTGCCCAAAAAAATAAAAATGAAAGCTTTGTATCAAATAATGTTTTTGGATATGAAACATAATTCTTTATTGTGATTATATTATTCTTTTTGAACAGTGAGAATAAAATTCCGTTTCCATGTAAAGGGTTTCCTCTAACATAAACATTATTAGTTGAAGTTTGACTGATTGACATCAAGAAGTGGGGAAGGGCATTAAATAAATTAATTCCTTTATGAGTTATACTTTTTTCAAAAAGAGAAGAGCAATGTTTAGTTATTCGAAAGTCTTCTTTCTTCCTGGTATCGAAATCATGACTAGTATTGGGAAAATATTTTTATTTTTTCTAATAACCATTAATGTTTCAAATATAAACTGCGATGGCTAAGGCAGGATTTTGTTGGCAGGATTAAGTTTTTTAAATACTTCTCTGCAGCTTGTTCTTTGAGTAATATTGTTTGTTATTCTTAGTGCTTTGTTTTGAAGTCTGAAAATATTAATACTCGAGCTACAAGCTCCCCAATGTATTAAACCGTAACTGATTATGGAATGAAAATAGGCGTAATATAGAGTAAATGTTTCCTTTGGCACGATCTTTTAAGATTTCGAAGTAAGAAGCAAACGGAACTCAGTTTCTTACCGATAATAGCCGTATGTTCAGCCCATGTAAGTTTCGTATCAATATGGAGACCTAGGAATTTTATATTATCTTTAAATGATACTGAAATAGTATAGACAGTTAACGGTTGTTTTTCTTCTGACAATTTATTCGTAATTTTGAAGTTTAAAATAGTGGTTTTAGACACATTTAACATTAAATCATTGCTGAAGATCGTGGGTTCGAACCGAGGCCCTTAGTTTGTTTTATCTGGGAGGTAAAATAAACTTAAGCACGCCGTCCTTCGGATGGGGGGCTAAGCGATGGTCCCGAGCCTGTACGATGTCAGGTACTCGTTAAAGACCCCTATCCTATGTGAATAAAAAATTAGGGTAGGCAAAATTTAGAACTCCCACAGTAGAGTCGGGCTCATGTCCACCAGAGTGACGAAAGAGCGCTCTGGTAGTAGGCGATATGTAGTAGTTAAAGCCTGGGCATGAGTCATAAAACCTAACCTAATCTTAAATCATTGAAGAGAAGACTTTCGTTTAAAGTTTCAAGAGCTTTAGATATGGATTCATGCGAAAACTTACTTTACTCACGCCCGGGCTTAAACGACGAGGTCATATCGCCTACTACCAGAGCGCTCTGGTGGACATGAGCCCGACTCTGCAGTGGGAGTCATAAATTTTGCCTAACCAGGTTTATTCACTACAGAGTAGGGGGTCTTTAACCAATTCCAGACATCATACAGGCTCGGGACCAGCCTTTAACGTCCCATCCTGAGGAGGGCGTGGTCAAAGTTTTTCCACCTCCCAGATGAAAAACCTAAGGTCCTCGACCGGGTTCGAACCCTCGCGATCTTAAGCTACTGGCGCTCTCCACCTGCAATAGTGACCAACCATCTGGGACATCAACATAGTTTACGGTTAATCTCCATTTCAGTGAATTATTGCAAATTTATACAAACCTACGTAAATTTTAGATGCCTCGTCTAATTGAAAATTAAAATAGATTGAGTGAGTTATGTGTTATTAAACTCACTGATTACTTTAAATGTAGAATCAGAATTAACCCAAAAGCAAACATAGTTATTGATAAATTAGCTAAAAATCTGTTAATTAACATACTTTGAATATCTCAATTCAAATGCTTGTATATTAATTCATAAAATAAAATAATTTCATTGTTTTTATATTTGTTCAGAATTATTAAATAACAACATTATTTAAACAATCTTTTATTTTATCGAAATGAATTGTTTTGGTGAATTTGTATATATTTTTTGCTGGCTACTAAATACTTCGATTATCTGTGGAAATAATACCTACATATGTGTACCAATACAACGAAATGTAGCTTCGTTGCTTTTAAATAGAAATATGTTACAATGAATCATGGAATAACATGTATTGTAGGAACTTAATAGCTAGTGAACTCAGTGACACAAGGATTCTAAATACTTACTAAAACAGAGAATAACTAATACATAAAAAGAAATATTAAATTGCAAAATATAACTAGTTGAAGAAAATAACGATCGAATAAAAGTAGTAGTATTCCTAACCTTAAAAAGTTTGAACTAAAAAGAAACTTCCAACAATGTGTTTTCAAGAAGACTATAGTCTTAGCATTAATGATAAAAAATAGGCTTACTCAATTTAAAGTTCATTTTATTGTGAAACTTACTTTTAATTATTATAATAATAAATATATGGCTTTGAATTACAAGTTCCAACTACATGTAGACACTAAACAAAATCAGCTGACACAGTGTTGCCACATTGTTTTTAAGTATCTAAATAGTTTTTTAAATACACAAAAAGCATACGATTTGCAGTGTACAAATTATTCTTATATTGTAAATTTATTTTCTTAAATGAAATTAATTTAATCTTCATTTCAATGCAACCCTTTCAGAAACAAAAAAAAAAAAACATGAAAACACTGATTGACTATATAACTTGAGTGACAAAAGCTGCTTAAATAATATTTTTAAGTGACATTTACTAGTTAGATGATAGCCAAAAACAAAAGAGTTCTGTCCGGTGAACTAATTAACATTTATGCAACATTTTATGTAAATCTGAGGCCAGATGTGACAAATATCGTAGAACGCTCAAACAAGCTGAAATCCTGACGACTCAAAAGGAAAGAGCTAACTGACTTGGCTCGGTCAACAATGATAATTCATTGGAAGGCGAGTCGAGTGGTATGCCCTTTAATTACACAATGGCTTGACAGTAGAGAAATGTAAGCTTGTCTGTCCCTCAGCCTCTGACAACCACTAAATGGGACCTACTACGTCCCCCGGATCACCTGAGCCCACACATTAATCAAATCCTCATCCATTTATAATTATTATAATAATTTAGGATTATAAATCCTAAATCAATATATTTATTAATCCCTCCTGGAATTTTCTACTCTAAATTACTTTTATTTTGATTTGATAATATCGTCGACATTTTAAGCTATGAAAATCTCACTCATTCATTCTATCGGCAGTTATTAAAGTTTTTGAGTTAAGCCTCCCCCCAGCTCACACAACTCGAAAACCTTAATAACTGCCGATATAATAAACGTATCGATTAGAAATTTCATTCTGAAGTCAAAACCCAATCTGTACATACCTGTCAAATCGGCCGGATAGAAGGGGGTCCACGTGAGGGGGGGGGGGGGGGGGGAGGATTAATTCAAAAAATAAAATATCTGCCGATGTAATGAATTTATCGACACTACATTTAGTGTGAGGATTCAGGAACCGCTATGCAACTGTTGAATATTAGCGTAAACGGTCGACTGGTTTTGGAGTTGAAAGTTAAGGCTTATATTTAAAATAGATTAAATAAACATAAACATTGCTATGTCTAACTAAAAAAAATGTATTGCACTAAGATAAAATAATTTCACTATAACAGAAATTAATTCATTTAAAACAATTACAATCAACTTTAAATCAATGTTCAAAGCTTTAAAAGGATACTTTAATTTAAAATATAAAACGAATAGTTCTCCTTTAAATGTTAGCCGAAAAGTAACGAAATTATGCGCCTTATTTTCTGTCAAAAGGTTGACATGCAAAGAAAGTCAAAACTATTCATTTCAAAGCTAATAATGTTGAAGTTATTTTTAAACTTTTTAAAGGACAAGTATCAATTGTATAGTTAACGTGACAAAGTTGTAACTATCTTTTTTAAAGGGCAGTTATATATTCCCCAAAGATTAATTCGTTCTGGGGAAGAACATTGTCGGTGATTCACCGACGATTTTTTTTCTCTGGTTTTTCAGTTTTCCTCTGTCGATTGTCAACAATATATCGATGTATGCAAATGAAATGGCCCATTTGCAGAGAGCCCATTATAGATCCCTGTTTACTGAGTGTTGGCTTTTCGTTCTCTCTGGGGGGGGGGGGGGGGGGGGGCGCCCCTCCCCGCTACATCCAAATAAAAAGGTTTTTATTTATTTTATCTAATTTGTTTTTGGTTTAGTTTTTTTTTTTTTTTTTAGTTTTTTATTAGAGTTTTTATGCCCTGGCTTAAAGTCGGCACGACTTCTTACACATCTCACGTCTCCTTTCCAGACACCATGTGCTCTCAGGGAAAATATATCTACAGTAAGAAGAGATAGATATAAAAAAATATTAGAGAAAAAAATTAGTTCAGTAAATCAACGCCTATGGTACCCCTAAATCGAAAATTATTTATAATATTTGACGTAATGTTCTATGGAAGAGTTGATAGTCTACGAGAGGTTATCGTGGTTTAATTAGGTTACCTCCCACTGAAGATATTGTTCGAAAATTTGAGAGTGAACTTTTTCAGCCCACTACATTCAATAATGTCAACATTCAGTAACCTGTGAAAGTAACGACTCGAAATGTTTTATATGTGTGTGAGGATTGATAAGTCCCTGGGTAACATGCGGTTGGAGCATGATATTCGAACAAACCCACAAACGAACAAACCCTGCTTCAGTTTTATTTATAAAGATTTCTTCTACGACAAGCCGAGGTTTATAGGTATTTAATCTGAGAGGTAAAAACCTTGAGCACGTCGTCCTTCTGATAGGAACTTAGGCGATGATGCAGGGGGCTTTTTTGAATGTCAGGTACTCGTTAATCTTGTACCTTATGTAACTAAACGTCAGGTATTCGTTAAATACCCTTAGCGAAGGTAACTGGGAAGGAGAAAACCTTGAGCACGCTGTCCCTCGTAGTTAAAGCCCGGGCATGAGTCAAAATAACTTCCTACCTTATGATTAACTATCATCGTTTTTGGTCAATAGCTATCTAGCAACAGGTGTTTTAAGTGGGAAGTGAATAAAAACCTTGAGCACGTCGTCCTTCGGAATGGGATTTTAAGCGATGTTCCTGGGTCTTTTCGAATGTCAGGTACTGGTTAAAGACCCTTAGCAAAGGTAACAAAAACCTTGAGCACGTCGTCCTTCGGAATGGGATTTTAAGCGATGTTCCCGGGCCTTTTCGAATGTCAGGTACTCGTTAAAGACCCTTAACAAAGGTAACTGTAAAGGGAAAAAACCTGAGCACGCTGTCCCTCGTAGTTGAAGCCCGGGCATGAGATAACTAAGGGCATCAAAATAACTCAGTATTTAACTTATGGTTAGCTATCATCGTTATTGGTCATTAGCTATCCACCAACATTCCTGACTTAATGTGTTTTTTGGAAAATATTTGGAAACAGTACCGCAAAGCCAAACAATATTCTATATTACTTCTACGACAATTTTAATTAGATCTAACCAAAATATTTACTTTACATATGGTGTAAACACCACCGCTCAACATCACAATCACTAGTGACAAATGTTGTCGTTGTGAATATGTAAATAAATGTAAATTGGGGACCATGGTAGAGCGTAGGGCTTTGATCACTTGGTCTCATCATGGTTTGCGGGTTCGAATCCCGCCCGGGAGTGAGTTTTATTTCGTAGATAGAACTCCCGGGGCCATGGATGTCTTAAATAATTAGATAACACAGTGACGTGGCTAATATGCACCGTACATAAAGCCAAAAAAAGAAGAAAAAAAAAAAAATGTAAATAATAAATAACATAGGGTGTCTAAAGATCTCGAGATCGAAATTTAGCCGAGGCTCCTAGGTGTTTTAACTGGGAAGTGAATTAAAACCTTGAGCACGTCGTCCTTCGGAATGGGATTTTAAGCGATGTTCCCGGGTCTTTTCGAAATCGTTAAAGACCCTTAGCCAAGGTAACTGTAAAGGGAAAAAACCTTGAGCAAGCTGTCCCTCGTAGCAGTAAATGGTAATACAGGTACGAAGAACACATTGAAGGGTGACATAGGTACGAAGAACACATTGAAGGGCAACGTAGATTCGAGGATCACATTGAAGGGATCCATATATATGAGGAATACATTGAATGGTGACATAGGTACGAAGAACACATCGAAGGGCAACGTAGATTTGAGGATCACATTGAAGGGATCCATATGTACGAGGAATACATTATTATACATATTATGGAATATTATTATACATATTTAGGAATACATATTATGTACGAGGAATACATTGAAGAGATCCTTAGGCAAGACGGACACATTGAAAGGCAACGTAGATTCGAGGATCACATTGAAGGGATCCATATATATATGAGGAATACATTGAATGGTGACATAGGTACGAAGAACACATTGAAGGGCAACGTAGATTCGAGGATCACATTGAAAGGCAACGTAGATTCGAGGATCACATTGAAGGGATCCATATATATGAGGAATTCATTGAATGGTGACATAGGTACGAAGAACACATTGAAGGGCAACGTAGATTCGAGGATCACATTGAAGGGATCCATATATATGAGGAATACATTGAATGGTGACATAGGTACGAAGAACACATCGAAGGGCAACGTAGATTTGAGGATCACATTGAAGGGATCCATATGTACGAGGAATACATTATTATACATATTATGGAATATTATTATACATATTTAGGAATACATATTATGTACGAGGAATACATTGAAGATATCCTTAGGCAAGACGGACACATTGAAAGGCAACGTAGATTCGAGGATCACATTGAAGGGATCCATATATATATGAGGAATACATTGAATGGTGACATAGGTACGAAGAACACATTGAAGGGCAACGTAGATTCGAGGATCACATTGAAAGGCAACGTAGATTCGAGGATCACATTGAAGGGATCCATATATATGAGGAATACATTGAATGGTGACATAGGTACGAAGAACACATTGAAGGGCAACGTAGATTCGAGGATCACATTGAAGGGATCCATATATATGAGGAATACATTGAATGGTGACATAGGTACGAAGAACACATTGAAAGGCAACGTAGATTTGAGGATCACATTGAAGGGATCCATATGTACGAGGAATACATTATTATACATATTATGGAATATTATTATACATATTTAGGAATACATATTATGTACGAGGAATACATTGAAGAGATCCTTAGGCAAGACGGACACATTGAAAGGCAACGTAGATTCGAGGATCACATTGAAGGGATCCATATATATGAGGAATACATTGAATGGTGACATAGGTACGAAGAACACATTGAAGGGCAACGTAGATTCGAGGATCACATTGAAAGGCAACGTAGATTCGAGGATCACATTGAAGGGATCCATATATATGAGGAATTCATTGAATGGTGACATAGGTACGAAGAACACATTGAAGGGCAACGTAGATTCGAGGATCACATTGAAGGGATCCATATATATGAGGAATACATTGAATGGTGACATAGGTACGAAGAACACATCGAAGGGCAACGTAGATTTGAGGATCACATTGAAGGGATCCATATGTACGAGGAATACATTATTATACATATTATGGAATATTATTATACATATTTAGGAATACATATTATGTACGAGGAATACATTGAAGAGATCCTTAGGCAAGACGGACACATTGAAAGGCAACGTAGATTCGAGGATCACATTGAAGGGATCCATATATATATGAGGAATACATTGAATGGTGACATAGGTACGAAGAACACATTGAAGGGCAACGTAGATTCGAGGATCACATTGAAAGGCAACGTAGATTCGAGGATCACATTGAAGGGATCCATATATATGAGGAATACATTGAATGGTGACATAGGTACGAAGAACACATTGAAGGGCAACGTAGATTCGAGGATCACATTGAAGGGATCCATATATATGAGGAATACATTGAATGGTGACATAGGTACGAAGAACACATTGAAAGGCAACGTAGATTTGAGGATCACATTGAAGGGATCCATATGTACGAGGAATACATTATTATACATATTATGGAATATTATTATACATATTTAGGAATACATATTATGTACGAGGAATACATTGAAGAGATCCTTAGGCAAGACGGACACATTGAAAGGCAACGTAGATTCGAGGATCACATTGAAGGGATCCATATATATGAGGAATACATTGAATGGTGACATAGGTACGAAGAACACATTGAAGGGCAACGTAGATTCGAGGATCACATTGAAAGGCAACGTAGATTCGAGGATCACATTGAAGGGATCCATATATATGAGGAATACATTGAATGGTGACATAGGTACGAAGAACACATTGAAGGGCAACGTAGATTCGAGGATCACATTGAAGGGATCCATATATATGAGGAATACATTGAATGGTGACATAGGTACGAAGAACACATTGAAAGGCAACGTAGATTTGAGGATCACATTGAAGGGATCCATATGTACGAGGAATACATTATTATACATATTATGGAATATTATTATACATATTTAGGAATACATATTATGTACGAGGAATACATTGAAGAGATCCTTAGGCAAGACGGACACATTGAAAGGCAACGTAGATTCGAGGATCACATTGAAGGGATCCATATATATGAGGAATACATTGAATGGTGACATAGGTACGAAGAACACATTGAAGGGCAACGTAGATTCGAGGATCACATTGAAAGGCAACGTAGATTCGAGGATCACATTGAAGGGATCCATATATATGAGGAATTCATTGAATGGTGACATAGGTACGAAGAACACATTGAAGGGCAACGTAGATTCGAGGATCACATTGAAGGGATCCATATATATGAGGAATACATTGAATGGTGACATAGGTACGAAGAACACATTGAAGGGCAACATAGATTCGAGGATCACATTGAAAGGCAACGTAGATTCGAGGATCACATTGAAGGGATCCATATGTACGAGGAATACATTGAGGAGATCCTTAGGCATGAAGGACACAGTGAAGAGTTACATGTAAGCAGGAGGAACCTTTTTGAAATGGTTGCTGTAAGTCTTTCTAAGCTCTAAACTCTTGTAAAAAAGTAGTACTGATAGAGATGAACTTCATTTGACTGCAGATTGAAAGAAACCTCTTCCTTGATTTTATCTCAACTCGTTCAAAAGTTGAGTGGAAGGGAGCTTTCCCCCTCTACATGCCGGTGCCATTTATGGAAGGTCTAATCATTTCACTTAATGCTGGCACTACTTGAAATTACTTTCATTGCATTTCCCTTCTCATATCTTAGAATTTAATGAAGTTATATAACTAAAACTTGGCATGAAGTTAAACGGACCAAGGCAATACTTGATGTGAGGTACATGTTAAGTATAATAAAAACATCCCCTAAGAAAAAGTTGTGAAATGCTCCCTGTTAGTTAGTCCACGTCTGTGGACGCGAAGGGATTTTTATTGACATTTTTGTGTGTTTGTGGATGCAATTATCACACTTTTTGTGTAATCCCTGCTTCCCTTTGGTTGATTTGACTGAAAATCAGTAAGTGTCGTCGATACACAAATAAAATTTCATGTTGATACATTCATTCTATCATTCGAATTATCGTGTTCACAGACAGACACAGAAAGACTGATTTTTACATCCCCATCTATACAAAGTATAGGGGAAATTATGTAATCGGCCAAAAATTCGATGCGGAGTATTCAACGGAATTTCATGTTTTTCGACCTCTAGATGCCAAATATGAAAACCAAAATGTCTTGTCTGTCGGTGTGCCTGTGATTGTACCCGATAACTGCCGATGTAATGAATGAATCGACATGAAATTTCATATTTAAAGTCAAAACGCAATGAAGACATAACCTGTCAAATTACAGGGATATCTGTTGATGGCAGGGAGGGGGGGGGGGGGGGGGGGGGGGTTGCAGGGTGGGAGCTCAATTCAAAAACCCTAAAAACTGCCCATGTATTGTATTTATTAACCTCCGATGCAAAAGGAGGGGTGTTATAAGCCCCTCCCCCTTAGCCCTTTAGCCCCCCCTCCCCCCCTTTTAAAGATTTATTTTTTGTGTCGAGAATTTTTAAAATTTTTAATTTAATATTATAATTTTCGACACAAAATTTAGTAAGAAGATTTAGAAGCCTCATATAAGTCAGCTATTGAAGATTAGCGCATTAATTCGTTCTGAGCAAGTACATAGTTAGCGATTCACCGATTTTTTTTTTTTTTTTTCGGAATCAGGAGGTCAGAAAACATTCCGGTGAAAACGCTGACCAATTACATAACTGCCTCTTTAATTTGTATGCTTGGGGAAGTAATAATACTCATATTGTTTAAAAAAATAAATTGTTATATTTTATTTATATAATAAAGTAAATAGAGCCATATAAGAGTGGCGGGAGTTTTGTTTGCGTTGCGCGCGCTTCGTTCTACCGCGCGGGAACTTTGCAGAGGGGAAAATACATATTTGTTTTTACTTTAAATAAGCTACATATGGTACTGGGGGGGGGGGGGGGGGGTGTTGTTTCAATTTAAAAAAATATATTTCAAAAGTATAATTAGATCACACATTGAAGAGCTTCGTATGTGCACTTCCACAGTAACAAACACAATCGTCGGTCAAGGTACTTCCCAGCGCCAGGTTATCGATTTCTCGATTTTTTTTCGATAGCTAGATTTTTATTGTATATTTTAATTCAGCACTCGAAAAAACTACATAATTAACATTGATATAGTTAGTTATTATGACTCATGCCCGGGCTTTAACTACGAGTTCATATCGCCTACTACCAGAGCTGGTATCATTCTGATGGACAAGAGCCCGAATCTACTATGTGAGTCCTAAATTTTGCGTACTCTAAATTTTTATTCACCCTTAACGAGTACCTGACATCTTACTCGGACCATCGCTTAACGTCCCATCCAAAGGACGGTGTTCTTAAGTTTATTTTATCTCCCTCTTTGTTATACATTCAGCTAAACAAAATCTGTTTAATTTACCTCAACATTTAGACAAAGATGCCTCTTTATTGTAGTTCAGAGATAGCGTGCTTGCTCACTGAGCTCAAGATCGAGCCCCTTTCGGTTTTTGTCTGAGAAATGAAAAAACCTTGAGCACGCCGTCCGTCGGACGGGATATTAAGCGATGGTCACGAGCCTGTACGATGTCAGGTACTCGTTGAAGATCCCGACTTCCACAGCGGAGTCGGGCACATTTCCACCAGAGCTCTCTGGTAGTAAATATTTAAAAAAAATGTCAGGTGAGTCACCTGGGATGTACTTCCCCAGAACGAATTAATCAATTAACTTTTCGCTCCCAATGCAAAGCCAGTCGACCGTTTGGTCTAGTATTCAATAGTTGACTTACATTGGGGCTCCTAAGTCATACTAAATTTCATCACTTCTGGGACTTTCCGCTTTTAGATATTTTTGTTAAGAGAGAAAGACAAGTTGAATGTGGAGATCTGATTTCACTGATGACATTCTCAGGAGTTGTTTATGTGGGGGCGGCTCACACTTGTTTTTGGAAAAACGGTGAAATATGGAGGGTAAACATGGCGGTCCATTAGATCTTCTGGGAAAGTGAAAGAGTTCTACTGATATTTAGGGAGGCGTAACTTTCAAAGTGACTTGCAACACAATACAGTAATGGTACATAAGACAGCAGTAACTTCGCTATGACTATATTAGAATTCAGTAGAAGAATTTGTTCGTTTGGTGTAGTCTCAACTGGGGCAAGAAATACTTGGTTGTTTTTCTACATCTAAAATCGAGCCTGTTGCAGTTTTTTGTATAAAGTTAGTGACTCATGCCGTAACTTTAACTTCGAGGTCATATGGCCTACTACCAGAGCGCTCTTTCGTCACACTGGTGAACATGAGCCCATAACACATAAATTTTGTCTACACTAAATTTTTATTCGCCTAGGGTAGTAGGTCTTTAATAAGTACCTGATATCGTACAGGCTCGGGACCATCGCTTAATGTCCCCTCTGTAGGATGGCGAGCTCAAGGTTTTTTCATCTCTTTTCATCAGTTTTTCTCAATATATCGTCAGCTTACTGCAACAAGTCACTAACTGACATTTCCAACATTTTGAGATATGAGCGCTTGAAAAATTCAAACTACTTTAAAAATTGTAGGTTTTAAAATGGACAGATAGAAACTTTTTTATTAATATGACTACTGTTCAGTTCCCGTCTGTTGTTTTATTAAGTAACATAATATGTCACAAAACATATTATGTTACAAAAAATATAATGTTACTTAATAAGACAATAGACGAGAACAGAACAGTGATATTTATAAAAATGTTTCTTGGCACACTTAATGAAAAATACCTTTTTCAGCTGATTTTGAATTTTTTATGCATGAAATGAGTACTTGTAGTGGATAAATATGAACATAATAATGTCTTGGAAACATTTAGTTAAAAATCTTCATGCTAAGTACTTTTAACAAGATACGACTCTGAGGACTCTGATCTGAACGACTTGACAGACAACTAACTTGGAACAAACACGTTACGCAAAAAATGAAACGACAATTTGGATTGTAGAACTCAAATAATTGTCGAAGTAATGAAGAAAGTATGAGAATTCAGATGGCACTATGCAAGTTAAATACTGGCTTTGTAGGAAGTGCGAAGATGTTCTTGATCAATTCGTGTTGGGGAAGTATATAGACAGTGATTCACCGACGATGTTTTCTTATAGTGTATTACTTTATTTTATTTCTTATAATGTGTTTATTTATTTTATTTACTTACTTTTTTTATTTACTTGTGTTTCTTTATTATTTATTTTATTTCTTATAGTGTGTTCTTACATTTGAAAATTGTGAAGAATGTAAATGTTGATGATTAATGATGTAATGATTTTTTTTTTTTTTTGAGAGAGAGAGAGCTCTACCAAATCCCCAAATTTGAAAGAAATTCTAAGAGATAGAGAGATTTCTATTTGTAGAGATAACAGTGAATTTACCCGTATAAAAATATCCGTTGTCCATGACACTTTGGAGTTTATTCTTTCGGTTATTTTGAAAGGTAGGTTATTTCGTTTTATGTTTTTATTTGAAGAAAAGTTTCTCCAAGTGATTTTTTTTTTTTCTTGATATTTTCTTTGATGGCATTTCCTCTATATATTTATACACATTTTTTTTTTTTTTTTCTTCTTGTGACCTATTTTCTTTCGCTTCTATCGAATTAAGTCAGAGCTGTTCTCTGGCTCAGGTTTACTTACAGTCTCCGTCGACCTGAGACCTGAGACCTGGTGTTATTTTTAAATTTTCTCTGTGTTTTAGAATTCAACCTTTTCTACTGACTCAGGTACATTTCCCGTTATACAATGTGCAGACAAAATTGCTTACAATACTTCGTAAGTGTATTCTAAAGAATAATAAAAGATAAAAAAGTCGTCGGTGAAAAAACCGGCTATGTACTTCCCCAGAAAGAATTAATCAATTAAATTTTAGCTTCCCCTCCAAAACCATTCGACTGTTTGCGGTAATATATAATACTGAAATATATAGCCATAGATAGCTTTGAATTAAGCCCCCATCCCCGAACCCCCTTTATTTCAGCCGATATCGTTGAAATTTGACAGGTTATGTCCTGATTGGGATTTGACTTTAAATATAGAATTGCATGTCGATACATTCATAATAATAATAATAATAAGTTTATTTCCGTTAAACCAATACATGGTAATAGGATACGTCAAAAGAATTTATACATTAAGATAGCTTATAAATTAGATTTATAACTACTTGAGTCTAACACATCTATGATTAGTAGTAATAACAAAACTATTAAAAAAAGTAAAATGAAATTAATAAAAACTGAACAAATAAATACTTAAAAATATGTGAGTACATAAACAAAATTGATACATGATACGTTTATAATAAGTTGACACATTTTTCAATTTAATAAAAATTATGATAACTATTTTTCAAGAAAAACTCTTCAGATGTGTTTTTATACCAACGATGTTTGTATGATGATGTTTGATCATCAGGTCCCAATGTGCGAGATATAGAAAACAAATAAAACAATGTAACTATAACAATATATGAAAAATAATGTATATAGATTAATCAATTATAAGTGAATGTATAAAAAAGTCTAAATAAATAAAAAATTATAAATGAATAAATAAAACAATAACGTACATTGGATTGACCTTTAAGGTATGGAGGAACTCTGCCCAAAAAATAAAAATCAAATTATGTTTTTGGATATGAAACACGATTCTTTATTGTGATTATATTATTCTTTTTGAACAGTGAGAATAAAATTCCGTTTCCGTGTAAAGGGTTTCCTCTAACATGAACATTTTTAGTTGAAATTAAAATTTTTTTATTGTATCTCTTGACTTCAAGAAGTGGGGAAGGGCATTATTATCTGCTGATTCCACTGAAAATTAATGTATCGTCCTTATTCAGTTTTGAATTCACATATGATACTCTGTATCGATACATTCATTAAAATGGCAGTTATTTAGAGTTTTCAAGTTAAGCCCCCCCCCACCCTAATCCCCCTTTTTTCCTTTGGTCGATTTGGCTGAAAAACAAAAAGTGTCGTCATTAAAATATTCTGGACTCACATATATATAATTTCATTCTATCGGGAGTTATCGTGTTCACAGACACAAAAAAAGACACATAAGCAGTCAGATTTTTTTTTTTTTTATTTGGAATCTAGAAGTCGGAAAACATGGAATTCTTTGTATAGCTGAGGATGTAGAATTACATAGAAACATGGAATTCTTTGTATAGCTGAGGATGTAGAATTACATAGAAACATGGAATTCTTTGTATAGCTGAGGATGTAGAATTACATAGAAACATGGATCCTCCAAATCTTATTTAATAATAATATTTATTTATGTTAAAACAAAACATGGTAATAGGATACTTCATAAAAATGTCTACATTAAGATAGCTTATAAATTAGTTACATAAACAGATATTAACTCTCTGAAAATTATTTTTTTTACTTAGTTGTGCTGACGATTTCGGTTTTGGCTTATGTATTATGTACATATATGTATAAATTTACACACATTAAAACTATTAATATAAAAAAAAATCAATTATTATTTGTATAAAAACAGCTGTTAGGAATGAAGTAACTTAATTAGTGAATAAATATACAAAAATGGACTAGTTGCATTTTGTTTTAAAACGAAATGTGAACAACCAATGAATGGAGAACAAAAGACGACGAACAGCTGTTTTAAATAGTTAGGTTATTATGACTCTTGCCCGGGCTTTAACTACGAGGTCATATCGGCTACTACCAGAGCGCTCTTTCGTCACTTTGGTGGACATGAGCCCGACTCTACTGTGGGAGTCCTAAATTTTGCCTACCCTAAATTTTTATTCAACTAGGGCAGGGGTTTTTAACGAGTACCTGACATCGTACAGGCTCGGGACCATCAATGTCTGTCTGTGTGTGTCTGTGAACCCGATAACTCCCGATAGTATGAATATATCGACACGAAATTTTATATGTGTGACAAAAAACTCATAAGGGCAACAACTAACAATTTTCAGCTAAATCGTCCAAAGGGGAATAGGGTTGAGGCTTACCATAAAACTCTAATTATTGCCATTGTAATGAATGTATCGATACAAATTTTCATATGTGAATATGTGAATTCAAAACCTAAATGAGGTCATAACTTGTGAAATTTCGGCGATATCGGTTGAAGGGAAGAGGGGGGTTCTATTCAAATACCCTAATAATGCCGATTTAATGAACTTATCGAGACAACATTTAGAATGTAGATTTAGGAGCCCCTAAATGTAAGTCAATTGTTGACTTATAATATTAGCGCAAACGATTGATTCGTTTTGAATGGGGAGCGAAAAGATAATTGATTAATTCTTTCTGGGGAAATGCATTGCCGGATGATTCACTTATTTACCTTACCTTTCAGCCAAATCGGTCAAATAGCGCATTTAAAGGGAAATCCTTAATATATTAGGTGCTTCAAGTTTAGGAAATATTTTTTTTTTTTTGGCCTTATGACCGATGCAATAAGCCAAGGAAATATATTCAACAACGTCTTTTCACTTTCCCAGCTGTATCTATAGGGGACCTTATGTAATTCAGTACAAGGATTTAGAAGTCCTTGTTTTTTTAGCTAAAACGGTCGATAGGTTTTAGAGAGAGAACGAAAATTTAATTGATTAATTCTTGTTGGGGAAGTACATTGCCGGTGAATCACCGACGACTTTTTTTATTATAACTTTATCTCTCCCTACAAAAAAAAAAAAGTTGCACAAACATTTGGGGCGGGGAAACTATTAATTGTTTTTTAGCCATCTGCAGTCCTGGAAGGAAGTCATTATTCGGCCGTCAGTTGATTGCAAGGACTGACTCCCAGAAGGAATGTCACCAAGAGCATTCCAGACACATTCTCCTCCAAAATTCCAACGTCTTGTGGGTGTATTTTAACGTACAAAGTTTATTTTCGGAGATCGTCCACCGTTGTTCCACATTTCGAGAATCCTACACTTGGCTTTTCTAGAGGAAAACATGTGATTAGTTCTGGCCATTGAGATATGCCCTTCTTAGTTAGCTAGATATTGTATGGCCTTTACGAAAGAGGTCATATCTCATATTACCAGAGCTGTCTTTCAACGATCTGGTTGACATGAGCCCTAGGGAGTCCTAAAGTTGCCTACCTTAGTTTATTCGGTTAGGGGTCTTTAACAAGTGCCTGACATCGCACGGACTGCGTGCTCAATTCCAGATAAAATACCTAAGGTTCTCCGCCGGAATTCGAACCAGCGATCTTGAGCTCAGTAGACTGAGCATAGCACGCAATTTGTCAATTCAATGGATTCCCCCAACAGTGCTATCTAATTGTTTATTATTTCTTTCTTTATAAACTATTTCATTCGTATTAATTTTTCCTTTTAAAACCAATTTATATGGTAGCAATATCGAAAGTACTCCCAAGTACAAGTTCATATTCCGAACTGTTATTTCTTTTTATTAATTAAATAGAATAAACTGGGAAAGCAAAATTTAGGACTCCCATTGAAGAGTTGGGCTCATGTTCTTCAGAGCGACGAAAGAGCGCTAACTATTTTTCGTAAAATAAGCGCTATTATTGTGCGGTTCGGCAGTCTAGAGTTGGTTTAGGGGAGGAGGTATCTTCAGCAGGTTTCTCTTGTGGTCTCTACTATAGTTAATAATAAATTAATGAATCTGGAGGTACTAAAGTTTCTATTTAGCGTTGAGGATCAAAGCAAGGAGTGGCGATGTTGCCAGTTCTAATTAGATGGGACAGTGAGTCCTGTTAAGTCTTTCAGGTTAGTTTCTTGTCCTCTGTAGGCAATAAACTGTGTAAAGACATTTATTCTTGTTAAGTCCTGTTGACAACACACTGGATCTTATGAAATTCATGAAAAATCTGAGGGGCTTAAACCCATATTTTTTACAAACTCCCCCCCCCCCCCCTCCCCCCTCCTTCTTGGTAAAAGTTTAACAATACAATTTCTTTCCCAGCTTAAGGATACCCTCATTTTCAAAGAAATAAAAGACGTTATCTTCCCACTGTTTTATTTTGACAAGAACCGGTTTTCAACGCGACAGCGTCGTCACCAGTGGCACATCTATGAAAGGATATATATATATAATATAAATAATGGAAGGTAGCAAGCAAAATCTTAAAGCATGAGGGAACAAAAATAAAAAAATAATTCAAAAAGTAAAAATGCTTGCTTACTCCATCGATACAGTGTAGCAGCTAAAGGAATACTGACGTATCTCAAAGGGGTGGGGATAGCAAGGTTCACTCTCAGTATCTATATACAAATAACATTAATTTGAAAATAATATACACAATGACTAAAATAAATATCTACATAAAAATCAAATAAATGTCTCTGCAATAGTACAAATATTTAACAAGCAGCCAAAGGAATTTTCGTCATAAAATACAATAAAGTAAATGAATACATTTTAAAATGTTTATACACATTCATCATATTTTTTATATATATTCATTCATAGATGTGCCACTGATGATAACGCTGTCGCGTTGAAAACCTGTCATTGTCAAAAATAAAACATTGGGAGACAGGGTTTATTTCAAGTCAGAGCTATACAAAAAGTGCACTATCAACGGCTGGGCTGACAAACATACAATGAAAAAAAAAAAATTGAAATTGTGGTAGTTCACAGAATGCGCACATTCTATTCTAAGTGAAACATCTTTTGTTTGCTAGCATTATGACTTAAACTGACTAGGTTTATTTTGTATTCATAACTGAAAAGTGTAGATAGGATTGACCCCATTGTGCGTCATTTCAGTTGCATCTTCGTCACAAACAAAATTACAGCTCAGGTTTCTTGAGGCACAACAATTTAAAAGATGTTTCACAAAAAAGAAAAAGAAAAAAAAGTGACATGAAGGGCTTGAGAGGGAAGAAACAGGCAATGGTGAAACAAATCACTTTTGTTGTAAAAAGGATGTTATAAGTGTTTGATGGTTGTGTCTGTGTGTAGCTACCGTATAGTGGCCAATCTTGTATTGAAATATTTATATTTTTTTGATGTTCGATGTCTTTGCTGTACCATTTGTAAGCACACTGTAAGAAATTGAGTAAATAATTTAGAACGGCCATTCAAAATGCTGTGTCTAATTCGGCGGTCTAGTGTGTTGTGTCGATATGTGAGAGTTTCAAGTCAGCCTCCTATCGAGGGATAATCCTAAATATTTCACTGAAGAGGTTTGAAGCAACGGCTGGTTTTCTATGAATACTGGGTGGCAATCACTACGGCGGTGTTAAACATAGTTTTCCAATATTTACTTCAAACTTTATATTTGGTGAGATGTTTCTGAAGTGTGAATGACGCGGTGTGATGAATCTGCGAGTGAGGCTGCGTCTCCATGTAGAAGTTGTGGGACCACAAGCTCAATTATTTGGTTTTATTATTATTACTATTATTATTTTTTTATTACTACCAACATGGTAGTATATTGTAACGACACTCCTACCTAATTTGGGAAATTATATTAATTTGGTTATACTAAATAATAAAAACATATTTTTAGCAAAAGGTGTTACATTTTATTATATGTTTTTTATGTAAAAATTTATAAAGAATATAGAATTGGTTAGTCACATTCGTTTTACACACATATAATTTTTACAACAATTTACAGAAACCTGCAATGACCATCTCCTATTTTTTTCTTCTTGTTCCAACTGAGGATATGCTGCTACCAAATGGGTAAATCGATGCTGGGTTGCAGATGTAAGGCTAGTTTTTTTTTTTTTTATTTATTTATTTTATTTTTTGAATTTAGACACACAGAGCAATCCAATACGTAACTTTTTTTTTATTAAAATACATACTGTAGTGGTCATTGCTGGCCACTACAATATATATATATATATATATATATATATATATTACTTATTGTACATAAATATTATTTTATATATATATATATTCTTAACCTTTTTGTAGGAACATTTTTATTTGATTATTCAATTTGTTTTTCCTTATGATTACTTACATATTGCCATTTATAATTTATTATCTACCATTGTCATAAAAATTATTTATGGTTTTATTTTTACAGATTGTAGATATGCCCAATAAAATTGGAAATATGAAGAAAAAAAAATAATAATAATAAACTAAGTGGAGTAAAGAATTTTTTTATTATTACTTATGAGAGAGGTCAAAAGGAAGGCTGGTCAAAAGTGAGACTCCTAGCCGTCCAACTTCCTTTAGCTCTGAGTTTAGTTCTGTGGTAGGGGCTGAAGAAAAACAAGACCCCCCCCCCCCCTCACCAGTAAAATTGTGTAGGTTGAAAAGAAGTAATCATACTGTTTAGAACTTAAATAAATAAGTTGGAGGAAAAACAGGGAAAATGCAATTTTTTCATTTTTCGTGTTCATGGCTGAGGAAACCTTAATTCCGTAAAACTGGAGTTTTTTTCTTAATAATAAATCAAGAGAAAGTCACCAGCAATGATTTGTGGCCAACTATTTCGTTCTCCTTCTAAATCTGTCTCCTCTTCAGTTGATTTCGCTGAAAATCACTACGTGTTGTTCTCAGAAACTTTTTATTCTTCCTAGAGCGCTTCGATTTGGCTGAAATACAATATCCTCCTGGTCTTCTGCATTCACATATAAATATTAATTCAATTGGCTAATTATGTTTTCAGACAGACATTTAGTTTTTTTTGTTACTTTTGTAGTCAGGGAGTCAGAAAACATCATACAGTAAATCTAGAGTATTTCCCGAGCAACATCGGGTACCATCAGCTAGTTAATATTAATTGTTCCTAACCTGGAGATAATAAAGATTCTATTTTGTGTAGAGAAACAAAGGAATGTCCCCATTTCTAATTAGACGGGACTGTACAAGGGGTGGGTTTTGTGATGTCTTTCAGTTTAGTATCTTGTCTCTTGCAGGCAATTAGCTTTCAACAGAAATTTGTTTCAGTTAATCCTTGTATCCTAGGCTGGACATTATGAACGTTCATTCATTTACTTCCCACAACCAACCCTTTATCCCATTGATTATATTCAGTTTATTGGTGAGAATTTGATGAATTCTGGGTAACAGTTAATAATACTGGTGCATTGTGCTCTTTCAACGGAGGCTACATTTAATGAAGTAACATTATTAAAGCAGCCGTGATTATATTGTGTGACAATGGACCTGGAAAATTGCTATTTCTAATAATACTGCGTTCATTTTAACATTTAATAATCCCCAACAGACATTCCCCAAATTCATATTGCGTCACAATTTTCAAATTTTCCCACTAATCCTATTTTGATGCCATTTACGTAGAAAGTCTTCAGAAAATCAATACTATAATTTAAATCTTACCCTACAGACTCTGCAACTTACGAACTCACATAGAATAATAAAATAAATATAACAGAGATATGTGGTTCTGTAAATGAACATTGACAAAAATAATAATTATCAAACCGGTCCAGATTAATATTATTTACATAATATTTTATCTTCAAATTCGTATCAATATATACGATTTATAGAGACCTATATATTTTCATTTGATGTAGGTATTTCAAAAATTCCCAAATATTGGCCCTTTTGGTCTCCTTCTATTAATTTATTTTTTCTTCATTTAGATATACGATATTTCGCCCATCCGGACATTTTCAAGTACAACAAATTATAATATTCTCCATTTAGTTATGCTATGAACCCTTATTTTTTTATATATAACATAGCGTGTCAACATTTTTAAACATATATTTCAACATCTTCATTGTGCATCTTTTTTTATAGTGATTTTTGATTGCATGCTGTATGTTTTTTTTTTTTTTTGTTTTGTTTTTTTTCATTTTATTTATTTATTTTTATTTTTTATTTTTGTTATTAAAAAAAACAAAACATACAGTATGCAATCAAAAATCACTATAAAAAAAGATGCACAATGAAGATGTTGAAGTATATGTTTAAAAATAATGACACGCTATGTTATATATAAAAAATTTGAAAAATAAGGGTTCATAGCATAACAAAATGGAGAATATTATAATTTGTTGTACTTGAAAATGTCCGGATGGGCGAAATATCGTATATCTAAATGAAGAAAAAATTAATAAAAGGAGACCAAAAGGGCCAATATTTGGGAATTATTGAAATACCACCAAATGATAATATTTTATCTTAATATTATTCCCACAATATTATAAGCAATCACTTCACATCCCCTACTATTCTTACTCCTACTATAGGAAAAAGTACGTAAAAGGTGAAAAATTCGATTGTTTTCCAAAAATTTCTTGTTTTTCTTTCAAAAAAAAAATATATATATGTATGTATGTCTATAAACTAGGGACTAGTATCGACATGTAAATCGACAATAAAATCGATATTCACTATATCAATATTTTTGTATATTATGCCCTCATATTTTCCTCACTGCCATCTAAATTTACCTCCGACCTGTTAGTTATTGTGAAACGCGGTCTTTTGTCGCTCTGGTGGGCGTCATCTTTAATTTGGGAGTCCTAAATTCTCGGACTCTTAACACGAGAAGAAATAACTGAAGACGTTGGAGGCTTGGATTGGAGAAAGTTCGCTTCAAAGATATACAAGAGGCTTTACACGTTGTATAACTTCAGGCGTGTCAGGCGGAACGGGAGGGAATATGCACAATTCGATGTCCACTCGCTAGGAAATATCTTCTGCTCCAATCAGCATTTTTGTTTTGACTTAGTTTTTCTAGTATATTATTATTGATTTAATATTTGTATTTTTAAGTTATTGTGTGGGGCCATGGTGGCCGTGCGGGCAAGAGCGTAGGGCTTTGATCGCAAGGTCTCACCATGGTTAGCGGGTTTGAATCCCGTCCGATTAGTGATGCTAATACGTATCGTACAAAAAGCCAAAAAAAAGAAGTTATTATGACTCATTTCCGAGCTTTAACTACAAGGTCATATCGCCTACTAACAAAGAGCTCTTTCGTCGCTCTAGTGGACATGAGACCGAGTCTACTGAATCCTAAATTTTGCCTACCTAGGTTTATTCACCCTTTAACGAGTAGCTGACATCGCACATACTCGGGGCCATCGTTTAACGTCCCTTACGCCAGAAGAGCGCGTGCTCAATATTTTCCATCTCGCAGGTAAAAAACCAAAGGGCCTCGGTCGGGTTTCGAACCCGCGATCATGAACTCAATAAGCAAGAACGCATACCACTGAGCTACTAGCGCCCTCTATTGTTATTTATAAAAGATAATATTAATAAAATAAACACAACCTTACTTGTATAAACATTGTTGTATCTTCTTCTTTCGTTGTAGCTTTTTTTCCTTCCACTTTATTTTAAAAGTTATTTTTTCTCTACAAAGCCCTTCTATAAAATCAGCTTCTATAAAATGTGGAAAAGATGAAAAACATTTAACATAAATATAAGAAATATATAACCAAAACACAGTTGGTTAACATAAATATATAACCAAAACACAGTTGGTTAACATAAATATATAAAATATTATTGTTAATTAAGACTTTAATAGACTGTAAAACTGATATCAGAGAAATTACTAAATGAATGTTTTAAATTTTATAGATATTGAGGATGTGGTTTCTATATAGAAAAGGCGTCGTGAATCACCGACAATGTACTTCCCCACGAATTAATCAATCAACTTTTCGCTCTCCCTCCAAAACCGATTTACCGTTTGCACTAAAAAATATATAATAAAATATACCAGCTATTCTTCATATTTTACTTAATGCTGAAAGAAATAATCTAGGATTAGAGCATAAAACTGTAAACCACTGTAAGAATCTCAAAAATCCTGATGATGTATCCGAAGAAATAAAATGTTGACCCTCCCTTCGGTCCTTTTAGTGAAACAGTCCAGGTTCTCCTGATATAGAGAAACCCCGTGGGGGAGCATAATAAAAATATCTAATTTACATATTATATTGTTTATATGTAGACATAAATTTTTTTTATGAACTAGATATTTTTTGTATGCTCCCCCATGGGGTTATGTTGTCTTCACCGGAGTTTTATATAACAAGACAGATTTCTGAAAATGAAAAAAGATATAAGTCCTATTTATCTGTGAACACGATAATTCCCGATAGAATTAATATATCGACACAATATTTTATGTGGGTATCCAGAGCGCAATAAGGACGACATCTATTGATTTTCAGTCAAATCAGCCTAAGGAAAGAGAGGGGAGAGGAAATATTATGTGTATATTTGTAGCTCTACACACGACACCTATTAATTTTAAGCGAAATCAGTCGTACGAGTGGGAGATTACACACACTTACTTTCTTAGATCATTATGGACATACGGTTCAGCAAAAACATCCAACATCAAACGTATTCAGGCATTTCAGTCAAAAACCCTCAGACTGATAACACAGTGTCCCCTGTACAGAAACATCAGAACACTTCATAACCACCTTATGATACACACAGTACCCGACACAATACAAACTACTTACATACGTTTTTTTAGAAAACTTTACACACATACAAACCCAGAAATACGTACTTTATCTTCACAACACTTACCACAAAACCCTCCACGAAGGTTGAAGAGAAGATGACTTACTGCCACCTTAAATCCTATTAGTTCTTAATATTTTTATCAATTTTTTTTTTTACATAATTTTCCTTTACTTTTATCATCTCTCTTACCAATCCATCAAAACTGTCTTTCAATTCCTTTTTATTTATTAATTTTATTTATTTATTATTATATTTTTTTTTTCCTGTCCTTGTCCTAATAATTAAGATAAACTTTCGTCCCGAGGACCTACCACTGGGTGGCCTTCCTCTCACATGCCATTCACACCAACATATCAATTCGTACCATCATAGATTCTGGTTGTTGCACCCTAGAAACAGTTGCATCTTTATAAATAAAAGACAAAAAAAAAAAAAAAAAAAAAAAAAAAAAACCTTTTTTAAAATAATCAAAACTATTTTTTTAAATTTAAAAATGTTTTCTGTCAATGATATTGTCAGTTGAAACAGAAGCGGACAAAATAAATAAAAATGAAATAAACATTTATTATGAAGATAAATGTTTGAAGAAGAGCCTTCCTTAGGAGTTAAGAAAGTTAAAACGAGTAAATTTTGTTGAAAAAGTTATAACTTTTCTTACCCAAAACTTTTTTAAATCGTTTTCATTTTTTATATTATAATTTAATTTTTCCAATTCGTTAGAGTTGTAAAGTCGGTTTAGCCAAATATTATGATTTATTTACAGTTATGAAATTATTTTTCAACAATTTTTTTTTATTGAGACTCCTTTTAAAATCGTGTTGGAACATTTGAAAATATGCTCAGAGGGATGTCTGCTTTCATAAATTAATTAATAATTAATTTTTTTTTTTTGAGTTGGCTTTGAACTTCGATGAAAGTTTCCTTCACTCTCATGTGTTCATGTGTTATGTGTTATTTTACTTCCTTAGATATAAATTGTATAGAGGAAGTAAATCAATTCTAAGTTGAGTTTTTACATTAAATTCGGGATTTCCACCCCCTGGAACCAAAAATAATATGTGAAAACGATAACTACCGATGAATATATGGAGACGAAATATTATGTGTATATTCAAAAGGGCGAAGGAGAAGAGTGGTTTAGAGGGGAAATGGAAACTTACTTTATGATACTATTTCGATATATTTTTATTATATATTTATTTATTATTTATATATATATAAAATATTTAATTACTTTTTTAAATATGCATTTTGATAGAAATCACACAATCCACTTTGTGTGGCGTTCATAAGTCGTGTGTTCATTCGGTTTATCCCAATTTATGTTGGATTTCGATAAAATAAAAATGAAAGGGGACATTTTAGCTGAACATATTGCAACCCCTATTTGAATACTACCCCCCACCCTCTTTTCTTCTTCTCCCTTATTTTCCCAGCTTTCCGAAGTATAGGGGAAGGTATGTAATCGGTCCGGTATGTAATGTTGTCGATGTTGTCTTCACCGGAGTTTTATATAACAAGACAGATTTCTGAACATGAAAAAAGATATAAGTCCTATTTATCTGTGAACACGATAATTCCCGATAGAATGAATATATCGACACGATATTTTATGTGAGTATCCAGAGCGCAATAAGAACGACAACTTTTAATTTTAAGCGAAATCAGCCGTACGAGTGGGAGAATCAGCTGACGCTCAACTTAAAAATCCAATAACTGCCTATTGACAGAACATTTAGTACGAGGATTGAGAAGTCCTTATGCAGGTCTAATATTGAATTTTAACCCAAATGGTGTATTCTATATATTTTGAAGGGAGAGCAATAACTTACTAAATTAATTCGCGCTGAGAAAGTACATTTCCGGTGATTGACCGACAATTTTTTTACCTAATACCGTCGTTGCAGAAGAGGGCGCCGGTAGCTCAGTGGTATGCGTGCTTGCTTACTGAGCTCAAGATCGCGGGTTCGAAACCCAGCCGAGGCACTTAGGTTTTTTATCTGAAAAGTGAAAAAAACCTTCAGCATTGTGTCCTTTGGACAGGACGTTAAGCGATGGTCCCGAGCCGTTAAATACCCTATCCTAGTTGAATGAAAATTTAGGATAGGCAAAATTTTTGACTTCCATAATTGAGTCGGGCTCATGTCCATCAGAGTGACGAAAGAGCGCTCTGTAGGCGATATGACCTTGTAGTTAAAGCCCGGGCATGAGTCCATAATAACCAACTAGTTGTGGAAGATAGACTAGATTCCAGTCTAATCTTGAAAATACATATGTTCCCATGTGAATACATATGAACATCATTCATGTATGTAGTAGAGGATCTCTACTTCTAATTTGAAATACATTAGGGTATAATTAAAAATACCATTGTATTATTCTCATGCAATATTCATATACCCAAATACTTTTATGGTAAAATGAACACATAATATGTCTGAATATTAAGTTTACAGAATGTTGACATTAAACTTCTGTTATAATTTTTAATAATTATTTCTATAGTATAAGGAGTATAAGATCATATCACCTACCAGAGAGCTCTGGTGGACATGAGCCCGACTATTATGGGAATCCTAAATTTTGCCTATCTAGGTTTATTCACCAGGGTCGGGGTCTTTAACGAGTACCTAGCATCGAACAGGCTTGAGACCATCGGTTAACATCCCATCCGAATGATGGTGTGCTCAAGGTTTTTCTCCTCCCAAATAAAAAACTTAAGTCGTAGAGGTCCCTATCGAGAAGCAGGTCTCAATATCTGTATATCCCGTCCCCTTTTCTTTTTCGGATGAATAAATAGCCTCCTGACAGAATGAAGACCTCAAGAAGGCCAACTCAGTGCCGAGAGCTTGTCAGAAAATCTACAAGTTTGTTTTTATCGACCACAAGCCTCATCCCTTCCCTTCATACTAGGTTTTATACACTTTAAACTATTGAAAAAAATAAAACTTCTATATTCTTTCTTAAAACTTTTGAAATTATACCCTACTCAACTTCATACGAAGTTTTCGTTCCCCCTTTTAAACTAATCCAATTTTGATAATAATCAACTGTCGACTAGAATCCTCATACTAAATTTTATGTTGATATATCATTATATCAGCACACAATCAGCATCTTGCCCCGATTCTGCTAATTAGCTGGTGTTCTAGTTTATTGAATTTAGATATACAATTTTATGATACATTCATTTTATGGGGAGTTAGAGGTTGGAGGGTCCGAAAACATGAAATTTCATATAGCTGGGGATGTGTTGTCGGTGTTTTATCAATGAAGTGCTGGTGAGGGCGCCGATAGCTCAGTGGTATGCGTTCTTGCCTTTTGAGCTCAAGAACGTGGGTTCTAAACCCGACCGAGGCCCTTAGTTTATTTTATCTGGGAGGTAAAATAAACTTAAGCACGCCGTCCTTCGTATTGGACGTTAAATGGTCCAGAGCCTGTACGATGTCAGGTACTCGTTAAAGACCCCTGACCTGGGTGAATAAAAATTTAGGGTAGGCAAAATTTAGGACTCTCACAGTAGAGTAGGGCTCATGTCCACCAGAGTGACGATGTGCAATGTGCTGAAAACATATGGTTTTTTTAATTTGTTCCTTGACCTATACAAAACTTTAAAAATGCTCATAATGTTAAAAGGGGTGAAGAAATATACAATATACAATAAAAATGGCGGGAAGATGTAAATGGATACATTTTATAAGCGGGAGAATGAGGGGTACGTCAGTCCAGGCTGTGGGCTCAGGGAGGAAGAGAAAATCTCCCTCTCTAAGGGAGCATATTTCAGTGGTGGGGAAACAGGTCGTCCCCCCCACCCATCACCCCTCAATCTCCCCCACCCCATCTCCCTTCATTATTAATACGACCTCACTCCTCAAATGTGACTAGGCTTTTTTTCTGATTTCCTTCCTTACCTTTGTTTTTTTATTTGAAAAAGTTTGTTATTACATTTCACTTTTATTACAGTACATCATCTACATATGTGTATATATACGTCCGCGACACGACATTTCACGGAAAGACTAGTCATTTCACATAACACTGGCATTAAACTAGAATGAACCAAAAATTACCTTATAGGCTGCATTCTCCCTCTCCCGATATTGGGCCAATCAGATTATGGAAAGGCTTAACACAATAATTGTATAAATAACCAAATATTGTACAAATAACCAATAATTGTATAAATAACCAAATAACCATAGTAATTATTACTATGGTTATTTGGTTATTTATACCCAATATGTAAGGCTCCAGGAGGGAGTTCTATTTATGAAATAAAAACTCTCTCTCTGACGGGATTCAAACCCGCAACCGTGGTGTCACCAAGCAACCGAAGCACACACCAGGTCATCCTTATGTGGTTTTGAATTCATATATGAAATTATGTGTCGATACATTCATTACAAAGGCAGTTATTAAAGTTTTTGAGTTAAGCCTCTCGTCATATCACCAGTTTTTTATTGGTTGATTTTACTGAAAATCGATAGGTGTTGTCCTCATGGGGTTTTGGGCATACATATATAAAATCTCGTGTCGATACATCATTCTATCGGCAGTTATGGAAGTTTTTGTGTTAAGCTTCCCCCTAATCCCCCCTTTGATCGATTTGGCTGAAAACCAATAAGCTTTGTCGTTAATGGACTCTGAATTCACTTATAAAAGACACTTCACAGGTACACATACACAAGATAGACATTTTTTTTTCAAATTTGGAATCTGGAGGTAAACCTGAAATTCCGTTGAAAACACCGCATCGAATTTTTGACCGATTACATAACTTCCCCTACACTGCGGTTAGCTGAGGAAGTAAAAACTCAAATAACTGCCAAAATAATGACAGTCGTAGCAATATCTACACGAAATGTTATTGGTGAATTCAGAAGTTAGACACGTATTGAGGGCGCCGATAGCTCAGCCTTTTGAGCTCAAGAACGTGGGTTCGAAACCCGACCGAGGCCCTTAGTTTATTTTATGTGGGAGGTAAAATAAACTTAAGCACACCGTCTTTCGGATGGGAAGTTAAGCGATGGTCCCGAGCCTGTACGATGTCAGATATTCGTTAAAGACCCTAGGTGAATAAAAATTTAGGGTAGGCAAAATTTAGGACTCCCGTCGGGCTCATGTCCACCAGAGTGACGAAAGAGCGCTCTGGTAGTAGGCGATATGACCTCGTAGTTAAAGCCCGGGCATGAGTCATAAAACCTAACCTACCCTAAAACGTATTGATTTTTCAGCCAAAATAGTTTAGTTTTAAAAGAAGATGGGAAACTTAGTTGAATAACTCGAGCTGGGGAAGTATACTTCCCTTGATTCATCGATTTTTTAAAAATTTTGAATGATTGTATTATAATATTGGAAAACATCGAATTTTTTAATGATTGTATTATGGTATTGGAAAACATCGAATTTTTTGACCAGCTGCATAGCTTCTCTTATACCTACTACGTAGAGCTGGATTTTACCTTTGTGTACGATTCAGCGTGTTTCCTGTATGTTTTCGGTCCAGTGTCAGTTCTAGTTATATGCAAAGTATAGCCATTTTTTTTCCTTTCTGTTTGAAGAGATGTTTTTCCGATTGACCTGAGGATAAAACCGAGAAGAAATTGGATAGACATCTCTTTGTTGGATATTATAAAAGAAATATCGGCCCTCCAATTTCCCTTAGCCACAACTCACTACCAACTGAAGAAAATTGCTCAGATCCACAAATTGGAAAAATATTAAATATTCTATTTTACCTTCTAAGAAAAAAGAAGAAAATAATGTTGCAAAGATTAAACCAGCTTCCATTTAGGTAAGAAAAACTCCATAAAATACGTTGTACAATCATCGGCAATTTTCTTCCCTCGATCGTTTTTTATACAATTTATACTTTTTTATACATTTAGTATAAAAAAGTAATCTTGCGAAAATCCAAGATCGAGTATTCAACGGATATTCACGTCCAGAAATACGTTTTGAACATTACGTATGTTTGAACAGTTGCATAGCTTCTCTTGTACTACGTAGAACTGCATTTTACTTTTCCAGTGGTGCAACTCTGATATATCGTTGAGTCTGCTGTCAAGAGATGCAGGGGGTGGGACAAATTTTGATTGAAAATGATGTGGAGAGAACTGGAACTATTGATTGGTCTGGTTGACCGTGCTTTGGAAATAGTAGGTGGTAGGTACATTGGCATTCAGTAGGACGCAGACCACAAAATGGGACCTTTACAACCAATGTCTTTGTCTGTATACTTACAACCGTATATTGGCAAGCTCACACTAATAAGAGTGTGCACTATGTTTCTGTACAGATGAAAAGAGTATGCAGGGTCTTTCACTTCTGAAAGCTAAGAACGTCCCGATACATCGTTGTGATAAAGACACTACCGGAAGAGTTTTGAAAAATAGTTATTTTAATTTTTACTAAAATTGAATTGTTGGGGGCCATGGTGGCCGTGCGGGCTAGAGCGTAGGGCTTTGGTCACATGGTCTCACCATGGTGTGCGGGTTCGAATCCCGTCCGGGAGTGAGTTTTATTTCGTAGATAGAACTCCCTCCCGGGGCCATGGATGCCTTAAGTAATTATATATAACACATTGATGGCTAATATGCACCGTACATAAAGCCAAAAGAAAAAAAAAAAAAAAAAAAAAAAAATTGAAAAATTTATTTATTTATCATAAATCATCTGTATATTAATATTATTTTTTCAGAAGAATAATAATAATTATATTTTTATTCATTTCATTTTACTTTTTTAAATACATAGTTTTGTTATTACTAATCCTACATGTGTTTTTTTTTTTTTTTTTTTTCTTTTGGCTTTATGTACGGTGCATATTAGCCATCAATGTGTTATATATAATTACTTAAGGCATCCATGGCCCCGGGAGGGAGTTCTATCTACGAAATAAAACTCACTCCCGGACGGGATTCGAACCCGCAAACCATGGTGAGACCATGCGACCAAAGCCCTAAGCTCTAGCCCGCACGGCCACCATGGCCCCCCGGTGTTAATCAAATAGTTATAAATCTAATTTATAAGCTATTAAGATATTCTTTTGACGTATCCTATTACCATGTATTGGTTCAACGGAAATAAATTTATTATTATTATTATGTTTTGGCTAAATAACAATAGTTGACTCACACACCATTCACTACGTCGGTAGTTATCCGAGTTTTTGTGTTAAGCCTTGACTACGCCTTAATGTTTTTTTTTGTTTTTTCTTCACTTTGGAATCAGGGAGTTGGAAAACTTGAAATTCAATAAAAACTCAACATCGAATTTTTAATCAATTTCATAACTTCCCCTATACGATTGGGGAAGTAAAAAGAATAACCCTCCTTCAGTTGAATAACATTTTTTGAATTATTCTTTTAGTGTTTTGTGTCTGATGGAGGCCATTCACCCAAGAGGATCCACAGGTCTACTACACTAACATTTCTGCATAGAGCTTGCTGGAGTTAGAGTTATAACTAGCAATTATATTCTAGAAGGAAGACCACCCCTACATGCGAGTGTCTCTAGAGAGATATAACACCCCTCCTGGTCCCTCGTCCATTCTACCCCTCCTTGGAGATAACTTCATAATTTAAATTTCAACTTTTATTATGACCCATTTAAATTGAGAATAAAATACCTTTTGTTATGTGAACTAATAAAAGCTGGAATTAAACATCCCTATATAGTTTTTGACGCCAAAAAAAAAAAAAAAGTAAAAAAATATTCATGTAAATTGAGCATGCACGGTTATTGCACCCTCCCAAAATTTACATGATTTTTTTAACTGTTTTTTTTTTTGGCGTCAAAAAACTGTATGAGGGTTTAACTTTCGAATGGAACGTTTCAATTAAGCGATGATCCCGAGCCTGTACGATGTCAGTTACTGGTTAAAGACCCCTATCCTAGATACTGTTTCATGGGTGGGGACAGACACAATATTATATTATATTTATTGGACAATTTAAATTTATTTATTCACTAATTTTTATATTTTTTAAAAAGTTGTTGTGTTTTGAAAATGTTTTATCAGACTGCCTGTTGATGAGGGCAACTTCAAAGCAAAATTTTTCTTCCCCAGTTATACAAAAAATTCAATGCGGAGAACTCTCTAACGACGACACCTATTGTTTTTCAATCAAATCGACCAAAGGGGAGAGGATTAACTGATAACCCTAATAACTGTTGTTGTAATAAATGTATCGACACAAAATTTCATACGTGAATTCAAAACATCATAAGAACGACGCATTAATTTTCAGCGGAATCGGCAAAAGGAGAGAGGAAGGGGGGGGGGGGGGGGGAGGCTCAGCTCATAAGCCCCAATAACTGCTGATGTAGTGAATATATCGACATGAAATTTCATATTTAAAGTAAAAACTCACTGAGGACATAGCCTGTCGAATTTCAGCGAAATCGGCTGAATGGAAGGGGGTTCCGGGGAGGGGGCTCAAGTAAAAATTCCTAATAACTGCCAATGCGATTATTTTATTGACATAAAATATAGTATGTGCATTTAGGAGCCCTTATTTAAATGAACCGTTAAATATTAGCGCAAACGGTCGACTGGTTTTGGAGGAGGAGCGAAAAGCAACTTGTGAAATAATCACTTCTCACTAAATAGGCCATCTTGCTGTCCTTCTCATATAATGTCCTTAAAAGAAAACCGTCCAAGTCGAGAGTTAATAAGAATTTGGTCGTTGAAAGACCAGCAATGAGTGTACCTCAATTAATGAAATAAGTTTTATCTTTCTCTGAACCCACTACCGATTTGTTTGAAAATAAATAGACTTCTGATTCATCAGTTTGTGTTTGGCCCACTTCCTCTAGTCTCCTCTCTCTATTGGCCCACTTCCTCTAGTCTCCTCTTTCTATTGGCCCACTTCCTCTAGTCTCCTCTTTCTATTGGCCCACTTCCTCTAGTCTCCTCTTTCTATTGGCCCACTTCCTCTAGTCTCCTCTCTCTATTGGCCCACTTCCTCTAGTCTCCTCTTTCTATTGGCCCACTTCCTCTAGTCTCCTCTTTCTATTGGCCCACTTCCTCTAGTCTCCTCTCTCTATTGGCCCACTTCCTCTAGTCTCCTCTTTCTATTGGCCCACTTCCTCTAGTCTCCTCTCTCTATTGGCCCACTTCCTCTAGTCTCCTCTTTCTATTGGCCCACTTCCTCTAGTCTCCTCTCTCTATTGGCCCACTTCCTCTAGTCTCCTCTCTCTATTGGCCCACTTCCTCTAGTCTCCTCTCTCTATTGGCCCACTTCCTCTAGTCTCCTCTTTCTATTGGCCCACTTCCTCTAGTCTCCTCTCTCTATTGGCCCACTTCCTCTAGTCTCCTCTTTCTATTGGCCCACTTCCTCTAGTCTCCTCTCTCTATTGGCCCACTTCCTCTAGTCTCCTCTTTCTATTGGCCCACTTCCTCTAGTCTCCTCTTTCTATTGGCCCACTTCCTCTAGTCTCCTCTTTCTATTGGCCCACTTCCTCTAGTATCCTCTCTCTATTGGCCCACTTCCTCTAGTCTCCTCTTTCTATTGGCCCACTTCCTCTAGTCTCCTCTTTCTATTGGCCCACTTCCTCTAGTCTCCTCTCTCTTTCTATTGGCCCATTTTGCTGAACATTTATATCTTTATGGGGCTTTGGATTTACATATACAGAGTTTCATGTCGATAGATTCATTCATTACTTCAGCAGTTATTGGGGTTTTGAGCTCAAGTCCTTGCAAGAAATTGCAGTGAAAACTGAACATAGAATTTCTGATCGATTACATCCCCAATACTACGTATATTTGAGCACAAAAAAAAATTGGAGATTTTAATATAATATTTCATAGTGATATATTTATTCTGGTTAATTAGTTGAATATTGTGACTCATACCCGGGCTAACTGCAAGGTCATATGAAGAGCACGGGGAAAGAACCAGGTTTGTCACTTTTTTCTCGAATGTGAGATATCGCCACTACAGTATAGTATATACTGTATATATTAAACATATTTCACGATTCACCATCGTTACGGCCTTCAAAAAGACGGTTTGTCACTACAAAAACGGAAGCTAAAAATATGACGTGCGGGGAACTGATAGATACGGACTTTCAAACATTAAATTTCAGTTTTCTCAATTTCAAAATCTGGTGACAAACCTGGTTCTTTGCCCGTGCTCTTCATATCTTCTAATACCATTAGTAGTAAGAGGATACATAAATGCTTATGTTAGTCAACTAAACATTTAGCCAAATCGGTCGATTGGTTTTGAAGGGAGGACCAACAATTAGTTGATTCATTCGTGCTGGGGAGGTACATTGCCCATGATTCTTCGACATTTAATTTTTGAAATCAGGGTATTGGAAAACTCCGGTGAAAACTCAGAATTGAATTTTTCTACCGATAACTTCCCCAATACTTCCTGGGGAATTAAAAATTTGAAGTTAGGTCGGCCATTTTGAAGTAAACGGAATTAGTTTTATTTGATAAACTTCCTGAAGCTTATCCCCTTCAACTAGGAATCCAGGAAAGTTTAAGGAAGTCCAAATTAAATTGAGAACCAATAGAAAAATTTCCAATGGGCTAATCAGATAAGAAGGGTTGAATAAGTCAAAACTTTAGACACCCCTATATGTCATTCACGAAAAACAAAATGGCGGACTTAAAGTTCAAAAGTTAATAAAAACCATGGATCCATAATTAAAGACCATAGGAAGAGGATTCCAAAAAAATTGTTATTAGTTATTATGATTCATGCTCGGGCTTTATCGTCTACTACAAAGCGCTCTTTCATCGCTCAGTTGGACATGAGCCTGACTCTAGTATGAGAGTTCTAAATTTTTGAAGATTATCTGTCTTCGCATAGGACAGGGAGCTCAAAGTTTCTTCACCGTCAAGATAAAAAACCTTAATGCCTCGGAGTGGTTTTGAACCCGCGATCTTGAGCTCAATAAGCAAGCATTCTCCCCCATCCCTCTATTCTCGCGCCACTGCCCTCTAAGAATTTCTGAATCATGTATTCATTCCAATGGTAATTATAACAGTTTTGAAATGAACCTTCATCCCTGCTTCTGTCAATGTGGCTGAAACTCAATATGCGTCCTACTTAGGGACTTCAGAATCCACATATTGAATTTCATGATGCATTTGTGTCATCATAAATTGTCATGACCACAAAAAAACAACAAAAAAACTCAATATCTAAATTATCATAGATTATTTTCACAATTCATCTTATAATATTATTATAAGATGAATTGTGAAAATAATCTATGATAATTTAGATATTGAGTTTTTTTGTTGTTTTTTCTATATTATAGAAGGCTGTGGAAGTGAAATTTGATAAGAAGAAACTTTTATAGAAATTATTGGAAATTTCTTAATATTAAATTGTCTAGAAAGAGATAGAGAAAGATGCTGAGTTGAATTAATGACAGCGATGAAGGAAACTGCAACTAGGAGATATCAGATGCAGTTATGCTAATTTTTGCAGAGTTGCAATGAGATGCATCTCATTCGTTTGTTCATCCTAGGAATCATTGACTTGACCCAGTTTTCCACCTGCTTAGCAAAGATAGTTCTTTTGAATAAAGAGCAACTCTGTGAGTGGGCTTTACTGCTTGTCGTAAGTTGAAATGGCTTCAACACAGACAACGACATATATCTTAGAGCATGGAGTTTCTAAAAATTATTTCCTTATCCACATTTCCTTAGCTTCAAAAAAGAAACAACAAAAAAAAATGTCAAATTACTTCCTCAGAATGAATGAGTCAATTAAATTTTTGCTCCCCCTTCAAAACCAATCGACCTGGTAGTTTGCGCTAATATTCAGCAGTTGACTTACATACACGCTCCTAAATCTTCATACTAAATTTTGTGTCGATAAATTCTTTTATTAAGGTTTTAAGGCAGTTATTAAGGTTTTTTAATTGAGCCACCTCCCCTAAACCACCCCTTCCATTCAGCCGATATAGCTGAAATTCAATAGACTTTATATATGAAATTTCATGTCGGTACATTGATTACATCGGCAGCTATTAAGGTTTTTGAGTTGAGGCCTCTCTGATCCTCCCCCCCCCCCCCCCCCCCCCCCCTTCCCCTCCCTTCTGTCGATTCTTAATAAGTGTCGTCCTTACGGAATTTTGAATTCACATATGAAATTTTGTGTCGATATATATGTCTCCTTAGGACGATTTGACATACTCACAAAACCCCAGACAGAATTTTTCTTCATATTTTGATTTTAGAGGTTTGAAAAAATGAAATTCCGTTGAAAACTCCACATCGAATTTTTAAGCGTTCCCATAACTTCCCCTATGCTTGGTATAGCTGAGGAAGTAAAACTCTACTTGACTGGATCATTAAGTGCATAGAATTGAAGAAATAGCAAATCGCTGTAGTGTGAATTATTTATTAAATCTCCAGTGAATTTAGAATTGTCTCTCACAATATCCTATATAATACAGATCCACGTGGATTTTTCTGCATTTTAGGAATGGATATTATGGTGGATATTGGCATTTCTGCTTCTCTAATATTCCTTTCGACCATATATTATAATAGAAGCTTCCTTTCTTCATTATTTTCTTCTTTTTCATTATTCAGCAGTCTTCATCAATTCCTTACGTCAGAAAATAAGGGAAGAGGAATTTTCATTTGAATGTCTACATGACTCAAGTAACCCCAATTTACCTTTTTCTCTTTCAAAGCTACTTAAATTATACTTGGTTCACTTATTTGCTGTTGCTGCTTGTTGCATTGATGCAACAGTTGCCTTTTTGTAAATGAAAGAAAAACAAAAAAAGTAAAAAAAAGAATTTAAAGGAAGAAAAAGAGGAGGAATATTAATTTTCGATAGAGCAAAATCATTAATTAATTTTATTTTTTTTTTATTTTTTATTTTTTTCACAAATATGTAAAAAAATAAAGTGAAGCAGTTTGCTAATAAACAAGAAGAAAAAAACTCCCACTCAAGTCCCCCCCAAAAAGAAGAAAAACGAAAAAAAGAGAGATACATAGAGATAAAACTAACTGTAAGTTGAGTCTGGAGGAAGAAGGATTAGAAAGGGAGCAACAGAACACCTGCGGGGTAATAAATATATCTGGGAGATAGGTGGGAGGGGCAGCTGTTGGATCTGCCCAGCCTCAGACTAGCAGTGGAGGCAGACCGAGAGGGACAGAGCTAGCACTATTAGCACTTCCAAGGTACCAGCTATCTTATAATAGCACGTCTCTGTGCCAGTATCTCTTCAGTTCTTCGGTGAGGGTTTTCTGAATATGGTCATGAAGAAAGAGAACGTGTAATAGGATGGTCGTGGTAGGAAACGTTGGAATGAAACTAAGAGAATGGGTACATAATGATACTGAGATCATTGTCGGAAGTAAGGTTGGAAACATAAAAGGGAGTATCAACAACTGTTCTTAGCACTTTGGATTGGATTCGTCCGATGTTGGTCGGCTTAGAACAATTCCATAGTTGAAGTCCGCGTGGGTCTACATAATAACTAAAGCATTTGAGGGGAGATTGAAGAGAAAACAGAGAGGTCGAGGGGTATTTCGAGGACGGTCACCCCATCAGTCCTCACCCCATCAGCCGACAGCACACCGGATATTACAGTACAAATACATCGGAGTTATCATAGGCAACTGACCATATCAAATAATACCCATTTGAGGCAATAACCGTTCTAAATTTGCTACATAACAAAATACATTTTGGAGGACATCCGCGCCCAAAGAGGCGGCCGCGAAGGCGGTAAGTTCGGGGGGGGGGGGGGGGGGGGGGGGGGGGGGTTAAATTATATTTAGATATTTAATTGTAGTTAGTTATTGTGACTCGTGATAGATACTTTCTATTTCCGTTGTTCTGGTGGTCATGCCTTATTCTACTGAGGAGTTTCTTAGGATAGAGGTCTTTAACATGACATCCGTAGGACGGCATGCTCTCCAAAATATTATTATTATTCGGGGAAACGGAAGGCCAACCTGTTGTTTGTTTCAAACCACCTTCGTCAAGCGAACATTATACTCATAAGTCAGTTTCGTTAAGGATAAAGAAATATGCACGTTAAATTGGGAAATACGTCCTGGTGATGCGCGAAGGACCTTTTGCGGTCTTGTGCACAGACTTTAATGACGTCATTCGTTTACAGACTCACTCAGACTGTTACTCAACCTGTCAACGAACGAAATTTTACCCCCTCCCCTGATATTATTCCTCAAATTCCAAATAATAATTGAACCTATAAATGAATAAGATTATTGCAGATCTAAATGACAAAAATGAGTTGGCGATGGCGGTATTTTTTCGTTTCATTGTTCATTGTTATTCTAAGAGTGGTATCTTGTAAAATGTACTAAAATAAAGTGGTCTCAATTTTCAAAATCTAATCAAATCTAAGTTAGCAAATGAGATATCATTCCAAATTTCAGGTTCATAGCTAGAATCGTTTTTGTGGTAGTACAAACACACACACACACACACAGACAGGGAGGCATCATCGCGAAAACGGTCACAACATATTGAGGGGACCTTGAAACTGGAAAATCCATTGAAACCCCGTGTGATAAAGAAAATTATTTAAAATGAAATAATTAAGAAAGTTTATATAATTAATAATAATTAAAACAAATAATAAAATTACCACACTTCCTGTAGAAATTGTTGCTGGTCTTCTACTAAATTTTGATTGCTACAGTAATTTCCGAAAAGGGCCCTAAAAAAATATTGAAAGTTCAAGACGTGCTTGAAGTGCACGTATTTAAAAAAAATTCAATTAACAAATTTTTCATTTGTACTTCTTCTGAGGATACTAAACAGATTTCATGAATAGCATAGAATAAGAGAACAAATATTTTATATTATATAAAAAAAATATATAATATATTTTACTTTTAAAAATTAATCAACTAAGTTTTCGTTCTATCAAAAAATCAATAGTAGCCTTGTACAGAAGCTTCTGAATCTTCAAACTAAATTTTGAGTCGATGAATTCATTATATTAGCAGTTATTAGGGGTTTTCAGTTGAGCCCCCTCCCCTGAACCCACCCTTCCCTTCAGCCAATTATGTTGAAAATTAATACGTGTCGTCCTCATGGGGATTTGAATTTATGTAGAAAAAATCTGTGTCGATACAATCATTAAAACGGCAGCTTTCAGAGTTTTTGTGTTAAACCTCCCCCCTACTCCCACCACCCCTTGGTCGACCTGCTGAAAATGAGTAGTGGTCGTCATTATGGGGTTCTGGTGACACAAAAAAAATATAAAAAATTCAAATTATTTACAAAAGCAATGTTACGAACTAATGTTTACTATTTTAGTCTCTTTTATTTTTAAATATTGTGGCCATTATTCAATTCAATGTTATTTAGGGCATATAAAAATATAAAGAGGGCGCCTGTAGCTCAGTGGTATGCGTGCTTGTCTTCTGAGCTCAAGATTGTGGGTTCGAAACCCGATCGAGGCCCTAACGTTATTTCATCTGGGAGGTAAAATAAACTTAAGCACGCCGTCCTTCGTATGGGACGTTAAGCGATGGTCCCGAGCCTGTACAATGTCAGGTACTCGTTAAAGACCCCCTACCCTAGATGAATAAACATTTAGGACTCCCACAGTAGAGTCGGGCTCATGTCCACCAGAGTTACGAAAGAGCGCTCTGGTAGTAGGCGATATGACCTCGTAGTTAAATCCCGGGCATGAGTCATAAAATCTAACCTAACCTAAACATATAAATAAATAAAAGTACCTTTGCGCATCTATTTCACTGTTATTTCACTCCTACATGGTTCATCACACATTAAGCTTAAGCACTTCTTTAGACTGTCCATCACAACTCCTACTGTTCACCCCCACAACCCAACTTAAACTGGTCCTCACTAATTTTATAATATATTATTAATAATTACAATGTGTATAATTTTATACATCACGGATTTTCGCACGCCGACAATACTTCTTTTTACTACACATGTATAAGAAATAAATAAAGAGGTCTTATAATGAGGTCTCTTAAGGTCTAAAACAAAGAAATAATTCCGACTGCATACAGACTAAACTTTAATTGCATATACATATATATGTAATGTCAATGAAGACCAGGCTAATGGTCTGCAAATATTTGCACAAAAGTTCTTCCAGGCAAATATAAAGAAAAAGTTGAAATAAACTCTGAGATTAGCCCAAAGCCCCCCCTGGGTCCTCTTGTTTATCTGATTTGTGTCCTCTCACTAGATCAGACAGGAGAGGTCCTCGTTTGGCCGCGTCCTCAATTGGATGTTCTTTTGACCATTCAACTGTAATGCCACACATCCCATACTCAGATTTACTGAGGTGGATCGGATCAGTGGTGGATAACTTGCATTGTTTGTTTTACATAATTCCATAAAGGGTTCCTTGGATCCAGGACAGTTGAAAGGTTCCTTGGATCCAGGACAGTTGAAGGGACCTTGGAATAATGGGGCTCCATTCAACTATGTCTGTTGGGGGCTCAAGACGTTGTTCATTCGTTAATCGATAGTGAAATGTTGTGCGACAAGATTTCACACTGTTTTATTTTCGACCAGAACCAGTTTTGAACGCAACTGCGTCATCATCAGTGGCACACCTATGAATATATAAGAAGTAACTAGCAAAACCATTAGAGCGTTAGGGCACAGAATAACAAAATAAAATAAAACTTCCTTACCGCCCATTACCCGTTACTACCGGACAGTACGAACGACGATATCTACAGATTTTCAGCCAAATCGGTCAAAGGGAAGGGGGATTAGGGTGGAGGCTTAACGGAAGAACTCCAATAACTGCCGTTGTAATGAATGTGTTAACATGAAATTTCATATGTACACTCAAAGCCATATAAGGACGACACCTACTAATTTTCAGCTAAATAATCTGAAGGATAAGTGAGGATCAGAGGGCGACTTAACTCAAAAATTCCAATAACTGCCGATGTAATGAATGTATCGAGACAAAATTTAGTATGAGAATTCAGAAGCTACTATGTAAGTCAAATATTGGGAGCCATGGTGGCCGTGCGGGCTAGAGCGTAGGGCTTTGGTCGCAGGGTCTCACCTTGGTTTGCGGGTTCGAATCCCGTCCGGGAGTGAGTTTTATTTTCCACCATTAAAAAAAAAAAAAAAAAAAAAAAAAAAAAATCCAATATTGAGTTTTAGCTCAAACGTTTGATTGGCTTTGGAGGGAAAGCGAAAACGTAATTGATTCATTTGAGCTGTAAAAGTGCAAAGCCGTTGAATCGCCGATTTTTTTTCTTCTGTGTTTCTCAGGAGCCAATATGGCGACAAGTTAATATTCTTAACTCCGGTGCCAAAATATTATTTATTTGTAATATGTATTTTTAAGGAGCAGTAACAATTTGTATCGAATCCCGAAATGTGCTAAAAAAGCTGGCTCACAGATATGATATAATCATACAGTCTGAATTGTTCGATAACAGAACATAAATTTTTACTTAAAACTTCCAACCTATGGAAAAATTCCATTTTGGTTCTGGGGAGGAGGGCTAATATGAAGTTAAGGGGTGCTTAAGCCCTTATTGCCCCCACCCTTAAGCCCTTATTGCCCCCCCCCCCACCCCCCATGCTCCACCCTCCTTGATGCATATTACGCATTTCCATACATTAGACATTTTCCCAGCTCGGGTCAATGACACTCCTTAAGAAATATTTAGACTTTTCTATTAATTTCTCAGCTATACGAGGTATAGGGGAAGTTATGAAATCGTTTTAAAATGAATTTTATGTTTTCCGATTTCTAGATTATAAATACGAAAAAAAAGTCTCTCTTCGTGTGTGTCTGCGAACACAATAACACCCGATATAATGAATGTAATGGACACGAAATATTATATGTAAATCCAAAACCTCCTAACGATGTCACCTAATAATTTTTAGTCAAAACAGTCAAATCGGTCAATTGTATCGATGTAAAATTTCATATGTGATTTCAAAACCCCTTAAGGACGACATTTATTAATTTTCAGTGATATCGGCTGAAGGGAAGGGTGGGTTCAGAGGAGGGGATTCTATTCCAAAACCCTAATAACTGCCGATGTAATGACTTTGTCGACACCAAGTTCAGTATGAGTATTTAGGAGCCCCTAAGTAAGTGAACTATTGAATATTAGCGCAAACAGTCGACTGGTTTTAGGGTGGTGGGGGTGCGAAAAATTAATTGATTAATTATTTATGTAAAGTACAATGCCGGTGATTCATGAAGACTTTCCGTTGGCCAAAGAGAGAAGAAACTCACCGTTATACGAATAAAACTTAATATTGATTTTTTTTTTCGCTTTCTACTACAAAAAAAAAAAAGTGTAAGCAAAGTTTTTTAATCGGTCAGAATATCGAAGTTGAGTTTTCACAAGAATTTTATATTGTTCAACCAAAAATGAAGAACATTAAAAATTCTTGTCTGTGTGTCTGTGGACACGATATCTTCCGATAGAATGAATATATCGACACGTGCTTTATATCGATCTGCAGAACCTTATGAGAACGACATCTATTGATTTTTTTGAGGGCGCCGCGGCGTGGATTCGAAACCCGACCGAGGCCCTTAGTTTATTTTATCTGGGAGGTAAAATAAACATAAGCACGCCTTCCTTCGGATGGGACGTTAAGCGATGGTCCCGAGCCTGTACGATGTCAGGTACTAGTTAAAGATCCCTGCCCTAGGTGAATAAAAATTTAGGGTAGGCAAAATGTAGGACTCCCGTAGTAGAGTGGAGCTCATGTCCACTAGAGTGAGTAAAGAGCGCTCTGGTAGTAGGCGATATGGCCCGTAAATGAGTCATAAAACCTAACCTAACCTAAAGTTTGCTAATGATAATGTTCTTTGTTATATTTCCCCAGATATACAAAGTATACAGGAAGTTATGTAATCGCCCAAAAATTCGATGGGGAGTTTTCAACGGAATTTATGTTTTCCGACCTCTAGATTCCAAATATAAAAAAAAAAAACTGTGTGTGTGTGTGTGTGTCTGTGAACACGATAACTCCCGATAGAATGAATGTATCGACACGAAATTTTATATGTGTGATGAAAAACGCATAAGGTCAACATCTAACGATTTTCAGCTAAATCGTCCAAAAGGGGAATAGGGTTAAGGCTTACCATAAAACTCTAATTATTGCCATTGTAATGAATGTATCGATACAAATTTTCATATGTGAATTCAAAACCCAATGAGGACATAACCTGTGAAATTTCGGTGATATCGGTTGAAGGGAAAAGGGGGAGGGGGGGGGGGTTAGGGGAGGGGGTGCGCGATAATGAAAGTATCGACATAAAATTTAATATGTTGATCCAGAACCCCATTTGAATGACGCCTATTAAATTTCAACCAAATGAGCCTAAAGAGAATGGGAAGATCAGAGGGGTGGTTCAACCAACAACTCAATTGTTATGAAAAGTTCTAATTTATTTTTCCGTTCAGACAATTTGGCAGAAAAAGGTGTCTTTCTCAGGACTTCTCAATCCTCGAAGAAACTTCACCCCAACATTTACTTAAACATTTTTTTTTTGTTTTTTTGTGTGCATTTTGAATGCATCGAAAAACATGGGTGAGGTTGGTAAACATAACATTTTTTGATGATTTCTGACAGATTACATAACTTGTCTTATACTAAACAAAGCTGGGTCAGTAATAAATAAAGGGCCAACAAGGGGAAATACAAAGAAAATTACAAAGAAGGAACAAAGAAACCTCCCCCCTCCCCCCCCCCCCCCCCCCCAGCGCTTTCTGCCCCGCTTTTCAACTTGAGGCATCTCTTGGGCTTATTTCAATAGGAATTCACCTTAATTCTTTTTTCTGCTATTCTTTTCAGCTCTGTTTCATCGTTTGATGTGAAAATATTTCAAATATATTTAATGGAAAAATCCATTATTAAAAGAATAATGGAGTTCTCAGAATAAATGTTATTCCTAAAATATTTTCGTTGGAAATACAGGGAGTTGTTATTTTTTTACAGATATACATAAGTGTAGAGGGGACTACGTAACTGGTCAGAAATTTGACTTTGAGCTCCGATTTAAAAACAATTGTTTTTCCTAATTATTAGATGAATCATGGCAATGTACTTCCCCAGAACGAATTAATCAATTAACTTGTGCTACTCCCCTTCCAAAAGCAGTCAACCCTTGGCACTTATATTCGTATTCAATATTTGACTTACATAGGGTCTCTTAAATCCTTAAACTGAATTTTGTGTCGATAAATTCATAACATTGGCAGTTATTAGGATTTTTGAAATCCTCCCTCCCCTGTATCCCCCAAAGTTTTTGTGTTAAACCTCTCCTCATATCATCAGTTTTTTTGGTCGATTAGACTGAAAATCGATAGGTGTTGTCCTCATGTGGTTTCGCATACATATATAAAATTTCGTGTCGATACATCATTCTATCGGCAGTTATTAGAGTTTTTGTGTTAAGCTTCCCTCTAATCCCCTCTTTCCTTTGATCGATTTGGCTGAAAAACAATAAGCTTCTCGTTAGAAGGGCTCTGAATTCAATTTTGAAATTTTGTGTTGATAAATTCATTCTATCGGGAGTTATTGTGGTCAAAAACACACAAACAGAAATTTTTTTTTAGGAATCTGAGGGTCGGCAAAATATGAACTTCCGTTGAAAAATTAATTGAATTTTTGACCGATTACATAACTTCCCCTATTCTTCGTATAGCTGGAGAAGTAAATGTTTTTTAATTTATAAGTGTCTTTCTTATAGGTCAGTCTGTCCAGTAGAAGTCTCTAGAGGTTTGGATAGGAGCAAAAGCAGGCTTATAGGTGGGTATGACGAGGCCTGATCCGGGGCCAGCCCTGAGAATCATCCTTACAACTGATATCTTCGAGACATGGAGATAGCTACATAGTTTCTGAGATGAAATCTGGAGTTGCCCAAGGCAGCTCACTCAATCTCTTACTCTTCTCTCACAAAAAATACAATAGTAAATTCGAAATACAACTCCCTCTACCGAATGGTCAGAGCTTTAGGGCCTCAGGAAAGCTATCTTTCATTAAACTGCCATATTGAAAAACTCCGACTGCTAGCTCAAATTCGTCTTTACAATAGCAATAGAAATTTTAGGTTATTTCTTGGAGGGTTTAGATGTGAGTTTTGTCCTGAAAGTGTCTGCAGGCTCTGTACCTTAGATGAGAAGGACGACCTCATACACTTTTTGTTCCATTGTCCCTCCTTGTGTATCCCCAGGCAAGCATTTCTCCACAATTATCTCACCAATAGACCAGAATATAACTCAGAAACATTTGTACATATTTTAAATAATTTAAAAGTTAGAGAAATTAACAATTTATTTTTATTTTTTTCTGATGCATTGATGTAAGAATAATTTAATTTAATTTGTGCATGTAAGATGGAGATATTTTTTTTATTATTATTTTTTTTATTTATTTATTCATGTGGTATTTCGTTTTATATAATTTTCGAATTGTTTCTTTTATCCTTTTGTCATTTATTTTGTGAAAAAAAAAAAAAAAAAAAAAACCACTCATTGCCATGAGGATTGTAATCTTTTGTGCAATAAAAGTTTATCTATCTATCTCTATCCCTTACTCTTCTCTCTACACATCCCACAAGACACTACCCGCCACATATACGCAGACCCAACACAAGCAAGTTCGCACTTATAGGAACACCTACACAAAGAAACAGATTGGACCAACAAAGTAAATATAAAAACAATTTTTTTTTTAAATTATATTTTACAAACACATTACAAATTAATGTTGAACCTATGTTTTGAATAAGTCAAAAGGCACCCTCTCCCCTCCTCTTCCCCTCCATCTCCCCTCCTACCTGCCCTGCTCTCTGAAGTCAAATGAATATTGAATGAGTACTGAGGAACAAAGGGAGACATGATAATAGATAGCCAAGGGGCTGGTGAGCTTATGTACATAGCTACCTAGTACAAGGTATCGTAACAGATATCCAGGCTGATGACGTACATAACAGATCTAATAACGTAGAGAGTAGCAGGAACCTGTCATTTTATCAATTAGCTACCTAGTACTAGGTATCGTAACAGATATCCAGCCAGGTGTAGTCTACAGAGGTAATATTCAATTCAAACATTATATCAGATCAGAGACCCACTCTATATGTATATTGTCTACTGAAGGGAAAGTTCTCTCAGTATTGTCACAAGGAAAATGTATAACAGTGATTCTTAATAGTTCTTAGTTCGTAGGGTCGCCATACTGGAAACATGGGAGCATTGAAGAAGAATCATTGTACGTCTGGATACAGGAAAAATGTATCATTGTCCAGGAAAACAGAAACATGTATCATTGTCTCCCTGGAAACCAGATATGTATCATTAGTTTCCTGAAAACTGGTAAAATGTATCATAGTTTCTCTGGAAACCAGAAATATGTACCTTTATTATTGTTTATTGTTTTCGGGTACACCTTGCTTGTGTTCAACATCACTCATTCCGAAAGTTCGGGATCTGTGCTTAAGCGAGGCTATGGCGATGGCCAACGTGTGGCGATCGTTGATCCACAGCCCGTCACACCGCTTTTTTCTGCTCCCTCCAGGAAAACATAGATGCCCTGGTCCCGAGCTCCAGATAAGGTAGGTTGGAGGACCCAACCGATCGTTCCGGCGAGTGGTGGGGTCCTACAACCGGACGTAGCAACATGAATATAGTTCAAATAAATACAAATGAAGACCTATTTCCCCTCTACGCGGCGGATGGGTGGTGTGGCCCCACGGGGGTCTGGTACACCCGAAAAAAAAAAAAAAAAAAAAAAAATGCTCCCGCCAGGAGCCGAGAAACTAAGAAATTTCAAAAAAACAACATGGAATTTTTGACCGAGTACATAATTTGCCCTATACTTCGTATAGCTGGGGAAGGATGGGAGGAATGATGGTGATTTTTTTCCTGTCCTTCTTCCAGAGATGTCTTCAGCTATTCAAGTGTACTTGTGTACTTCGGGACACTTCCAGGTTCTTCCCTCGGGTCACGATGAAACTAGTTTACAAGCTGGAAAACAAAATAATAACACAGATAAATAGCTTCAATGTTGTGTAAGGAGCATATTATATGGTAATAGGTTTTCAGTAAAGCAGCTTCTCATTTTTTCTCCCAATTTATTTAAAATTTTTTTTTATAACATTGTCAAACGTTTCGGGACAAGTCCTCCCATCATCAATGACTAGAAACAACAAAATTAACAAGTAAAAATAGAAAAACGTGCATCAAGTTATAACAATACAACAATACATTATAACAATCTTTAATAAATATTTCAATGCTAAACCAACCTTAAATTTTTTTGTTAGATCCCTAACATGAGCAAAAACCCTTTTTTTTTGGTATAGGGTAATATTAATAAAATATATGATAGACAATATATATATTTTATTAATATTACCCTATACCAAAAAAAGGGTTTTTGCTCATGTTAGGCATCTAACAAAAAATTTTAAGGTTGGTTTAGCATTGAAATATTTATTAAAGATTGTTATAATGTAATGTTGTATTGTTATAACTTGATGCACGTTTTTCTATTTTTACTTGTTAATTTTGTTGTTTCTAGTCATTGATGATGGGAGGACTTGTCCCGAAACGTTTGACAATGTTATAAAGAATTTTTTTAAATAAATTGGGAGAAAAAATTAGAAGCTGTTTTACTGAAAACCTATTAACAGATAAATAGTTCTATTCTATTGACGACTCGACTGATCCCGGGAGTAAATGATACTTTAATCGATGTGTACGAAATTAATATATTTGGTAGACCGATAAATTCAATTGAGAGTATTTTACCAACCACCGTTATAGAGGTGGCCGGTAGCTCAAAGGTAGGGTGGTTGTCTACTGAGCTCAAGAACGCGGGTTCGAAAACCGGCCGAGGTCTTTGTGTTTTTTATCTGGGAAGTGAAAAAACCTTGAGCCTGCCGTCCTTCCGATAGAAGTTTAAGACAAACTTTAGAACTCCCATAGTAGAGTCGGGCTCATGTTCACCATAGTGACGAAAGAGCGCTCTGGTCGTAGGCGAGTTAAAGCCCGAGCATGAGATTCAGTATTGAGCGACATTGGTAGATGAAAGCATACAAATTTAGATTCGTCTCATATTCAAGTGCAACATTTTTTCCAAAAATTCGAAGGATTGAGATGCCTTTTATATTTGAGAGATGAGTAACGTGTGGAGGATGATCCCAAATGAAGTCAGAAATTGCTGGAAATAGGTATCTTGAAATATATATGTTATGCCTTGGAAAATTATTTTTCCTTCTGGGAACCAGTGAAATGTATCATACATAGATGACCTAAAAACCTGAACACTGTATTATCGAAATATTTCACCTGAACAATATATGATTGACGTTTTGGAGACTTGAAAACTACTTACTCTATCTCCTTCGTCTTGTCTGTAAGAAAGGTTGCCCCACCCCCCTTACAAGTTCAGCCTATGCCCCCAGCTCAGAAGTCTGATTACAAACCGTCTCAAAGCTGGCTTCCTGAAGGAAGGAAGGCAAACTTTAATTAACTCTTCTATAATCCAAATCCCCGAAATTCTTATCTGTTTTAACAACAGTTCCACTTCAACAGGAAATTAATGTTGTTGTGTTAGTTAGTTAGTTATTATGACTCATGCCGGGGGTTTAACTACAAGGTCATATCGCCCTACTACCAGAGCGCTATTTCGTCACTCTGGTGGACATGAGTTGACTCTACTATGCGAGTCCTAAAGGATAGGCGGTCTTTGACATCGTACAGGCGTAGGACTATTACTTAACGTCCCATCCGAAGGAGGGCGTGCTCAAGGTTTTTTCACCACCCAGATGAAAATCCTAAGGGCTTCGACAGGTTTGCGAACCCGAGATCTTGAGCACATTAAACAAGCACACAGATAATGGCAATGTCAAAATGTTAAAAGGGGAGAAATCACCTAGTGGTGACACTCCCTATTCACTGAGTTACTCTCATTTGTAACTAATCACTGTTACTGCTGCTGCTAAGAAGGTGTCTAGGCTTGAGCAAAATAAAACAAAATAAAAAAATTATTCTGTCAGTCCGATAACCACAAGAAGACAGCTATAGATTTTCAGCTAAATCTTAGAAAGGAAAGTTGGGTATCAGAGGTGTGGGCTCAACTCCTAATAACTGTTGATGTATAGAACTTACGTATACGGTATTTATTATGAGTACTCAGAAGACACCCTTTATTTTTTAACCTGTAAATTGGTTTCCGAGGGATACGAAAACTTAGTGGATTAATTCGTTATTACTCGATATTGTAAGTAATCTTATAATTCCGTCTCTTAGATTCTTTATCTGTCAGTTTCTTAGTATTTTTTTTGTAATTTTTTTTGGCAGGAAAAGGGGATGATCCTTTTCATTTTCTGAGGATTTTGAAGAAGGTCGTCTGTTTAAAAACTTGCTTTAAGGAATTTTTCATTTTCTTCCCTTCAAACATCAAACTTCACTCAACTTTTCTAGTTGAAAATTCATCTAACCACTTTTTTCATTTTTTTTTTTTTCATCCTGTCGAAGAATTTATGCTCTTTCGAAATAGGAAGACATTTTTTTTGTTTAGTTATAAAGTCACTAAGGAAAATGCTTATGTGCAATAAGCGATTATAGTCCATTTGAACGTACGAGCTTATAGATAATACCTGTCTTGCCAAGGGCTTTACAGCTCTGTCAGGTACGCGCTTTGTGTTATATTATATAATATACCTATATTAACAGTGACGTGGTGGCCTGCCTGAGGGGAGGGGGGCGACTTCAGAAGAGCCCCTAACTCCACCCTGGGGGGATGTCTAGCATGTCTAGAGAAATTCACCGAATTAAACTCAATTTCGATAACCATCAGAGGTATTTTTTAAATATTTTTTTTTCTTCCTCAGATTTACGATGTATAGAGAAAGTTATGTAATGGGTCAGAGTTTCCACCGGAGTTTCATGTTTTTCGATCCCCTGATTAGAGGGCGCCGGTAGCTTAGTGGTATGCGAGCTTGTCTTCTGAGCTCAAGATCGTGGGTTCGAAACCCGACTGAAGCCCTTAGTTTATTTTATCTGGGAGGTAAAATAAACTTGAGCACGCCGTCCTTCGGATGGGACGTTAAGCGATGGTTCCGAGCCTGTACGTTGTCAGGTACTCGTTAAAGACCCCTGCCCTACGTGAATAAAAATTTAGGGTAGGTAAAATTTAGGACTCTCAAGGTAGAGTCGGGCTCATGTCCACCAGAGTAACGAAAGAGCGTTTTGGTAGTAGGCGATATGACCTCGTAGTTAAAGCCCGGGCATGAGTCATAAAACCTAACCTAACCTAACCTATATTCTATTTGTTAAGTCGTGGCTGAAGTTGGTAGCAATATTTTGTGATATAGACAATATATATATATATATATTTTTTTAAAAATGTTTGATACATTTTTATTTAGTGTTTCACAATATCTCTGCAAAAATGTTAAGTATCGTAGTTTTTGGAGATGAAAGTTGGAGTTGCCCAAGGCAGCTCCCTCAGTCCCCGTCTTCTCTCTCTACACATGACACATTCCACAACACAAGACACTACTCACTACATAGGCAGACGACTCAGCCATTCTCTGAACACACCCCGACCCGGACAGACTACCATTGTTTCCCTCCTTCAGGGTGCGCCGCTCATTTATGTGTCTGGGGGGAGTATATTATGTGTGGTACATATTCCATCTTGCTCCTTAGAGGACCCCCCCCAGAGCACACACTATGTTGCTAGCAGTATTTATCTAAATTATTAGTAACTCATAAATAAACTTAGTAAAAGTGGGTCAAAGAAACTCCCCAGTCAACATTTCTAGAGCTATAAACTACAAATTTGGCATGGGGTTAGCTCTTAGATCAAATCTTCATTTGGTTGACATAGGTCTGTATAAGAAAGCCTCACTGACTCCAGCCACATCCCACCCTGGAGATTCTCCAAAACGCCGCTTTATGGACTTTTGTCCCCACTATACGAAGCAGGGGCAGTTATGTTATACAGTCCGAAACTCGATGTTCAGTTTCACCGAAAATTCATATTTTCCGAACCCCTGCTTCCGAAAATGTAAAAGAAAAAAGCGACAATCTAATATCCCAGCGCGAATTGATGAACAAAGTTTTCACTCTCACTCCCTCTCCGTCCCCCTCTCACTCTCACTCCCTCTCCGCCCCCTCTCACTATCACTCCCTCTCCGTCCCCCTCTCACTCTCACTCCCTCTCCGTCCCCCTCTCACTCTCACTCCCTCTCCGTCCCCCTCTCACTCTCACTCCCTCTCCGTCCCCCTCTCACTCTCACTCCCTCTCCGTCCCCCTCTCACTCTCACTATTACTCCCTCTATTTCTCCCTCCCCCTCTCTCTCCCACTCTCATTATCTCTCTCACCCCCCTCTCCCTCCCCCTCTCACTATCTCACCCTCGCTCCCTCCCTCCCACTCTCTCTCTATCTCTCCCCAACTCAACCTCTCTCCCCCCAAATCACTCTCTATCTCTCTCTCCCTCCCCCTCTCCCTCTCACTAGCTCACCCACTCCCTCCTGCCATCTCTCTCTCTCCCTCTCTCCCATTCTCTCTCTCCCCCTCTCTCTATCCCATTTCCTCTCTCACCCTCTCTCTTTCCATCTATCACTCACTCCCTCTCCCTCCCTCTCTCTCCATCTACCACTCATTCCCTCTCCCTCCCTCTCTCTATCCCCTCTCCTCTCACACACCCTCCCTCCCTCTCTCGCTCCCTTTCCCTCCCTCCCGCTCTCTCTCACTCTCTCTCTCTTTCTTATTCTCTCTCTCCCCCTCTCTCTATCCCATTTCCTCTCTCACCCTCTCTCTCTCTCTCTCCATCTACCACTCACTCCCTCTCTCTCCCTCTCTCTATCCCCTCTCCTCTCACACACCCTTCCTCCCTCTCTCGCTTCCTTTCCCTCCCTCCCGCTCTCTCTCATTCTCTCTCTCCCCCCCTCTCTCTCTCTCTCTCTCTCCATCTACCACTCACTCCCTCTCCCTCCCTCTCTCTCCATCTACCACTCATTCCCTTCTCCCTCCCTCTCTCTCCATCTACCACTCATTCCCTCTCCCTCCCTCTCTCTATCCCCTCTCCTCTCACACACCCTTCCTCCCTCTCTCGCTCCCTTTCCCTCCCTCCCGCTCTCTCTCATTCTCTCTCTCCCTCTCTCTCTCTCTCTCTCTCTCTCTCTCTCTCTCTCTCCATCTACCACTCACTCCCTCTCCCTCTCTCCATCTACCACTCACTCTCTCTCCCTCCCTCTCTCTCCATCTACCACTCACCCCTCTCTCTATCCCCTCTCCCCTAGCACCCTCTCTCTCCCTCCCTTTCCCTCCCTCCCACTCTCTCACACACTCTCTCTCCCTCCTTCCTTCTCTGATAGCCCGATTCGCCTGGAAATCAATAGGCACTCTGGATTCACATGTAAAATTTCGTGTCAATACTTCCATCCTATCGGGAGTTATCGTGTTCACATACACACACAGACAAACAGATTTTCTTCCCCATTTTTTTGGAATCTGGAAGTCGGAAAACATGAAATTTCGCTGAATACTCAACATCGGATTTTCGACCGATTTCATAACTTCCCTTATACTTCATATGGCTGGGTAAATGTAAGTAAAATTTAAAATTTTCTGAAATGTAGTTTCTATCTACGCCACTGCATTGAGTAGTGCAAATTCGACGATTTCATGGTCTCAAATCTCGTTCACCGCAGCTATATTGGACTGGATAGTAAAAGTAACGTTAAAAAAAAGTGTTGATGACGTTATGACAGTACAGTTCCTCTCTTCACCGTCAGGGTAATGAATGAGGTCATCAAGTGTGAAATCATAAAATAATTTAATTGTCTCTTCAATATTCCCATATTATTATTTTCAAAAGCACTAAAAACAATATATGTGTCTACATATCCTGAATTAGTTTGTTGCATATATGAAACAATTGTACTTTCGGAATTTAAAAACTATGTTATTTTATAACTTTTTAGTCTGTTAGTTATTGTGACTCATGCCCGGGCTTTAACTACGAGGTCATATCGCCTACTATATAACATTTTGTGTCGATACATTCATTCTGTTGGGAGTCTTGTCATCTTGTTCACGGAATCAGGGGATAGGGAAATATGATATTCCGTTGAAAATATAAGATCGATTTTCAAAACGATGACTTCTCGCACAGCAAGGGAAGCAATTCCTGTCTGTCTGTGACTGCCAAGTAAAGAATCTATCAACATGAAATTGTATATATATACGACGTGTGTTCAAAAAGTAACGGGAATTTTGTAATTTCGCTGGTTGTATTAGTCCGATTTTTCATTGTTGTGTTGGCAAACATGTCTGAAAAGTATCTGTACATTGTTAGCCAAACCGGATGTTTAGTCTGCGCTGTTAGCTGTCAAAGAGGTTACATGTGTATTGGTACGATGGGCGTTTATTTATTTGTTTACAAAACGGATCAGAGAATTTGCATTACCTACATTTTGCTATAAGAATGGAATAAAGTGCAGCAAAGTTTTAAAACTGTTAAATATTTCTTTGATGAGTGCTATGAGTAAAACTAGGGTTTATGAGACCGAAAAAAGGCTCGACAAGTGCGGTCGAATGTGAAGGTCATGCTCACTGAGTTTTTCGATTCTAACAACATGAGTTCTTGCCACAAGGTCAAACGATCAATAAGGAGTACTACCTACAAGTGCAACGCCGTTTGCGAGAAGCAATCCGAAAAAACGCCCTGATTCTTCTCACTAAAATCTTTAATATCACATTTATTGCTATTCGAGAAATATACAGATCTTAAAATTCACCAAAATGTTCTTGTTTCATGCATTTGTTGAGTCCTAAACTTTTTTACACGACCGTTCTCAATTTTTGAATCTATAATTTTCATAAATATTCCAAGTGTCGGCTCTCTCGGCTGACCCTTGCAAATCACCCTCCCAGACGGACTATAATACTTCGTAAATAGGGTTGAAATTCTAAAAAAAAAAAATCGACAGTAAATCTTTGGTGATGTACATCCCCATCTTGTATCTTTTGTAATAAAATACATTTTCGCACTCCTAGTTCTCTTTTCTTTCGTCCAGTTTTTCTGAAAATCTTAGAACATATTCACTTACGAAAAAATTCTATTCTGCTGCAAATTATTAAAATGGGGGACTTGACCATCTTTCAATAATCTTCCCTTCTCCCTAAAAATCGCGAATTTGCTGTATCAAGTACAAAATTTCCCATTGAACTTCATATAGCGCTGAAAGTAAAAAGTAGACGACTTCTTTTGACTTCAGTAACTTAGTATAGAAGATATGTACATGGCTAAAATTTTGATGTTGAGGTTTCCCCGGAATCCCGGTTTTCCGATCCAGTAAACCCAAAAATGAAACAAAAAATAAATAAAAACCATTAAGGCGTAGTCAAGGTCCACGCCGTAGATTTTCCGTGAAAACATCGGGATAAAAACATTTTTCATTTTCTTTTCGATGCTGCCGTAGCTCTTGCATTTGCTTGTTTTTTAAATTCCTTTTGATGCGAACTTTCCTCTGATTTGCGTTTTCTATAATTCCGCGCATATTTACGATTCATATGAGACGACATCTTTAATTTTTTTGCAATTTTCAATTTAATACCGATTTTTACATATATTTCGGAGAATATTTTTATTGTTTCACTTTGAGTCCTAGTAGTGCTCCTCAAGCTCTTTACAATGACACCCGAATCAACGTCCTATCCAAACGCGTTATCACGCTATACGAATTTTACACAACGCTAATTCGCAACAATCATCTGCCGGTGCCCATACTACCCCGATAACGTCACAGGCAAATCAAACACTGCACAACAAACACTGTTTGCACTCTCCTTCCAAAACCAATCTGCCCTTTGGGGTAAAAATCAATTGTTGCCTTACACAGGGCTTCTGAAATTTCCCCTTTTACCGATTCGGTGGAAATTTATTAGGTTGTGGATACGCCTATAAAATTTCGTGTTGATAGATTCATTCTATCGGGGGTTATCGTGTTCACAGAAATATTTTTTTTCTTTTCCCTCCTTATATGGATACAGATCGCAGAAATGTATTCCAACATTGAAGGGGGGGGGGGGGGGGGGGGGGGACCCTGGTTGTGATTGACAGTCTAGCTCTAGAAGACCCCCCCCCCCTCCCCCCTCCCGTCACAGAAGTAGGACTGTATCAACAGTTTATCTCTGACAGTTAAGCTCCCAAACTCGATCTCGGAGCAACAAGTGTGAAGAAAAGCTCCGGATTACTGGAAGAGGGACAAGAAAAAATAGTCCAAAGACATAACTTGTGGCAATGGATCCAATCTGTCTCTTTACTTCCTCAGATATATCTTGTATAGGGGAAGTCATATAATCAGTCAGAAAAACAGAATTTTTTTTGGAATTTCATGTCTTCCGACCTCATAATTCCAAAAATGAAAAAAATTATACTGTGTGTCTGTGAACACGATAACTCCCGATAGAATGAATGTATCGACACGAAATTTTATATGCGTATCCAAAACCCTCTAAGAACAACACATATTAATTTTCAGCGGAATCAGCCAAAAGGAAGGTAGATTTCAAAGAAGGGGGCTCAAGTAAAAACAAACAATAACTGCCGACGAAATGAATGTATTGTGAAAATGTTTTTTTATGTAAAATAAAATATAGGTATATAATTAATAATAAATAAATAATTAAATATAATGAAATAATAAAATTACCGCATTTCCTGTAGAAGTTGTAGCTGGTCTTCTACTAAATTTTGATTTCTATAATAGTTTCCGAAAAGGGCCCTAAAAAAATATCGAAAGTTCAAGACGTGCAATTTTGAAGAAAGTGCGCGTATTTTGAAAAATTTCAATTAACAAAGTTTTCATTTGGATTTCTTCTAAATATACTAAAGAGATGCCGTATTGTTTTTCTAAATTCTTCAAAAATGTTAAATCTAATCCAAAGGTATCAATTATCTTACTGGGTTAACATGGAAAATGAATAGCATAGAATAAGAAAAGAAATATTTGGATGTATTTACTTAAATCTACATTATGAATTAGTTAACTAAATATTGAAAAATAAAAAAAAAAAATTAATTTTTAAAAATAAATCTCATAAACTAATTACTTAAAACTATATCAAGTGTTATTTATGGCATATATATATATATATATTATGTACATATAAACAAATAAAAGTACCTTTGCGCATCGATTTCAATGTTATTTCACATATTTTTGGTTCACCACACCTTAAGCCTAAACACAACAGAGAGTCCACCTTCACATCTCACCTCCACCTTCACAATCCAACTTGGACTGGTCACTCTAATTAGATCAGCTGACGGTCTTCTTTTGTTCTTCATTCATTGGTTGTTCTAAAACAAAATGCCACTTCATATATTTATTCACTAATTTAGTTACTTCACTGTTTTTATACAAATAAATATAATTAATTTTATAATATTTTAATCATTACAATGTTTGTAATTTTATACATCTCAGTATCAACATGAAAATATATATTAAATTAAGATGGGATTTTTCACGAAATCGGTACAAGGGAAGGGGGGCTCGACTCAAATACTGTTATAACTGCCGATGCAGTGCATATGACGCTAATTTCTATCAGAATCAGCCAAAGAAACGGGGTATCCGTAGGAAAGTGGGGTACAGCTCAAAAAGTCTTTGAGATATTATTTAGTCTCCGAGTAAGAGGCAATTTGATTTTTCATAGAAATGAAAGATGTTGTCTTCGCATAGTTTTATTTCCAACTAAGATTTTCAACGTAACAGCCCCATTGTCTGTGGCGTGCATACATTTAAAATATCTATATGGACAAGTAAGTAAAGCTTCTGGGTACAGAGTAATAAAATAAAATAAAACTTGCTTATCTCACCCGTATAGCTTGCTTTCACAGCTTGTCAAATAAGATGTAGTCTGACCTCTCACAGCTAGCCGGCTTTCGAGGTTGCCCTCATCATCAGGCAGTCTGTTAAATATTTTTTTTTTACCCGTGGCGACTCAGATGGTGACAGGAATAACTTATCTGTCCCCATCCATGAAATTTTAAATTGTTAAAAATTTTATTTATTTATAGTTTATTATTATAAAAAAAATTTTTTAATTTTTTTACTAAAACATTTTAATTATATGAAAAAAAAATAAATAAAAACAATTATTTATCAGACTGCCTGATGATGGGAGCAACTTCGAAAGCCGGCTAGCTAATACAAATAAAAAATCTGTGAGAGGTCAGTGTTAATAAATAACATAGACTAGATTTTGAAAAATGATATAATTATATTTTATTTCAAATACAAGGGCCAGTCGGCGTAGTTAAAAGGAAAAACAAAAATAAACAAAGTTAACTCTCCTGATGTGGAGGGGTGAATGTGGAAGATGGGCTGATGAACTGATCTCCAAACAAGGCCGAGAAGATCTGGGAGTAGGCTGAGGACGCCGTCACACCAGATGAGCCAAGTACCAGACTTCAGAGGTCCACGGAAAGGCGATCCGGGTTGACGAGAGAAGTTGGTGGCCTTGAGGAGTGCCCTATTGTCAACAGGCTGAAGGACCATGGGAGACTATCTGTCCAACACTGACCAGCGGTCATAAAACGAACTATTCCCCACTCCCCCACATAGGCTCCTCCCACAAATTGTTAATATGATGTAATATAAACATAAGAATAAATTACATGAGTAATATTGACCATAGTTATTATGATAATAATATTAATAATTATTAGAATAATTAATGGAAGAAAACTTAAGAAAAAATACCTCTACAAAAAATCAAAAATTAATTAAATGTTGCGCTAACAATCAGACTGCATCTTATTTGACAATCTGTGAAATAATCACTTCTCATTACATCACCCATCTTCATATTAACGTCAGCTTGGAGTCTAATGAGACACTGGCTAATAGCACGAAGGGGAGGTTTATTCATTCACTCTATATACACGTAAACAAATACTTAAACAACAAAAATAATATGATACACGCAATAACTAGAAAAATAATAAAATAAATGCCAATGCAATAATAAAATCAATATCAATTATTGATTTTCAGCGAAATTGATGTGCTCGATACTACGCAAGCCTTAAATGTTGTCTATCCTTATCATTTAAGAAGGAGTGTATGCTCAAGATTTTTTAAACAACATTCTAGAAAGAATACAAAATCCTAAGGGCCGCGGTCGACAAGCTCCCCACTGTCCTACACCTATTATTATTTAAATAATAATTTTTTTTTCACAAATTCATAAATCAACATTTCAGGATTTTCGAAAATGAAATTTGACGGGGAACTAAGGTTAGTCTACCAAAAGTTTTCCTCGCTTCTTAAGTATGCTTGAATAAGAGTGTACTTTTAACGAAATTACTTCCTGAACGATAAATAATTTAGGTATAATCTAATTTTGTATGGCTACGTCCTGTTTATGTATTCATTAGAGCTCGTCTCTTCTCTCTCCAATCTTTGTCCAATAATTTTTAAAAATGTATACTTTTTGTTTTTCTTCACTTTTTTTTTTTTTAGTATAGAGGAAGTTATGTAATCATGGAAGTATAGTGGAAGTTATGTAATCGTGGAAGTATAGTGGAAGTTATGTAATCGTGGAAGTATAGTGGAAGTTATGTAATCGGTCAGAAATTCTATGTTGAGTTTTTTCACCGGAATTTTATGTTTTCCCACTCTTTGATTCCAAAAATGAGATACATTTTTTTTTTCCGAACCCTGATTCTAAACATGAAAACATATACAGTAAAACCCCTCTGCAACGAACATTCACGGGACCAAGAAAATTGTCCGTTGCAGAAGGATGTCCGTTGAGGGGGGTTAAAAAAAAAAAAAATCATCATATGTATTTAGGATATACTAAACGTTTAATTTGCAATGTTTAAAACTGCATATATAGAGGTAAAGAACAACATATAATTAGATAAAACACACATAATAATAGTTATTACGGATTTTATGTTAATAAACCAAACAGTAGGCATGCATGCCTGTTTCACAAACAGCGAATTATACGAATAATAAAAAGCATTCAAAATTATATGAATTCTTTTGTAAGTGTCCGCTTAGCAGAGGTTTTACCTCTTGAAGACGAAAAATTGGTTGTCCCGCGTCCGTTAGAGGGTTGTTCGTTGCGAGGGGGGTAAAAATACATTGGGCCGGGACATCGCAAAATTGTCGGTAAGGAGAGGTGTCTGTCGAAGACACCCCGGTCTATATATATGACTACAAACCATATATATGACTACAAACTACTACTCTGTATATATGACTACAAACCATTCTATGTGGGGATGTACTTTTGCCGGTGATTCAAGGACGGCTTATTGGTCTCCAAGTAAGGAGGGCTGAAGGTGGAGCGAGAGAGGGCTGGTAGTGAGGTGGTTATTGGTAGGACCTGCCCTTCTCTCCCTAGGTGGGGAGCCGGGAGGGCTAAGGCTTATCTCCCTCGATCAATGTCACCAGAGGGTCAGCTTAAATTCAGAACGGGGGGGGCCCTTCACAGAATATTCTATCCAAAGGATTTATTAATTTTTCCCAGAGCCTATAATACCTCGGCAACTCCTTCCAAGAATTTTGCCAGAATTATAACGTATTGAATTTTATTTTCTTAACTATACGAAGTGCAGTGGTCAGAAATCCGATGTTGAATTTTCACAGGAGTTTCATATTTTCCGCCCTCAATGTACATCTATTAAGTTTTCGCTCTTCCTCCAATCAATAGTTGACGTATAGGGAGGGGCCTTATAATCCTCCACTAAACTCTGTGTACTTCCCCGAGCCTCAATGGTTTGTAATAAGTATTTGTGTCTTATTATATATCTTAATTGGTTTAGAATTTAAATATAAAATTTCATGTCGATACATTCATTTTTGTTAGAATTTTTGTGTTAAGTTCCCCCCCTAATCTCCCTCTTCCCTTTGGCCGAATTGGCCGAAAATCAAAAATTATCGTCGTTAGAGGGTTCTGGACACACACACAAAATTTGTTATGGATGCATTCATTCTATTGAATAAGTAATACAGATGTATCAGTCCAACATATTTTATTTCTTACCACAACTAGTTTCGTCAAACTGCCAACTTCAGGTGGTGAATCTGAACATAAATATACCAAATTAGACTAGAATTTACGAACATTCACAGCTCATGTCAATCATTAATATTAAATGTTAAAAACATCAATGGAATTTCATAATTGATATTTTTTCCATTAAGATTGACATGAGTTGTGGATGTTCGTCAATTCTAGACCAGTGGTTCCCAACCTTCTGTGGCCCATCTCCCCTTTCTGGAGGTTGACTAACACCTATCGCCCCCTTTCCATTTTCATTGTATGCCTAATTTTAATTTGAAGTAAAGTGTAAATAATAAAGCAGTTTTATTATTTTTAACAATTTTATTACCGTATATAAAAACAATCAAAGCAGTTTTATCAGGTCATTCTTAAATAATATAGAAAAACAATTAAAATGTACGTTTTTTACAGATTTTTTTTAAGAACGAAGAAGTGAAATAATTAACTAAGATCATTGACATACATTTAAAAAAACAGGAGTACATGTTTTCATTTTTAAATTGGAATCTGGAAAAATTAAGAAAGTTGACAGTTAAAATTTTAAAAAATAAATGAAAGTTTGAAAACTTTGTTATTGTTTTATTTTACCTTTTCAATGGCTGCCTTGTGCTCATCGCCCCCAAATCGCCCCCCCCACTTATTTATTGCCCCCCTGATAACCCTAATCGCCCCCAAGTGGAAACCACTGTTCTAGACTAATTTGGTTTATGTATGTTCAGATTCACCACCTGAAGATGTCAGATTGCCGAAACTAGTTGTGGTAAAAAATAAACTATGTTGGACTGATACATCTTTAATAATTATTTAACAAATAAGTCTACTACATGCGCCTACCACCAAGAAATATATTCATTCTATTTAGTTATCGTGTTCATAGACACACACAGACCCCATTAAGTGAACATATTAATTAATTATTGTTACTCATGTCCGGGTTTTAACTACGAGGTCATATCGCCTACTAACAGAACGTTCTTTCTTCACTCTGGTCGACATGAGCCCGACTCTACAGTGATAGTCCTATATTTCGCCTGTCTAGGTTTATTCACCTAGGGTTGGGTGTCTGTAACGAGCATCTGACGTCGTACAGACTTGGAGACCATCGCTTAACGTCCCATCCGAAGGACGGCGTTCTCAAGGTTTGTTCGCAAATCATTTTAGCTGGGGAAGTACATGGACAGTGATTTACTGTCTACTACTTTTCTTTTCAATTTTTTTCTTATAAGATAAATTCTTTCATATGTGACCTAATTTTTTATTCAAATTCTGCCCAAAGTATTCTCAGTTCTCTCCCCCAATTGCCTGGTTCCCAATCTACATTTACAATGCGGCCAGCCTACACATAACATTTTGCATGTCAAATTTGAATTTTCTGTGCTAGAGGGATATCCGCATTGTAAAAATGCACAACGAGCTTCATCAATTGTACATTAACAAAAACAGCTGTTATCTTTTGGAATTTTTTCCCCACAGCCTACAAACAAGAACACATTAACTGATATTCAGTTAAAAATTTAGAGGACGCTGATAGCACACAGAGGTAGGGTGCTTGCCTACTATCCTCAAAAGATCACAGGTTCAAAACCACCTGATAATAAAAACGTGAGCACTCCATCTTTCGGAGGGGAAATTATTAGCATTTTTCAATGCGAATCCCTGCTAAATTTTCTGTCCCGAAAATCCTGTAACAGGAGTTCACTTTTTGGTTAGATGTCCGGGATAAGCACAGACCAGATTCCACATTCCCCGCAGAGATATGATCATGAGGAAGATTTGAGGGGAGCTTTCTGAAGGGGGATTTGCCAAGGAAACTGGGAAGCTAGGGCCTTCTTGAATAGCTTGGTAACCTTAGATCCTGGTAAGACAAGACGACAAGACAAGGTAAGGTGGGAGTCTAGGGTTGGAGCATTCAATGCTTCGGTCCCTCCATGTACACACCAGCCCTCCCAGTATGCCATTGTCGACATTTCAGATATTATCGACAACGCCTGTTATTTTCGATAATAGCACTGTCGACTTACCTTGGAAGTATAATAATTTCATCCTTGATTTCCATCTTGATCTAGCGCCCTATTACCTAATGACTTTAAAAACTAAAAATATGCGGAAAGCTGCAAATAAACTACAGAAGTAATAGAAAATCTAGACAAGAAATTTATTAAATAGAAAATATATATAAGCAAAAGAATAAAGTGATACAAAAAATTATTTTAACAGAGAAAAACTTAAACGTCTAAAAAACTGTTACAATTGCACACAATAACTTTTTTAAATGTTCAAACAAAAAGGAACGCCTGTTTGGCCTCAAAATTGATTTGTGTCGGCTGAATGAGCGCTTCACATCAATTGAAGTAACTGGTGCTTTATTGAAAACACCCCAATATCCATGGGGCTCAATTCAACCCCTGACTCTTCGCTCACCACCTCCACTTCTTTTCAGCCAAACGTTTAAAACTGAACTGATCGACTTAGTAAAGAATAAGAAAGAAGGAGGGAAATGGGCATAAAAAACAGTTGCGAGAATAAATTATTAAAGTAAACAAATCGTCAGAATAAAAAGTTGGCAACATGAACAGAATGAATTGAAGAGAAACATTGGAGTTCCTGGAATGCACTCATCTCAATAAGAGGCGCATATACCCTGATCAAATAGAAGCAAATTTAGTGGGAAAAATTAGGGAAAAAAGTGGGACTCATTTCTATTAATTGTCAGTTTACAAAAATAAAATAAAAATAGCTTAAATTGATTCTATATGGGACAAAACGTTAAGATAATGTTTAAACAGGATGCTGAAGCTTAATAGAAAGAAATGTAAATGCATATAGATCACAGTCCTACTAATAACAGTAGCTGCTGCACCACTTCCAACCTTAGAAATAAAGCTCTATCTTTTATACATATATAGATGAGAAGAAGCTGTCTATTATTTTATTGAAAAAAAAAAAATTGGTTATATGAAACGTTACGAACATCAGCCCCGATAAGGAGTCTTCACATATACGAATCTTATCGTTAATCAAAAAGTGGTTGTAATGAAAGAGGTTATAATGTCATGAAACCTTCCTTCTATCAACAATGGTCGATGAGGGCACAGGTAGTCAGTCAGTGATATGCGTGCTGGCCTTCTGAGCTCAAGGTCGTGGGTTCGAAACCCGACCAAGGCCTGTAGTTTATTTTATTTGGGAGGTAAAATAAACTTAAGCACGCCGTCCTTCGGATGGGACGTTAAGCGATGGTCCCGATGTACGATGTCAAGTATTCGATAAAGTCCCCTACCCTAGGTGAATATAAATTTAGGGAAGGCAAAATTTAGGACTCCCACAGTAGAGTCGGGCTCTTGTCCACCAGAGTGACGAAAGAGCGCTCTGGTAGTAGGTGATATGACCTCGTAGTTAGAATCCGGGCTTGAATCATAATAACTAACTTGATAAATTAGTTGAATGTTCATTTCAATTTTTAAAAAATGTTTCTTAATTTAGATGCTTGTAAATTAATAGAATTATAATAAAATTAGTTTTTATATTTATCGCTTTCAGAAAGGATCACAAAGGTTCCTTTATCCTTCGTATATGTTATGAACATAATACGTTTCAGTCGAAATGTCCACAATCCTCCTGTGGTTTAATAGATCTTCAAAAAAAAAAAAAAAAAAATCACTTTTCTGAAACATTTTGGTGACTAAATCAAAAAAATACTCATATTATCGACTTCGAAAAAAGCATTTTGAAAAATCCTGCCTTGAAATCATAAACATTAATTTTATAAAGTCCTTGTCGGCTACTTAATTATAAACATATCGGCTATTTTGCAAACTTATTTCTATTACTGTAATAAAAAATACAGGACTTTCTTATACCAAACATGATTACAGATCACTCTCTCTTCACCTTCCCCATCTCAAAATCATTTCATACTATCATGACTGGGTATATGAAAGTTATGAGTTGGCGGCAGGAATTTTTTTTTTTTTTTGTTTCACTCTACACCTTTATTGTGAGAGGGACTTTCTCATATACAGGAAATTTATAAAAGAATCTAAAGAAAAGGAAACTATTTAATCAGCTGGGCTACAACGAAAAACAGCTGGGCTACAACGAAAAACAGCTGGGCTACTAAGAAAAACAGCTGGGCTACTAAGAAAAACAGCTGGGCTACTACAATAGCAATCCAAGTGACATCGGCAATGTATCGTATCTCTAATCAGATCTGATAATAGCACATGTGACTTCTTAATTCCAAATTGTTTTTGCGATGGAGGGCAAATTTCCTTTTGAGTTCACACGTACAGAAATCATCGTGAAAATGGTCAAAAAATATTCAGCGGAACTTGAAAAGTGAAAATCCGTTCAAACTGTATTAGTACTTGAAAATACTTAAAAAAGTATCGATTGCTATAAATACGATAATCGATGTTAACCCGCTTAAAATGTATGTAACCCCACGGAAGGCGATAAAAATGGTATCATGTTTGTTTTGTTTGTTTTGTTTGTTTTGCTTTTGATTATACTCCTTAATTTATGCACTTTAGAAATTGCTAAAATCAAAACATGGCGTCAGGTGTGAAAAATTATTAACTGTACGTTAATGTTTACATTCTAAAATAAGTGTGCGTTATTAAAGTGAGCTCTCTTTGAAGGAAATATGACTGACTATATGAGGCTCCCGGAACCGCTTTATGGAAGCAGAAATTCAACTTATTCATGACGGCTACTAATAAAATTTAAAAAAAGATGCCCAAAAAATCGCCATACTTCTTACGACTATTAGTGATTCCGGAATCGAGATTTTCAATCACGTTCTCAATCTTAATGAAGATGAAGTCAACTCAAAATCTATCTTACAAACAATTGTTACTCAAATTAGATAATTATTTCAAAGACAGGGAAAATTTATTGATGGAAACATTCGAGTTTCACCAGTTGGCGCATAATGAAGCACCATTTGATATATTTCTTTGAGAACTCCGGAAACAAGCTTTAAAATGCGATCATATGATCAAAGATAGGTTCTTGCTCCTTCCTCACGTCTTCGCCATGTAAAAGCACTGTAACTCGCGGACAACGGTTTGGACAGCAGACAAGAGCCTGAGAAGTATTTGAACGTCTTGGCGATCTCAGAAAATGATGACACAATTGCAGCAAGCTGGTTTGAGCACCTGATCATTGATAAAAAGTAATCACATTTAAACTTGACCTAGCAGCTGAATGTTCAATTATTTCTAAAAATACCAATACATTTTTGTCAAACTTACCCTTAAAAAGAGTCAATGTTAAACTAATAAGGAAATCTCGAACTCGGATTTTTGCACGATTACAATACTTACTCTTAGTCCGTTGGCGACGAACCCTGAAGATCCTTAGTCGCCCACACTAGCCTTCTCCACCGCGATCTGTCGTGCGCCACCGGTCGCCAGTTCACCACGTGGTGTTCCACAGCATCCTTCTTCACCAGGTCAGTCCACCTCAGCCGTGGTCTTCCTCTTGATCTGGCTCCTTGGACCTGAGCGTCCATGATGCGTCCTATGGCTGTCTGCGGTCCGCTTCTCTCCAGCCCATCTTAAGCGCCGTGATTTCATATCTGCAACTACGGTCGGGTGTTGCCAGAAGATGTCCCTCAGCTCCCTGTTGGTTCTGATCCTCCACTCTTGGGTTTCTCTAACCTTGACCGGACCTGCTATTTTCCTCAGCACTTTATTTTCAAACGTCTGGAAACGTTTCTCCAGATGTGAGGTCAGGGTCCAGGTTTCACACCCATAGATCAGATCGGGCTTTACCATGGAGCTGTAGATCCTATACTTCAGGTTCCTTGACAAGGCTCTGGACCGTAGCAGCTTGATGACAGAGAAATACGCTCTTTGGGCCTGCAGAAGTCTCCTGTCCACCTCCTCCAGCATCGAGTTGATGCTAGTTACTGTGGACCCGAGATATCTGAAGTTCTCAACTCTTGGGAAGGAGATTACAGAGAACGATTACAATACTTATACTATAATATAGTATATATTATGGTATAGGAAAGTAAAAAATAGATTTAAAAACGTCTTTTTAGGACAGTTTTCGAATTGTATCATGCAAACCAGGCAATCATTGAATAGTATAGGTACTAAGCAAATAAACGATATTTATAAATCATACAAAGATCGAGAATTTGGCTTTAGAAAGTCGGAAAACCTGATGTTTCAGTGAAAATGCAACATGGAACTTTCTGGCCGGTTAGATAAATTCCCTCTCTTCTGGTTTAACTGAAGAAATAAAAGTATATATTCACATTAGAAGAGCGACGAACTGCTAACAAAAGAAGAAGAATGTCCAGGAAGTATTGATCAGAGAAGAGTCGGCAATTTTCTTAGAGCCATCTCTAATACCCCATCATCTTAGCCAGATCCAATTTTCATAATAGAAGACAGACAGGAAATTATTAAAAAGAGGCTAAAGAAAAGAAAAATTATTTAATGAGGTGGGCAACTGCGATAAATAATCACTTCCTCAGCACAAACTTATCATGAGTTTCCGCTCTCCCTAGGTAGACACCACCTAGGTAACTACTCTCCCACTTCTAAATCCAATTATTAGGGTCGTTAAGTGAGACCCCCTTCTCTTTGGCCCATTTGGCTGAAACAAAAAAATACGAGCGTCCTTATGGGGTTCTGGATATACACATGCACAATTTTTGTTAACGGGGAGTCAAAAAATAATGAAATTTTGGTTAAAACTGAACATCGAATTTTTGACAGATTACATAATGGGATGTCTTTTTTCAGGGTGTAAAAGGCGTTATCGATAAATCTATTGAAACTCCTTTATAGACAACTGATAGAAGGTCAATAATACTACTCAATCATAAATTTTAAAAAAATGTCAAAAACGTGTTATGTGGCCATTACAGGATTTTCTTATACCAACCACGCTTACAGATCACTCTACTCTCTCCCCCACCTCAAAATCTGTTCGTGACTATAATACTGAGAGTGACTATAATTCTGAGAGTGACTATAATTCTGAGAATGACTATAATTCTGAGAGTCACTATAATTCGTTGCTGCGCGATACAATTTAAACTACTTTGAAATATTTCCTACGGAAATTTATTTGACATTTATTGAGGCTCTATAACGTTCTATCTCAAATCTGAACGTCTAAAAATACGCCTCAAAACAACATTTCAGGACGGTTTTCGGCATGTTTCTCGAAGGCCCCGAAGTGAAGTGGTCTTAATTTTCGTCCGATTTCGGCCAAAACAATCAAATCTAAGTTAGCACATGTGACTTCTCCATTTCAAATTTCACGTACATAGCTACAATTGTGTCTGCGTTAGAGCGCTCAATTTCCCATCATATACACATAAACACGAAAGACAGTATTCAGAGAATCTTGAAACGTGAAAAGACGTTGCGAACTCGATCTCGGATTTTTTGCACGATTAGAATACATTCTTATAATATAGGTGTAAAAAACTAAAAAAAAAAAAAGTCGTCGGTGAATCCCCGGCAATCTACTTCCCCAGAACGAATTAATCAATTAACTTTTCGCACCCACTCCAAAACCAGTCGAACGTTTGTGCTGATATTATTTTGGCCGATTTAGCTATAGGCTATACTAAATGTTGGGTCGATATATTCATTATATCGACAGTTATTGACGTTTTTGAGCTAAGCCCCTCCCCTAAACCCCCACTTCTCTTTGGCCGATTTGGCTGAAAATCGATAGGTGTTGTTCTTATAGGGTTCAGGTCACACATTTACTATTTCGTCTCGATACATTCATTACAACCGCAGTTATTAGAGTTTTGTGTTAAGCCTCCCCCCTTTCCCTTAGGTAGATTTGGATGAAAAATAGTAGGTGTCGTCGTTAGAGGGTTCTGGATACACATATAAAATTTCGTGTCGATACATTCATTGAAACGGGAGTTATCGTGTTCACAGGAACACATACGTAATTCCATTGAAAACACCGCATCGAATTTTGAAAGAATTCAGGGGACCTGCACTTGAAAATCTGGCGGCCGGAAAGTGCAGGTAGATTGCAGACCCCTAGTCTAGTCTGTTGATAGACCTCCACGACTAGTCACTAGAACCTGATATAATTTAACTGTTTACCCTGCGGTGAGGAGGACTTGAGCTGTTTACTGGGCTACCTCGTCTCTGGCCCGATAAAAGAGCCCCACTCTACTAGTGTGGGGCGACCCGCTATCTGTCTTCCTTTATGGCGCTCACCCACCACCCTCGCTATTATAGGGGCAATATCATCAAGTATCTCATGAAGACATTGGATCCTCGCTTGAATAGACTCACTACCACCACGACATCAGGCGGATGAGACCCGCAACATTTTGGAGTCATTTTTTGAACAAATTTTCTTTTACTTCCCCAGCGTTATGTAATCGGTCAAAAAATCGATGCATAGTTTTCCACGGAATTTCCCATTACAGTAACTTCCCTTTATGCTGGGAAGTTAACAAACAACAACTTTTATATTGTCTAATTTCACAAAAATATATACTGAAATGACTCTTAATCTATGAATTTAATTTTATTTTTTTAAATCAAATGCCCCACGTTGGGCGCCAATGAAACAGTTACTATGTTCTCATTAAATTTATTCCTTTTTAAAATTGCCCCACGTTGGGCGCCAATGAAATGATTCTTATACTATGAATTTATTTTTATTTTTTAAATTGCCCCACGTTGGGCACCAATGAAACAACTAATGTTCTTTGAATTTGGTTAATTTCCTACTTTAATTTATAAATCTAACAAAAAAAAAACAGGGGTGGCATTCTTTCTTATTTAGAGTGTTTATGTGAAAATAAAGGAAAAATGATAACTACAATTTTTAAATCATCATGTTTTATAAGTGTATATTTTTTAATTTCTTTTTTTTTGTAAATGGTAAAAAAAATGTTACGGGGTTAGTGAACGATTATAAATTTTTGACAATACATGAAATACACCTCTTATGAGTTAATTTAGACAAAAAAATGTACTCTTGGCAAATGACAACAAACTATATGGTTATAAATATGGATTACAAAATTTCTGGCAACTCACGGCATTCTATATCCTCTTTTGTATCCTTCCTTCTTGGTAACTTTCTTCTCAGTCTTTTCTTCCGTCCATATACAAAAATTTAACCTTCTCGGGACTTTTCTTTATTCTTCTTCTACGACAATCCTTCATATACATGTGCTATTTTCCATCTTCTACGCTACTTCTACACTCTTCAAAACGCCCGACACCTCCTCCAAGTTCCTCCAAAAACAGACTACCCCTCCTCCAAGCTCCTGCACAACCCTACTACCACGAGTCGGCTCCTTCTACACTTCTCGCCATCTTTTCCCCCACCCAATGTCATCAGGTTAGTCTTTTCTTTTACAATTCATCATATTTCCTTTTTTCTTACTTTTAATATCTTTTGCCAAGATGTACCTACATTTTTATTTATTTGTACTTACTATTTTTTTCCTACTATTTTTATAAAGAATAACAATTTCTTTTATTCTTTGTGACCCCCCCATTCTACACGTCACATATCCCCTTCCTATATACAAAGAAATCTGTTATTCTTTACAGCCCTATGCATACAAATACTTTGAACCTTTTGACACATATTTTATGTAAACATTTCTTTTTTTTTTTTTTTCATTTATACTCTATTTTCTTTCTAACATTTTTAAATACTTATGCAATCAATCCTCTAACCAATATTATAATTATAACATGTACAATTTCATAGAAACCATTTTTTTTTTTTTTATATAAAGGTAACTAACAAACAATTTTTTTTTTTTTTTTTTTTTTTTTTTAAACAATAATACATTAACTAGCAAACAATATTTTTTTTTTTTTTTTTTCAAAATATAAAATAATTTCAATAAATAATTTTGTTTTTTTTTATCATAAAAAAACATTAAAATATCAAAATTTTTTTTCAGAGTGGAGAAGGCACTAAACAATTTTTTTTTTCTTTTTTTTTTTTTTTTTAAATTTTCTTTCTAACATTAACTAGCAAACAATTTTTTTTTTTTTTTTTTTTTAAAGCAATATAATATAATTTCAATAAATAATTTTGTTTTTTTTTTATCATAAAAAAACATTAAAATATCAAAATTTTTTTTCAGAGTGGAGAAGGCACTAAACAATTTTTTTTTTTTTTTTTTTTTTTTTTTTTTTTTTTTTAATTTTCTTTCTAACATTAACTAGCAAACAATTTTTTTTTTTTTTTTTTTTTTTTTTTTTTTTTTTTTTTTTTTTTTTTAAAGCAATATAATATAATTTCAATAAATAATTTTTTTTTTTTTTTTTTTATCATAAAAAAACATTAAAATATCAAAATTTTTTTTAGAGTGGAGAAGGCACTAAACAATATCACATATAACCATAAAATTTAAGAACATGTATAACCAAAAAAAAACAAATTCAATTTCATAAACTAAGAAAGAAAATACATATGATTAAGCGAGGCTTATATGACCCAGACAAGCCGATCCACACACACATGGAGCAAGGTCTCTCATGATTTTAACATATAAGAGGTCATACTTGATCAAAAACAAAATTGCCATAGCAAAGACCGACAAGTCACATAATGATAATTATTATGTTATTATTATTATTTTTGCAACATGACACAAGACTTCAATAATTTAAACAAAATATCAAGAATCGAGTTATATTACCATTTTTTTAGCTAGATATCGGTCATTAGGTCAGACCTACATGCATTGTTTATATGGGTCAAACTATCATAATCCTACTTGAAGTGTGTACTACCTCTCTGACCCACAGAATCCCGTTAGTTGCAGTCCGTCTCTCCACCAGAATCTATCTTCCATCAACATGTTGGTTTAGTGATATCAGTTTTATAAGTGACCGTACTATCAATTCAGATTTTATTATATTTTGATTTTCATATTTCAATAGTTTCGACTTCTCAATTTAAGATTTTTTTTTTTTTTTAAATCTTTATTTCCAAGGTGAAAAACACACAACAAAGCTATTATTTGATACTTCGGATTAAAAACAATTTATTCATTAGCTGATTACTTTTAATTTATAATTTAGTTTTATTTTTAATTATTATGATTAACGAACAATATATTTAAAAAACACAAACCATAGCCATGAATCCATTACAAAAATCCAATTTCGAGTTCCTTGTTATCAAAAATAATCCATCGGTTTATCTGAAGGAAAATTTTTTTTTTTTAAATTTCTTGTGATTTTTAATTTTCTTTAATTTAGTGTGATTTTTTATTAAGCTTATTAGTTTTGGTATTTTAAAGTAAGCACTTTGTTTCTGTTTATTTTCATATTTGTACAACTTTATCTTCCGATATCTAATTCTCCTAGAATTTGGCTGCAACATTACTTTAGCTTTTCTTTTATTAGTTTTCTTTAATTTTTTCTTCTCACAACTTTCTTGGCAAATATGGCCCAAATTTCCTTTACAAATTTTCTTATAATTTATTTCTGTTAATTTTACTTTCAACATAACGATATTTTTGTTTTTTATTTCATCTTTGGATATTTTTGAAAATGTATAACTTTTTCTAATAAACCCTAACCGACATAATGCATTAAACGGAATATAATCTTTATTTATTTCTTTGTTCAATTTTATTTTTCTATTTTCCTTTCTATTTGATTTGCTTTTACTCATTTCTAATTCATTTTTCTGAGCATTACCTATTTCATTTAATTTCTTTTTCTCATCTTCTATTAATTTATTTTCACACTTATTTTCAACTTCACTAAGATCTGTTTTTGTCTCCACTATTATTTCATTCGTGTTATTATTTTGTTGTTCCCCCCTTAGTTGCTCTATATTTTTATTTATTGTTTCATTTATTGTTTCTAACTTACAACTTAACTGTTGATTGAACTGTTCAAATTGATTTTGCATACGAGCCATCATTTGATCAAATTGGCTCGGATTAAACGGATTATCGTCTTTCTTTTTATTTGCTTCCTCATCCCCCGAATTCGACCTTCCTATAAGCGGACTCATGACTATCATAGAATTTTCTCCCGTTCCTTCTACAAATCCCGATTCCCGAACATCGCTATCTACGTTCCGGAGTCCTAATCCGCCGAGGCCACTCCCGATTCCGTCCATTCCTGCAGCTAATTCTCCCGCCTCCCCATCGGAAACAAACTCCGTACCTTGCTCTCCCGCCATGCTATGGGTCGACTCACCTGTGTCCTCGTCCGCCATCTTGCTTCACAATGCTACTTATTCAACAAAAAAATTACAAGATATTACAGATCAAAAAATATTCTTAATTGTTAGATTTCCCTTTATTCGCACACTCTAATTGGCCACTTAGTTGGGCGCCAATGAAATGACTCTTAATCTATGAATTTAATTTTATTTTTTTAAATCAAATGCCCCACGTTGGGCGCCAATGAAACAGTTACTATGTTCTCATTAAATTTATTCCTTTTTAAAATTGCCCCACGTTGGGCGCCAATGAAATGATTCTTATACTATGAATTTATTTTTATTTTTTAAATTGCCCCACGTTGGGCACCAATGAAACAACTAATGTTCTTTGAATTTGGTTAATTTCCTACTTTAATTTATAAATCTAACAAAAAAAAAACAGGGGTGGCATTCTTTCTTATTTAGAGTGTTTATGTGAAAATAAAGGAAAAATGATAACTACAATTTTTAAATCATCATGTTTTATAAGTGTATATTTTTTAATTTCTTTTTTTTTGTAAATGGTAAAAAAAATGTTACGGGGTTAGTGAACGATTATAAATTTTTGACAATACATGAAATAAACCTCTTATGAGTTAATTTAGACAAAAAAATGTACTCTTGGCAAATGACAACAAACTATATGGTTATAAATATGGATTACAAAATTTCTGGCAACTCACGGCATTCTATATCCTCTTTTGTATCCTTCCTTCTTGGTAACTTTCTTCTCAGTCTTTTCTTCCGTCCATATACAAAAATTTAACCTTCTCGGGACTTTTCTTTATTCTTCTTCTACGACAATCCTTCATATACATGTGCTATTTTCCATCTTCTACGCTACTTCTACACTCTTCAAAACGCCCGACACCTCCTCCAAGTTCCTCCAAAAACAGACTACCCCTCCTCCAAGCTCCTGCACAACCCTACTACCACGAGTCGGCTCCTTCTACACTTCTCGCCATCTTTTCCCCCACCCAATGTCATCAGGTTAGTCTTTTCTTTTACAATTCATCATATTTCCTTTTTTCTTACTTTTAATATCTTTTGCCAAGATGTACCTACATTTTTATTTATTTGTACTTACTATTTTTTTCCTACTATTTTTATAAAGAATAACAATTTCTTTTATTCTTTGTGACCCCCCCATTCTACACGTCACAATACATACATAAAGTGTACCGGTTTTGGGTTACGTCATCGTCACCACAAAGTTCAGAAGTTCACTTATGACTTAGTGAACTTTTGAACTTTGTGCTGACGATGACGTAAGTCGATATCGATACACTTTATACATATATATTTTTTGTGGAATTAGATAATATAAATGTTGAGCAGTCTTATGATATGTATAAAGCTGAAAATGTCTGCGTTGTACCGCTATAACTCACGAACGGCTTGATGGATTTGATTAATTTTTTTAAAAATTTGTTCGTCATCTTCTGTGGAAGGTTACAGGCGTATTAGTACCTTAATATCTGGTCCATCCCAGCATCCACTCACGCAATCTTTGTAACTCGAAAACCATTGCAACGATTAATGAGAAATCTTTTTGAATAAATTAGTTTTAGCTCCAGGATGGTCACAAGCGTTCTCAAGTACGCACTGGCTAGGACGTCCACTGATGCTAAGTATTCACTAGCTTTGGTTTCCGCCGTTGAATGGCGCGTACTAGCCATGGTGCCCAGGGGTCCTAAAAACTTACTAGCTGGGATGTCTGCCTTGAAGGACTATAAGCGTTATTCCGTATGAATAATTGAAAATTATAACATCATGAATGTACTATTGAAGAATTGAAATGGATTCGAACGAGAGATATTAGGAGAAAAGTCAAAGTTCCCCGGGCAACGCCGGGTATTACTGCTAGTTTATACAATAGTATAATAACTTCTAAGTTGAGAAACGCGGACATATTGTGGAAACTTGTAATAAATAAATAAAACAAACTTATTTTTGAAATATTGTCTATTCCACTAAAGATATATATACATATATAACTACCGGTTTCGGCTTTATACCATCGTCAGGTCTAGTTATGAACTAAGTCAGTTTGCAGAGAGCGACCCTTCTAATACATCTCAGGTCAAAGGGTGCTATTAGAACTTGGGAGTCCCCCGGCTGTACCGTTAGCTAACTCATGAAATATTTCTTAACAAAACCTAGTTCTAAATTTACATAAAACAATGTCACTAGACTAATACGGGAAAAATAACAAATAAATAAGTACAAATACAAGTAAATAATAAAAATAGAAATACAATTAATAATAATGTTAAGATTTAGATAACTTGAAACATATATGTAGAACCAAATATTAATAACAGATAATACAAACATATATGTGGAAACAGAACTGGTTTAGGGTGTTAACAAAGGAGAATAGTTGAAATAAATTTGGTCATTCATACAAATGTTCCTTTTGTTAGCTTTATTTATTTCTAATTGCTCTAAGCTATTAAGTAGCCTGCTTTTTGGGCAATAATGGAGATATTTGATGCCTGTAGATGGGTCGAAAGTGTGGCTATTATCAATTATGTGGGTCGCGAATGTAGAACGGTTTCCTCGGTTCTTTATTTCGGCCGTGTGTTCTTTAATTCTTTCCTTAAAACGACGTCCTGTCTGTCCAATGTATAATTGACTGCACGTCGCACACTCTAGACTATAAACTCCGCTTCTATTTTCAATATCTGTTTTGTCCCTACCTCTCTCTAGGCACGGGCTTATGGGATTGATAGTTTTAAACCCGATATTGAAACCTTCTTTTTTCAACTCTTTACCTATTTTTTCTGAATTTTTTTTTTTTCTTTTCCGTGGTAAGTTAAGCTGACCCATTTATTATAAACTTTATTTTGTGTTTCTAATTTGGTCAGTTTGTTCCTAAAATTATGATTTTTGACCTTCTTTTCAATTTTATTTATTGTTTTTTGTGGGTAGCTATTGTTTTTGGCTATTTCCTTAATAATCTTAAGTTCTTTATCTTTTGATTGTTGGGTTATTGGAATTGAGTAGGCTCTGTGGAACATGGAATAAAAGGCCGCGCATTTGTAACTGGAAGGACAGTTAGAAGATGGGTGTATTACCGTGTCTGTTGTAGTCGGATGGGTGTATTACAGACACGGTAATACACCCATCTTCTAACGGTCCTTCCAGTTACAAATACGCGGCCTTTTATTCCATGTTCCACAGAGCCTACTCAATTCCAATGACACAACAATCAAAAGATAAAGAACTTAAGATTATTAAGGAAATAGCCAAAAACAATAGCTATCCACAAAAAACAATAAATAAAATTGAAAAGAAGGTCAAAAATCATAATTTTAGGAACAAACTGACCAAATTAGAAACACAAAATAAAGTTTATAATAAATGGGTCAGCTTAACTTACCACGGAAAAGAAAAAAAAAAAATTCAGAAAAAATAGGTAAAGAGTTGAAAAAAGAAGGTTTCAATATCGGGTTTAAAACTATCAATCCCATAAGCCCGTGCCTAGAGAGAGGTAGGGACAAAACAGATATTGAAAATAGAAGCGGAGTTTATAGTCTAGAGTGTGCGACGTGCAGTCAATTATACATTGGACAGACAGGACGTCGTTTTAAGGAAAGAATTAAAGAACACACGGCCGAAATAAAGAACCGAGGAAACCGTTCTACATTCGCGACCCACATAATTGATAATAGCCACACTTTCGACCCATCTACAGGCATCAAATATCTCCATTATTGCCCAAAAAGCAGGCTACTTAATAGCTTAGAGCAATTAGAAATAAATAAAGCTAACAAAAGGAACATTTGTATGAATGACCAACTTTATTTCAACTATTCCCCTTTGTTAACTCCCTAAACCAGTTCTGTTTCCACATATATGTTTGTATTATCTGTTATTAATATTTGGTTCCACATATATGTTTCAAGTTATCTAAATCTTAACATTATTATTAATTGTATTTCTATTTTTATTATTTACTTGTATTTGTTCTTATTTATTTGTTATTTTTCCACGTATTAGTCTAGTGACATTGTTTTATGTAAATTTAGAACTAGGTTTTGTTAAGAAACATTTCATGAGTTAGCTAACGGTACAGCCGGGGGACTCCCAAAGTTTTAATAGCACCCTTTGACCTGAGATGTATTTGAAGGGTCGCTCTCTGCAAACTGACTTAGTTCATAACTAGACCTGACGATGGTATAAAGCCGAAACCGGTAGTTATATATGTATATATATCTTTAGTGGAATAGACAATATTTCAAAAAATAAGTTTGTTTTATTTATTTAATAGTATAATATGTATAGCTAATAAGCTTTCCACTATATCGATACATATCGTAGGAATGTATTACGACACTGACTAGTTCTTGCTTACGTGCAACCTGCACTCAAAAAAATATATATATTCATACATTTTGCAATGAAGCAAACAAAGAGCCATATAGAACTCTACAATAGAAATGTAAGATCATGTATCGGTGCCATTCTCTCGGCCTGGGAGCTTAGAAAAGATTTACCTCTGATATTGGGTTGTCCGGAGATGACGTAGGATGGATGATTTATAGTGAACAGGGATCTGATCAGATCAATCCAACATGGCGTCTCCCCTTCCTTTCCTTATTTCTGTTATTAATAGCTAAACTCCAACTTGTGTCTGTTTGACAGCCGTTTAGGACAAATTTAATCTTAACTATAGTACATTACTCTTATTTTAGTCTCTGCGGTTCTACTTGTCAGTCTCAATCAGGGTTCAGATTAACTTCAGAATACTCCGGAAGAACCCCGACTTTTACGTTCTTCTTCAAAGTAAAGGGGAAATTATGTAATTTGTTAGAAATTCTAAGTTAAGTTCACCGGAATTAGACGTTTTCCAACTCAAAAATCACTGGTTATGAACTTCCCCAGCAAGAATTATTCAATTACGTTTCTGCTCTCCCTCCAAATCCATTCGAACGTTCGGGCCAAAACTCGTTGTGTGTCGTTATATACATTACTTCGGCAGTTATTTCGGTATTTGAGTTGAGTTACCCTTCTCTGGTCACTGAAATCCAACCAAGAGCCCTAAATTTTTTATTTTAGAGTTAAGCACGCCGTCCTTCAAGTAGAAGGTTAAGCGATGGCCCCGAGTCTGTAAAAAGTCAGGTACCTACCTGGTTAGGGAAAATTTAAGCTCCCATAGTAGGGTCAGGACTCAGGTCCACCAGAGTGACCTGAGTTCTCTGGCAGTAGGCGATATTACTCGGAGTTAAAGCCCGGGCATGAGTTATAATAACTGATCAGATATCAGTAAAGACATGGCATATTAATATAAAATATTATAGTTATTGCTTTAGTCGTTTCTGTTTGAGAGCTCACATAATTTCAGTACATACTTAGGCGATGATTATGTCAATTTATGGACAAAATCTTGTATAAAGCTCTGAAAGCTTATGTTTTTGTTGACCTATTGAGAAGTCAAGCAGATGACAAATGCTTCCAAGACAAACCGTCTACCCTTATGCATGAAAAGCGGTGGATCCAATGTGATTTATCTTAGATATACATTACAATTTTCCATTCAGGATCTTCTCATCTTCTTTCGACTCACTTCCACTCAACTTATCTCAAAATGTTTTTCACCTCGAAGATTGTAGTCTGTAGGGGATCGGGATAGTATACGATATCTTAGTTAGTGTGCCTCATGCCCGGGCTAAGACTACGAGGTTACATGACATACTATCAGAACGCTCTTGGGTGGGACGTCTATACTGGGAGTCCTAAATTTTGCCTACATAGTTTTAGGTTCTTAGGAAGGAGTCTTTAACGAATACCTCGAAGCGCACTGGTAGTAGGTTAAAGCCCGGGCATCAGTCATAATAACTAACGAACTATATACATATGTATATACCAACCACGCTTACACATCTCTCTCCCGTGGAATTACCGGGTATAAATAAGCCACTCTCAGAAATGTGACACCGCTGACATATAACCAACATATTTTTTGGATTATTATTATTAATTTCTTTGAAATCATCCATTCCAGTTATTTTCCTGAATTTAAATATAGGAATGTTATTTATTTATTATTTTTGTATTCTGAATTCCGAGAAGAAATTCCGTTCGAGTTCCGTTTCACCAACTCTGTGAAATAACCATCTAATTTATGAGGAATTTGTCATCGAGCTACTGACATTTTAATGACATTGTTTTATTACAGCCCTGACTGCCATTTTTGTTAGTAGATGATTCATATTGCTCATATTGGGGGGGAAGTCAGAAGGGCGGCTCGACTCAAAAACTCTAATAACTTCCTTTATCATTTATATTTTATAATTATATATTTTTAATTATATATTTTTTTCAGGGGCGCCGGTAGCTCAGTGGTATGCGTGCTTGCCTTCTGAGCTCAAGGTCGTGGGTTCGAAACTCGACTGAGGCCCTTAGTTTATTTCATCTGGGAGGTAAAATAAACTTAAGCACGCCGTCCTTCGGATGGGACGTTAAGCGATGGTCCCGAGCATGTACGATGTCAGGTACTCGTTAAAGACCCCTTACCCTAGGTGAATAAAAATTTAAGGTAGGCAAAATTTAGGACTCCCACTGTAGAGTCGGGCTCATGTCCACCAGAGTGACAAAAGAGCGTTTTGGTAGTAGGCGATATGACCTCGTAGTTAAAGCCAGGGCATGAGTCATAAAACCTAAACCTATATGTTTTTTATAATAATTTTTACTTGGATTCTTATTACTATATTATTATTATTATTTTTATGTATGTATTTATGATATATATATTTTTTTCAATCTAATTTTTTATATTTTATTTATTTATTTAATTTTTATATAATGTAAGTCAACTATTGAATGGTAGCGCAAACGGTGGATCGATAGCTGATATCTAAAAATAGACATCTGCTAAAACAAGAATGGTTCATGTCTCAATATGTTTGTTACTATCTAGTAGTGTACATGTTCTGGTGGGTAGGGATAGTGGTGGTATGGAGATGGTTATAGCAGGTTGGACGATCATAACCAGACTCGGATAATCACAAGGGGATGTTACCTCAGAGCCAACTGTGATGGCCTTTGAACCCGCCTTCCACCTCTAGTCAAAGAACCGGCCTATATACACTACTGTAGTTTACCTGACACAGCTATACGCGGTATAGGGGAAGTTATGTAATCGGTCCGAAATTCGATGTTGAGATTTCACTGAAAATTTATGTTTTCGTACCCCTTGATTCCAAAAAAAAAATAGTATAAATGTTTCGACACGAAATTTCATATGTATATTTAAAACCACATAAGCACAACAGCTATTAATTATAATTCGGTTCGCCATGACTTCAACACAAAACGCAGTAGGTTCTTCACACTTTGTTGACAACATGGATAACACAGAGAAACAGCTGATAACGATGAGAAAAAAGGTACTGCCTTCTGAATAGTCATAATAGCACTTCTTAGTTACAATAATTGCCACACAAAACGCTAGTTACGTTAAACACCTTATTAATTTAATTATTTTTATTTTCAAGAACAGAAAATTATCGGATAATAGATACTAATACAAACAGTATCAGAATTGCATTTAGTGAGAAAACTGTATGTGAGACAGTCATTTCGGTGTCATTTTCGAATTCAGCAGGCCAAAATCATACCGACGATACTAGTAAATCGATATATCGATATATTTGTTTCTCGATATCACGGTGATATAGATATTGCTGAAACGATATATCGGGTTGCCGATGTACCTTTACGTCTCAAGGAAGTGAATCTCTTGGAAGGGAATATAAGTTTTACTGAAGGTTCCATGTATACCTGCTCCATCTCTCTTAATTGGATTAGTTCGTACCTCATCTGATAACTGAAGGAACAATGTAAATATTGACATCAAATTCAGCTTACACATATAAAATTTTGCGTCGATGAATTCATTCTATCGACAGCTAGAAGAGATTTTCGTGTTAAACCTTCCCCTTAATCCCCCCCTTCCATCTAGTAGATTTGGCTGAAAAATCGATAGGCGTGGTACTTGTTAGGTTCAGGTTTCACATTTAAAATTTTGTGTCGACCTTACCCCCTTCTTCCCTTTAGTCGATTTCGCTGAAAATTAATAGTTGTCTTTCGGCAGTTATCATGTTCACAGACAGACGTTTTTTTTCTTCCATATTTGGAATCGGGAGGTCGGAAAACATGATATTCCGTTGAAAATCCGCGTCGAGTTTTTGACCAACTACATAACTTCCCCTATACTCCGTTTAGCTGCGAAAAATAAAAAATTAAATGACATGATTGACGTTCACAGAGTTGAGCAATATGGAAGGTGAAAGTTTCATTTAGCTCTGGGGTGAGAGGTTGACTGACTCCATGGTGTATCGGAACATGCCATACGATATTCCAATACGTCATACATGCCATATTCCAATACGGTATGCATGCCATATCCCAATATGCCATATCCACTCGAATCCCGTCCCTCCCAGCTCTGTATGGTGTCAAGTTCTCGTTTCAACAGTTTTCACATTCACATATCATCAATTTTTCAAAATATTGAAGTCAAGTGTAATTTAAAATGGTTCCCCTCAACGACCATTTGTTTAACGAAGGGGCACATTCTCTTCATTCATCCTCAGTTTTTCAAATTCAAATTTGTTTTGAAGGCTTTTCAATACTTTTAATTCATTTGCAAAGAAAAAAGCTTTCAATCTAGTTTAACCATCAAATGAGATTTACTATTTCAATGTTATTTTTGAAGAAATACCAGTACGTCAAGGCGACCATACAAACGCAATCTATCGAATGCGAAAATCACAACTTTTCAAGAAACCCAAAAAGAAAATAGTTCAAAAATTGTTTTATTTTACAACCGGTTTCGCATATTCTGCATCATGAGGTTGGAAAATAAGAGGGAATAGGTGTGAGGTCTTGGTGACTCTTCACACCAGTTCCCGAACCAACCTCAAGTAGAGCTGGTGTGCACACCTAGGGACCTAAGCATCCTACGCTCTTACCTTGTTAGCTCTATTGTGGGAGTCCTGAATTTTGTCTAACCGGGTTTAATTAAGTAATTTAAGGAGTACCGGACATCGCACAGGCTCGGGACCATTAACGTCCCATCCGATGGAGAGCGTGCTCAAGGTTTTTTCTAACTCCCAGATAAAAAACTTAAAGGCCTTGACCGGGTTTTTTTGAACCCGCGATCTTGAGTTTAGAAGGCAAGGACGCTACCTCTGAGCTACCGGCGTCCTCTTAATTCAATAGTTTTATCAAATAATTATTTTTAATTAAAAAGCACATTCAACAATACACAGTTTATTACCTACAGCTACACTAAGTATAGGGGAAGTTATGTAATCAGTTAGAAATTCGATGTTTGTGTCGATATAGAATGAATGTATCGACACGGAATTTTATATCTGTTTTTAGTGCCCCATAAGAACGACAAAACGCTGAAAAAAACGCTAATAACTGCCAATGTATATTGATTAGCACAAAATTTCACACGGAATTCCGAAATCGGCCTAAGAGGGTGGGGCTCAACTCAAAAACTCAACTCAATTTTAGCCAAAACAAGTTGAAACCGGATATTTTTATGAGATAGAATAGAGTGAAGAATGGTGGGGCGGAGGGTTGGTTCAGCCCTAAACGCCCCCCTATAGTCCTGCGTTCTATCGGCAGCCACCCTTTAGTAAATTACCTTAGGGAAGGAGGGTTAAAGGCACTTTATCATAGGGCTCTCTCCCTATTACGGCGATTAGAAACCAGAGTTGGCTACCGGTAATAACAGTATTCAAAAAATGGTAACCAGTTAGTCTCACTCTGACACCAATTGTTACAGATTCTAAAGCCCAACAGCAGTAGCTTGAGACAAACCGATATTTTTGTTAAATAAATTGAGCACACCGTCCTTCGGGTTGTTATATCTCGAGTCTGTGCTATGCCTGGTACTCGTTAAAGAACCTTACCCTACGTGAATAAACGTTGGTAGGTAAAATTTAGGACTCCCATACTCGAGTCAGGCTCGTGTCCAACATAGGGAGGAAAGTGCGATCTGCTAGTAGGCGATATGATCTAGTTGAAGCCCGGGCATGAGTTACAATAACTAACTCACACAATTTTCACAATTTTGGGATGCCATGTCGCCTATATACTAAATCGAACAATCCTTGAAAGTTCTTGATAATTTCGTGAATATCAGCCGTTTTACTCTGAAGTTCATAAAAACATTGAACTGACGGTCTCTAAGTCTTTTCTATACAACAGGAAATGGATTTCTGATCATACAACAGAAATCATTCCGACCATGTACAGACAAACTTAGATAACTAGCAGGTTTCCTGCCTTCACCTGGAGTAACTTTAAACAGGTTAGTAACTTAAAGCAGGTTAGTAACTTTAAGCAGGTTCGTAACGTTATTTACCGGGTTAGTACTTTTAAGTGACATGAACTTAGAAATGAGTTGAATTTTTCAGTGAGCTTTGTGACACATATATAGAGATAAAACCGTTTTGAAAGCTATCTGTTATAGGTTATAGTTATAGGCTGTCGTGGACCTTTTTATATAACGTTTTATTGCCAACATTCCTTCATACATCATTTTGATATATCTTCAACGGTGTAGGCACCGTAATGGCGCCCGGACGATCATTTTACCTCCGACTTGCTTCACTTTTACCTTCTCAGCTCAGCTCTCTTCTGTGGAGATCTATAGCCTATATCCAGGAGGTAAAATAAACTTGAGCACGCCGTCCTTCGGATGGGACGTTAAGCGATGGTCCCGAGCCTGTACAATGTCAGGTACTCGTTAAAGACCCCTGCCCTAGGTGAATAAAAATTTAGGGCAGGCAAAATTTAGGACTCCCACAGTAGTGTCGGGCTCATGCCCAACTGAGTGACGAAAGAGCGCTCTGGTAGTACGCGAAATGACCTCGTAGTTAAAGCCCGGGCATGAGTCATAAAAACCTAACCTTTGAAATTATTGCTACAGAAATGTATTTCTTATTGTTTGAGGAGCTATAACTTATGTCGTATTGATCCTATCTCAAATATGAGGTCTTATTAGCGATTGAGAATTTAATAAGGAACTTTTTAGTATGGAACAATTTTTCGATTGGTCTAAGCGTTATCGGATAAGTCAGTGAAACGTCTAAAAATGTGTGTTTCGAAACTATATTTCAGGTCTCTTTTCGGCAAAAACCGGACTTCCTGCGAAAAATCTTATTGAATATAAAATTTGTATTTTAGTGTTCCCTACAATTATTAGTTGTAACAATTTTTGATTAGGTCATATTTTCGTCCGATTTTGGCAAAATCTAACGAGATCTAAGTTATAGCTACAATGTTTTTTGCGGTAGAACTCTCAAAACTTTCCAATCACATACACTCACATAGACATTATCGCGAAAATGGTCAAAACGTATTCAGGGATTTTGAAATGGGAAAATCTGTTGAAACCTGGATCTCGGATTTTCGCACGCCTACAATACTCTCATAAAATAAAGGTGCCTATAAGAAAGTAATAACGTGGTCATGTACTTCACCAGCTCCAATTATTTGTAGTCAAGTGTTTCCACTCTCCCGCTAAATAGACTGATTTAGAAAGAGGAAGGTTACAGATAGGTTTAGTTGATGATGAACCAGTGGATATGTTATAATATACAATGTGAAACATTTAGCATTATATATATACCTATAGAGTTACCATAATTTGTAGATCCCAATTATGGATAGTAAGCCATACCCCCCCCCCCCCCCCCCCCCCCCCTTCCCCCCATTAAATTTTGAATATGTTCCTCCATTAATGAACGAGATGATCTCATTTAGAGCACAAAACAAAACATTTTTTTTAATTTTTTTTTTATAATGAATTGAAAATTAGAAAAAAGTAGTGAGTATTATTGTGTCTAGAACAATTTACGAAGATGGTTTGACACCTTACGGACTCCGTACCAAGACAACGTGCACTACCGTACCCCGCGATCTCCACCACTCCATCTCACCAGCAGAAATTCAAATACACAGGCCTGTATGATGTCAGGTACTCGCTAAAGACTCCTATCTTAGGTGAATAAAAATGATATATATACAAATTTAGGAAAGGCAAAATTTAGGATTCCAATAGTAGAGTAGATGGGGCGATATGACCTCGTAGTTAAAGCCCGGGCATGAATCACAATAACTAACTATAACTAACTTAACTAAACCTTGTCAATCAACATTTATATTATAGTGTTAGTTATTATGACTCATGCCCGGGCTTTAACTACGAGGTCGTATCGCCTACTACCAGAGCGCTCTTTCGTCACTCTCGTGGACATGAGCCCGACTCTATTGTGGGAGTTCTAAATTTTACCTACCCTAAATTTTTATTCACCTAGGGCAGGGGTCTTTAACGAGTATCTTACATTGTACAGGCTCGGGACCATTACTTAACTAAGGGCCTTGGTAGGGTTTCGAACCCACGATCTTGAGCTCAGAAGGCAAGCACGCAGACCACTGAGCTAACGGTGCCCTCATATATACTATATCTTTAAACATGTAGGGGATCGAATACAGTTCTACTGGTAGCCACACCGTAGTAAATTAGGTTAGGAAAGGAGAGATAAGCCAGCCTCATCTCAAGTTTATTAACGAACCCCACTTACTGTAGAGGTGTAGGGTACTTGTAACACTCACCAGAGTTCTCTGTCGCAAATTGCATAATTGAAGAATAAAGAGACCAGAAGAAATTGTTATTCTAAGCTGGAAAAGTCAATTTCATACTGGCCAACAAACAATTTGTTAAAAAGAAATAAAATGAAATGTCCTTAAATAAGAAAATAATTTTTACTCCCTTCGGATGATACGTTAAAGGATGATCCCGGGCCTGTACGATGTCAGGAACTCGTTGAAGACCCTTATCCGAGGTGAATAAACCTAAGTAGACAATATTTAGGACTCCCATAGTAGAGTCGGGTTCAGGTCCACCAGAGTGACGAAAGAGCGCTCTGGTAAGTAGGCGATATGACCAGGGGCGTAGCCAGGGGGGCGCGTGCCCCTCCCCCCCCTGGGCAGAGCAAAAAACCAAGATAAAAATTAAATAAACTAAAAAAATTGTTTTTTAAAAAAATGGATTTCTTGCAAGTTACCAATGTGATTTTCAAATTTCCCATGCGTCTGATTCCTAAATCAGCAATCAGCTGTTACATAAATGTACATGTACAAAACAAATCATATTACATTTATTTAAATATATATATGAATTCGATCATTTTATTTCCTCACTCAAAATCGTCATTTTTGTTATACTTTATACTCTTAAGGCTGATTTTACATGCGCAGTAAAAATGCAAAGCGCAGCAGCAGCAAATGCACGCTATTGGATGTGAGTAATTTCATTCTAAAAGCACAGAAACCATAGCGTGCATTTGCTGGTGCTGCGCTTTGCATTTTTGCTGCTCATGTAAAGACAACTTAAGGATTACAGTCAGTGGTTACCCCAGGGGGAGCTTCTAGAGGTCCGAGTCTCCCAAATTGATAACAAAAAGTCTGCAACGCTAACCACGGAAACTGCCTAACTTTGCCCCCCCCCCCCCCCTACGCCCCTGGATACGACCTAGTAGGTTAAATCCGGACTTGAGCCATAATAACTAACTATATCTGGGGGCCATGGTGGCCGTGCGGGCTAGAGCGTAGGGCTTTGGTCGCATGGTCTCACCATGGTTTGCGGGTTCGAATCCCGTCCGGGAGTGAGTTTTATTTCGTAGATAAAACTCCCTCCCGGGGCCATGGATGTCGTAAATAACTAGATAAACAACACATTGACATGGCTAATATGCACCGTACATAAAGCAAAAAAAAAAAAAATTACAAAATCTGGAAATTCTGGTGAAAATTTAATATCGAATTACTGATCGATTACATAACTTCCATTTATATTTCGTGTTGGAGGGGAAGTGAAACTTGTGAATTCCCTCAATGGAAATCCAATACCGCCCATCGATTTTTTTGTATATCTTCTAGAACCTTCGAGGCCACCAGAGAGATATAATTTCAACTAAAGACATCTTCCCTCGCCTAAAAGTCACACCCCAGAGGTGAAAATGTACACATTCTGTTCATGGAACCTTAAGTTGTATATTTATTTTTTAGACTCGATCTCGATTTTTTTCATGATTATGATACTTCTTTATACCATGGTATGTGAAAGTAGAAATAGCAGTTCATGTATATATATTGTGGAGGTTGTAAGTTGAGGGGGTACTTTGTAAATTGAGAGTGACTATAGAAAAAAATGTTTTTTATACATTTTTTTTTTTTTTTGTTATCCTATAAAAAACAGTTTTATTTACTTGTACTGTCTTCTTTTCTAATTCGGCTTGTGGAGCACGCGCGTGTATGGTGTCTTCAAATTTGAATGGTATGATGGTGATTCAACCCCTGGATTTGATGTTCTGTCATCTTCATTTATTTTCTTTCATCTTCTGGGATCAGGCTGATTCGACGGCTGAACGGGAACATTCTTCTGGCAAATGCTGTGCAGGGATGGACACCCTGGACAGACAGGCTGTGATTAATTCCTTTTGAATAGGGAAATCCTCAAATAAATTTAATTTTGCTGGAGCTTCCTAATTATTGGACAAGCACATGATAGGGAAACGGAGAACAAAAATATAGGGGACCAAGATAATAATAATACTGAGAACAATGTAAAAAAAAATATATATATATATATATTATAAGAAAAAAAATATATATACTTGTATATTCAATGACGCAAAAAAGAATAAATCTTGTTAATCAAAATAAAATTAAAAAATAACTTGAGTTTAAAAAGAAATTCTTATCTAAATATGTCAAAAAGATTGGGTAAATAATTATTATATATTATCGGACATATCGGAACTATAATAAAAACAAACAGAATATCAATTCTTAAAACAAAAAGAAAGGTATATACATATATAAATTTATATTGTTAAAAAATAATCACTGAAAGTAATATAATAAAAAATATAATCGACTACGGACAACGAAAGTAGTTCCGTAAGAAACAATGTTTGAATACCCCATATGTAATTAAAACTGAAAATATTAACGTGAGCTCTCGATGAAGGAGGGTCGAAATAAAATTCGGCAATAAATGAAAACTTAAAATAGGTCCACTCACTGGCAACTATAGCATAGGACTGACGGGGGGTGAGTATCAGACTCGGAGAGGGATTATAGCATAGGACTGACGGGGGTGAGTATCAGACTCGGAGAGGGATTATAGCATAGGACTGACGGGGGTGAGTATCAGACTCGGAGAGGGATTATAGCATAGGACTGACGGGGGTGAGTATCAGACTCGGAGAGGGATTATAGCATAGGACTGACGGGGGGTGAGTATCAGACTCGGAGAGGGATTATAGCATAGGACTGACGGGGGTGAGTATCAGACTCGGAGAGGGATTATAGCATAGGACTGACGGGGGGTGAGTATCAGACTCGGAGAGGGATTATAGCATAGGACTGACGGGGGTGAGTATCAGACTCGGAGAGGGATTATAGCATAGGACTGACGGGGGGTGAGTATCAGACTCGGAGAGGGATTATAGCATAGGACTGACGGGGGTGAGTATCAGACTCGGAGAGGGATTATAGCATAGGACTGACGGGGGTGAGTATCAGACTCGGAGAGGGATTAGCCGTGTGTTTACATTATGAACGTTGATGACTAAACAGGCGGCACACTCGGGGACAGACGCATGTGAACACCTGGAGATAGACCAGCTCTCTCCTCTCCCCTCATGCCACAGCCTTCTCAATTAAATTAAAATAGGTCCACTCACTGGCAACTATAGCATAGGACTGACGGGGGTGAGTATCAGACTCGGAGAGGGATTAGCCGTGTGTTTACATTATGAACGTTGATGACTAAACAGGCGGCACACTCGGGGACAGACGCATGTGAACACCTGGAGATAGACCAGCTCTCTCCTCTCCCCTCATGCCACAGCCTTCTCAATTCAAAATGAAACCATTTCAATTTATTATTTACATTTCTTTAATGCATTTAGTAATATCCAATCACACCCAATTACAGACCGTTACAATATATAACATATATTTATACACATATAGAGCTCTTAAAATGTCTGCTGGTCGCTCCACTATTTAGAACCCCGCGCGATATTGAGCTGAGTAATGCGCCCTTTATACAGGGTGGCCCGTGTAAGCGGACCATAAGTGAAATAACTCCTAAACGGTTAGAGATATCAAAATTGTGCACAGGACTAAAGTTGTAGCACTCGCCGAGAGCTATAGTATGGCGTGCTCGAAAAGACAAAAATGACCCTTTTAATGGCTCAAACAGCCCCTCGAAGGGCAGGGTTACCTTTAGACCCTTAAGTTTCATTAAATTTTATTAAAGTACTAAAGAAACAAGAAAGAACTGTGCAAACAGATTATTGATACGTCAAGTAGTTCTCGGAACAAAAACGTTTAAAGTTGCACGTTTTTCTTATCCTGAAGTTAGTTGAAATTTAATAACTTCAGAATAAGAAAAACGTGCAACTTTAAACGTGTTTTTTCCCGAACACTACTTGACGTATCAAAAATCTGTTTGCACAGTTCTTCCTTGTTTCTCTAGTACTATAATAAAATGTAATGAAACTTAAGGGTCAAAAGGGAACCCCGCCCTTCGAAGGGCTGTTTGAGCCATTAAAAGGGTTATTTTTGTCTTTTCGAGGGCGCCCTACTATAACTCTCGGCGAGTGCTACAACTTTAGTCCTATGTACAATTTTGATATCTCTAAATGTTTAGGAGTTATTTCACCTGAGGCCCGCTTCTCTGGGCCAACCTGTATACCTTATATATACTCGTGCCCGGGCTTTAACTACGAGGTCAAATCGCCTACTACCAGAGCGTTCTTCTATTCCTCTGGTAGACTTATGCCCAACTCTATTGTGTGAGTCCTACATTTATATCTATAACAGTCTGTTGACGTATTTAAAGTGTGTAATCTGCCAGATACCTAACTAACCTTGTTGAAGTCAATAACCGTGCAACGCCCCTGTTTGCCTGCTAGTAATTTCAATAAAAGTGTGTTCCTTTCTGTTAAAATTTGCTCTGTTGGAGCCTGAGAGTTATGTCCTCTCTCGAGTGGTGGTCAATATAAGAAGGACCGGAGGCAATACCTCCCAGGCAGGTTCTGAAGAGAGGGGAGTTGAGATTTATTCCCGTGTTGTTCTACACAGACACATCCCAGGTTCACCCCCACAAAACACACTGGTGTACACTCCACGACTTACGACTCTCTTTTCTAAATCCCATTGTAAACATTCAGTCCAACATTTCAATTATACAAGAGTAATGGTAAACGATAAAAAATTAATAAAGGCAATTCTAAAAAAAAAAAACTACGTCAGTGAATCATCGGCTATGTACATCCCCTAGCTAGATTAATCAACTATTTTTTCATTCTCTCTGAAACCAATTTAACGATTTGTTTGTACATCAAACGGTGTTCTTTCTCAGGAACTACTAACAGAGCGCTCTATCGTCACTCTGGAGGACACGAGCCCGACTCTACTATGGGAGTCCTAAATTTTGCCCACCCAAGTTAATAGCCTATGGCAGGGCTTAAACGAGTACCAGACATCGTACAGGCTCGGGACCATCGCTTAACGTTCCTTCCGTCCCAAACACTCCTTAAAATCAATAGGTAGGTTCTTCCTGAGTTTTGGATATACATAGATATACTTATTCTATCGGAAGTACCTATAGTATAAGGAAGTATTTTAATCGTGCGAAAATCCGAGATCGAGGTTTCAACGACCCCTGAATACCTTTTGACCATTTTCGCGATGATGTCTGACTGTGAATGTTGTGAGCTCTCTACCGCAAAAACGATTATAGCTATGCACTTGCAATTAGAAATGAAGGGGTCCCTTGTTCTGAGTTAGGTCTGAGATTAGATTTTGGCCGAAATCTTATAAAAATTGAGACCACTTTCCCCCGGGACCTAACTACATTTTACAAGATACAGCTTATGTTTATGACCTAATCAAAAATCTTTTCAAGTAATAGTTGTAGAGAATATTAAAATATATAATTAATATGAAAAAATTTGGTTATAGATCGTCTGGTGTTTGAGATATATGCCGAAAACCGTCTTGAAATGTAGTTTTGAAACACATATTTTTAGATGTTTCCTTGATTTACCCGAAAACGGTTAGTCCTATCGAAAAATTGTATTAATTAAAATTGTTCCTTATGAAATTTACCATCGCTCAAAATCCTTAAATTTGAGGTAGGATCAATACGGCTAAAGTTATAGCCCCCGAAAATGTAAACTAAATGTCTATAAAGAATATATCTAACAATAAGTAATTTATATCAACGAACTTTTAAATATGGTTTATTTATTGGTAGTTTTTTTTTGAAAAATTATGAAAATTAAGAAAAATATATGTGTGGTGGCCATTAGAGGATATTCTTATACAAACAACACTTCACAGAACTCTCTCCATCATCCTTCCCCTTCTCAAAATCATTTTATTTTTATGTTTCTTTGAACAGTGAAATCTTGAGAGTAGACATTCTTATACTCTTTAATGCCAGTATGAAGTAATTTTGAGAAGGGGGAGGGGGGAGAGAGTGATCTGTGAGCTTGGTTGGTATATGACAGTTCTGTAATGGCCAAATCACAATTTATATACAATTTTGTGTCAATATATTCCTTCTATGGGGGTAGATTTTGGATTCAGTGTTCGAAAAACCTGAAATTCTGGTAAAAACTGAATTTTGAATTTTTGACCTATTACATAAATTCCTCTGTACTACGTAGCTAGGGAAGTACAAATTAAACTCATTTTCTAATGTCTTTCAATGAAACCTTTCATATGATGTACATATAAGACCACATTCAGGAAAGTTGTGATGCGGGATGATCCTGAAAGCAACTTTAAGGTCCAGACCCAACGTAAACTTTTCAACGTGTATTACGTTTTGTATTTTCCATTGTGAAAAATTATTTAATTAAAGTTTCTTTTTTTTCTAAAAAAAAAAAAAAAAAAAAAAACAGAAAAAAAAAACTAATTCAAAGTCTACAATAGATGAGAAAAAATGATGAAACATATGAAAAAATTTTAATATCAAACAAAAAGTTTGGAAAATATATTGTTGAATTATTCAAAAAGATCCAGGGGTACTATTATTCTTGTTTTAAATGAGGGTTAAATTTCACGAAAATTGAGTGATCGAAATTGTCAGCTCTACTGGAGTTATGGAAACAAAGAACTTGTTTATATTATTTATAAATCATTTATCGTCAGCACAAAGTTCTAAAGGGACATTTAAGTTTACAAGATTAATTATATCTATATAATATATTGAGCGCACTGAGCTCAAGATCTCGGGTTCGAACCCTATCCTTGGTGAATAAAACTTTAGCGTAGACAAAATTTAGGAGTCCCATAGAAGAGTCCACCAGAGCGACGAATGAGTGCTCTGGTAGTAGGCAATATGACCTTGTGTTTAAAGCCCGGGCATGAGTCATAAAACCTAACCTAGTTAACTCCATTTGGTTGAAAAATAATAATTGTTGTCGTTAGAGGTTTTTTGGTACACATATAAAATTTCGTGTTGATACATCATTCATTCTATCGTGAGTCACACAGACAGACATTTTTAGAGGTCGGAAAACATGAAATTCCGCTGAAAACTCCTCAACTAACTTTTTCTTATTTTTTCGAAACATTATTTTTTGCAGACCATTTCAAACTTATTTTCTCTCTACTCAGTTCAATATACAAATTGTATTTTAAGAATAAAAATTCTCTTGAATTGATATTGGGATGCTGAAAGTTAGTGAGTGAATTAACCAAGTCGTTGTTGTGAAATCATTAAGTTTCCAATTCGAATGTTGAATTTAATTATTGAAACTGTTCATACTTGAAGGTAATCCTTAATTATGTGCTTTGAGTGATAGATCTGAGGTAATTAGAAACGGTGTAATATTCTTGGAAGCAATGGCCGCACAAAAGGGCTGTTTCTGAGACGGGGGTGTATCGGGGTGGTTCCTTGAGGTGTCTTGCCGAGTGAGGCACCTCTCAACACAATCTTCAACATCAATAAATCAAGATTTTTTTTATTTAAAATATTAATTAACGTTTTGTGCTCATAATCAATAGTTAACATGTGTCTTTGAGTTGAGCACCCCCAATTCCCTCCAGTCGATTTTGCTTCATTAAATCGATAGTTAGTAGACTTCCCGAGTTATAGGAGAAGTTTTGTAATCGGTCAAAAATTTTATCTGATACGGATTTTTTAACGTAATTGTTGTCCTACCTCCTAATTACAAAAATGGAAAAAAATAATCTGTCTGTCTGTGTGTTTGTGAATACTGTAACTACCGATAGAAAGAATGTATCGATACGAAATGTTATATTTGTACCCACAATCCTTTAAGGACGACATCTATTAATTTGCAGCCAACTCTGTCAAAGGAAAGGGGAGAATTGTAATAACTGCCGTTGTAATGAATGTATCGATATGAAATTATATAATTACATTCAAAACCTCATTAGGATGATTTTCCCCGAATCCGGTCTAAGTGTCTAATTTTCTATTTTAAATAAAAAAACCCAAGATGACGACACCTATTAATATTTTGTGAAATCGGTGGAAGGGAAGCGGGAATCAGAAATGGGGGACTCAACTGCCGAAATAATGAATATATCGACACAAAATTTATTATGAGAATTCTGAAGCCACTATGGAATTCAAATATTATGTTTTAGCCCAAGCGGTTGGCTTTGGAGGGAGAGCGAAAACATAACTGATTAATTCTTGCTGAGGAAAACACATAGCCGGGGAGTCATCTAATTTTTTTTTTGGAATCTCTCTCTATAATAACTAATCTCTATAATATAATAATCTCTTTCTATAATATCTAATCTCTATAATACAATAATAATCTCTCTATATAATAGCTAATCTCTATAATATAATAATCTCTATACAATAGCTAATCTCTATAATATAATAATAATATCTCTCTATAATAAAATAATCTCTCTCTATAATATAATAATCTCTCTATAATATAATAATCTCTCTCTATAATATAATTTTATCGCTCAGGGGTCGGAAAACATGCAAAAACTGATGAAAAACATCAAATTTCTGACCGATAACATAACTAACCCAATACTTTGTATAGCTGGGGAAATAATGAAAATAAATGATAATTTTATTTTAATTTATTTATTTTTTCACTTAAAAATAGTGTTCTTTAAATGTAGAACAAAATGGCTGCCCTATGTCATTACATCAGGATATAATTAGCCAATGCCAACGCACTATCATCCTTCTCAAATGAACCGAGTAAAGTACTTACAATTTATTTTAATACAGTTTTTTTTCTTGTTTATGAATTCATTCAGGAACTTACTTTTGATATCACTTATATAATGGGAAATTTCTGGGAAATGAATAAATAAAAGTTTACATTTTCTAATTTCCTGTGCTTCCTTATGTTTCAGGTTTTATCGCTGTGTGGTCCTCTTCTGTCCGGTACAAGTCTCTCCATGTTCTGAAAGGTATTTCACAAATAATATTTGCATTGACAAATATATATATATTTTTATTATTTCAATTAAGGATTAATGATTATAATCTCTATTATCTTCATGTTGAAAGATCTTTTAAAATTAGCTACAACAGAAGTAATAAGAAAAACATATTTATTTGGGCCAGTACTAAACACATGTACTTCACACAAAATGACAAATGAAATAATGAAAAATAAAAATTAAAAGTCTTGGTACAGTCTAGACTGCAGTCTAAGAGCTACAGGCTGGCCGAGATTGATCAATAGTTAACACATGTGTCTTTGAGTTGAGACCCCCTGAACCCGTCGTTCCCTTCGGTCGATTTCACTGAAATTTAACAGGAATTCCTCTTATGGGGGTTTGACTTCAAATATGAAATTTGTTTATTCGTGTGGATACATTTATTAAGTTTTGTAATCGGTCAAAAATTCGATGCGAATTTTTTAACGTAATTGTTGTCCTACCTCCTGATTCCAAAAATGGGGGGGGGGGGGGGGGGGGGGGGGGGGACATTAAGGCGTAGTCAAGGTCCACGCCGTAGATTTTCCATGAAAACGTCGGGATAAAATAATTTTTCATTTTCCTTTCGATGCTGCCGTAGCTCTTGCATTTGCTCGGCACTAGACTTTTTAGGTTTTTTAAATTCCTTTTGATGCGAGCTTTCCTCTGATTTGCGTTTTATATAATTCCGCGCATATTTACGATTCATATGAGACGACATCTTTAATTTTTGGCAATTTCCAATTCAATACAGATTTTTACATATATTTCGGCGAATATTTTATATTGTTTCACTTTGAGTCCTAGTAGTGCTCTTCAAGCTCTTTACAATGACACCCGAATCAACGTCCAATCTCAACGCGCTACCACGCTAAACTAATTTCTAATTTTACACAACGCTAATTCGCAAAAATCATCCGCCGGCGCCCACACTAGCCCAATAACGTCACAGGCAAAACAAACACTGCACAACAAACACGTACAGACATGCTATATCCATTGGGTCTTCAAACGTTGTTATCGCATTATTAGTCTCGTAGTTATTATCGATTGAAATCTGACGGAATTTTGTAACACAAGAAAGTTTGACCGGCTATCACTGTGCTTAACTAGCGAATAGACGTTTTCACGTCAAAATCTGCCTGTCTGTCTGTGTGTTCGTCAACACGGTAACTCCTGATAAAAAGAATGTATCGACACGAAATGTTATATGTGTATCGAGAATCCTTTAAGGACGACATCTGTGGACCGCACCAGAGCAGGCTGGCAGACCTTCATGGAAGTTTTGGGTGAGCTTTTCGATGTGGGCTGCAAAAGGAGCAACTCCCAGTTCCCGATGGATTTGGGTGTTCCTGATAAACCAGGGTGCGTTCACTGCTCTCCGGAGGACTTTGTTTTAAAATTTTTGTAATCTTGTTACGTTGGTGTGGCTAGTGCAGAACCTGCATTAAATTGAAAAATATGTGTACTTATTATAAATGTATCTATGTACTTATTCATTTTTTTATATACTCATATATTTTTAAGTATTTATTTGTTCAGTTTTTATTAATTTCATTTTACTTTTTTTTAATAGTTTTGTTATTATTACTAATCATAGGTGTGTTCGACTCAAGTAGTTATAAATCTAATTTATAAGCTATCTTAATGTATAAATTCGTCAAAAGACGTATCCTATCATCATGTATTGGTTTAACATAAATAAATTTGTTATTATTATTATTAAGTAATCGGTCAGAAATTCGATGAGGAGTATTCAACGGAATTTCATGTTTTCCGACCTCTTAATTCCAATAATACTATGTGTATGTTTGTAAACACGATAATTCCCGATATAATTAATGTATTGACACAAGATTTTATATGTGAATCCAGAACCCTCTAAGATCAACACGTATTGGTTTTCAGTAAAATTGGCCAAATTATATTTACACAAAATTTCATATGTAAATTCAAGATCCCATAAGGACAGCATGTATTTATTTTCCACGAAACTCGTCTCAAATAGCTGCCGATGTATTGAATGTATCGATACAAAATTTAGTATGATTCAGAAGCCACTATGAAATATTGACTTTTGGCCCAAACGGTCGATTTCCTTTGGAGGGAGAGCGACAACGTAATTCATTAATCTGTGCTGGGGAAGTACATAGCAGCTGATTGAAAGGATCTGAGTTAGCCAGCCTTGACGATATGAAGTGGTTTTTTGGCTATTGGCGATAGAGCTTTTGAAAAGTATTCTTAATTTAACTTAAGATCATAGCTTACAAGAACAACTGAAAACCCTTCGGTCCTGGTACGAAAAGTGGAGAGTGAAGGTGAACGACACGAAATCAGTTCATATCGTCTTCACCCTTCGTCGAAAATATACCTGCCCTCCAGTGTACCTTAACAAAAATTCCATCCCTTGATTCCAATTTGGAATCCTCACAAGAAATGAACAGACCTTATAAACTGTTACTAAGACTACTAGATAAAAGATCCAAACTAACTTTGACAACAAAACGACTTATATACAACGCAATACTCAAACCTATGTGGACTTGTAACTCTAGGGTTCTGCCAAGGCTTCCAATCTCCAGCGCATCCAATCCCTTCAATCCAAAATCCTTCGTACAATAGCTAATGCTCCTTACTACGTCTCCAACAATACTCTTCACACAGACCTTAACGTACCTTTCATCACTGAAGTCGCTAAATCCAAATATATAAAAATATTTTCCCTTCTTAGTTCCCACAATAATCCATTCTGCCACATTTCCCCAACGACGTCTTAAGCGTCAATGGCCTAGAGACCTCCTTAGCAGCAGCAGTGACAGTGACAGTGATTAGTTATAAGATCTTAGCTGTTAATTATTAGATGTGTATTGGTGCAAAGTTCGATTATGAAACCCTTCAGTGTGTGTTCTCACTATACTTCTCTTAAATATTTTTTTTGTATTCTATGCATCTTTTTCTACAGAACTTCCTCTTCGACTTTTTTTCATAACCTGAACTCCTTAGGCGATATCCGCTCTAACGATTTTCGTGAATGAATGACTCTGTCTACAGAACAGTCGTGATGGTTAAACGGGTAAGCAAATATGAGTCACATTTTGCCCTCATTCACAAGGGCAAAGAGAGGATTGCGTAGGAGTATGTATTTAATCCCCCCCCCCCCCCCCCCCCTCCCTCCACCCCATGAATGCCAAAAGGTCAAATTTACTTCTAAACTTTCTAGAACAATTAACTTTTACTAACATAGGATTCTTTATTAACATAGGATTTTTGTTGTTGACACATATTTACTTTTTGTGTTTTATCTGCGTTGCCCTCAAAAGCCGAATACAGACAATTCGTAAAGTGACTAGGCAAAACCCGAAACTCTTAACGACTCTGGACACTATTATTGCTAATTTTATTTTCGCACCTATACGATGTATAAGGGCAGGTATGCAATCTGTCAAAAATGTCTGTCTTTGTGTCTGTGAACAAGAATAACTGTATCGAGAACTGTTGATTTACAACAAAATCGGTCAGAGGGGGCTCAACTCACAACCTCCACTAACAGCTGATGTAATGAATGTTTTGATAAGAAATTTCATATTCGAAGTCATAACTTCATGTGGACAATACAATCATTACAACGGCAGTTACTGGAGTTTTTGGAATAAACCACCCTCCTAATCCCCTCCTCCTTTTGACGGATTTGACTGAAAATCAATAGGTGTCGTCCTTATTATGGGATACATTCTTTCTATCGTGAGTTATCGTGTTAATAATAAATACATTTCGCGAGTTCAAAATCTGGTCGAGGCCCTCACGTTTTTTATCTGGAAGGTGAAAAAATGTTGAGCACGCCGTCCTTCGGATGGTGCGTTAAGAAGAACATGTGAATAAACCTAGGAAAGCAACGTTTAGGACTCTCACAGTAGAGTCGGGTGCATGACGACGAAGGAGCACTCTGGTAGAAGGCGATATGTCCTCTTAGTTAAAGTCCGGGTATGAGATATAATAGCTTATTAACTTACATATCGATAACAGTAGTTCAGAAGTGGGATATCTCAGAATAATTGATTTTTAAGATAATACATTTGAAAGTTCGCTTCTTAAAAAGTATCTTGTGAACTTCTTGTTTTCGTTTCATATTATTGGGATGCAACTACATACATTTATGAAACAATATCAAATTCATAGAGAGGGCGCCGGTAGCTCAGTGGTATGCGAGCTTGTCTTCTGAGCTCAAGAACTTGGGTTCGAAACCCGACCGAGGCCCTTAGTTTATTTTATCTGGGAGGTAAAATAAACTTAAGCCCGCCGTCCTTCGGATGGGACGTTGAGGACGTCATAAAACCTAACCTAACCTCAAATTCATAGATCAGTACTAAGACAATTCAAATTATCATGTTTCTAAAACTAAACATATGGGAAAAAATGAAAATGTACATTTTAAGCCCTTAATTTTGTATTTTCAGTTATCCGAGTTCAGAATATGAAAGAGCGTGAAAACTTGTATAAGTAAATGATAACTCAAAAATGAGTTTTTTGAGTTGTTCCACTTCTGAACTACTGGCTATTAAATAACGAAATTGATGCTTCTACAGAAGAACTACGCATGCGCCAAAGTCGTACGACCGACAGCTGAGTAGCGTGAAGCCTTCTCTTCCGGGTCTCATTAGTCTGGTCGTGGCCTTCGTTTGTATAAGATCTGTTTTTTGTTTTGCCGAAAAAATTATAAGTGTTTTAATAGAGCAACGAATTGTCGTCAAATTTCATATGAAACTTAGCAAAACCGCTACTGAAACTTATCTTTTATTAAAAGAAGTATATGGCAATGAATTTTCATCACGTGCGCGGGTTTTTGAGTGGTTTAAGCGAAGACGTTGAAGATGATGCACGCCCGGGTCGCCCTTCCACGTCAAAAACTGATGAAAATATTGCAAAAAAATCGGTAATCTGATCCGATCTAACCGATTTCTGAAACTGTAGGAATTGACAAAGAATGCGTAAGGCAAATCGTGGAAGAATAAGTCATGGGTTCTTCATCATGACAATGCAGTGTGAGCCAGTCTAGCCAAGTATCAGATCCCAGTGTTAGACCAGCTGGCTTATACGCCTGACCTGGCAACATGTGACTTATATCTGTTCCCCAAGGTCAAATCTGCATTAAAAGGAACAAGATTTCAGACCGTTGAAGCTGTGAAAGAAAAAGCGGCACGCGTCTTGAAGGAGCTCACAGAAGAAGACTTCCAGCATTGTTTCAGACAACGGAAAATTCGCAAGGAGCGTTGTAGGGGTAGAGGAGGGGTGTATATTGAAGGGGATGCTAACTAAATATGTATACATTTAGAATAAAATATTTTACAGCATTAGTCACGTTATTTAATAGCCACACCTCGTATATATTTTATATATATATGGCCTAAGACCACAAGATGATTAAATTAGGACTCTCACAGTAGAGTCGGGCTCATGTCCACCAGAGTGACGAAAGAGCGCTCTGGTAGTAGGCGATATGACCTCATATTTAAAGCCCGGGTATGAGTCATAAAACCTAACCTAAGTTCCTTCCAAGCTATCGTACATTTTTACGTTTCTTAATCTTCTCCTGGGATGTTACTATGTTCATTTCTTCCGCCATTTCTTCCAGAGGTGTCTTCTTATTTTCTTTTTTAACAATACTCGAATTACGTGACACATCCACGTCTCTAGTTCTGGTCACTTTGTACACAGTATGTAGTTCAGTTATACCAGAAGAAGGGACGTGGAAGTGTTCAGAAATATTGTCAAAAAAAAAAAAAAATAAAAAAATAATAATAATAAAAGAAGACACCTCTGGAAAAGAATCTAATGCTCTCTGACGCTACCTACGGGAACTATCACTTCTCTAATTGAGAGGTGGAGTTGAGAAGTGGAATTAAGAGGTGGAATTAGGAAGTGGAATTAAGAGGTGGAATTGTGAATAAGCGTGAAGTCTATTGCTTTTCTTGTGGTATTTTAAGCCTGATTGGATGGAGGAGCCACGGATCACAAATTGTGATCTATTTCCAAAATGGGGTGAGTTACTTGCATTAATAATATATATATATATTTACTGCTTCCCCATCATGGGCAGGATTAATGGTTACTGATCTACCTTCATAGAGCGATGGATCCGGTCCATCCTGGCCGTTTAGCCTTCCCTCCCTCCCCCATCTATATAATGGAGTGTGGCTTATTGTTTTAAAAACAATACATTTGACATAACAAAAAAAAAAAAAAAAAAAAAAAAAAAAAAAAGAATGCAAAATGAACAATAGGTCAGTCAGCTAGTTGCTGGCTTTTCTCATTTTCTTTTTATCTGGACTCCCAATTTTAAATACAGTTTTCCATTTTAACTTTCCCAGCTATAAAAAGTATGAAGGATGTTATGTAATCTGTCAGAAATTCTATCTACATTTGTCGGAGAGATACACCCCTAATGTACTTTATGTACCCAGCACGAATTAATTCAGTTTTCGCTTTCCTTCTAATGCCAATTGACTATTTTGGCTAAAAATTAATAGTTGACTTTGAAATGGTCTTCTAGATCCATACACTAAATTTTGTATATATAAACGGTTAGAGATATCAAAATTGTGCATAGGACTAAAGTTGTAGCACTCGCCGAGAGTTGTAGTATGGCGTCCTCGAAAAGACAAAAATAACCCTTTTAATGGCTCAAACAGCCCTTCGAAGGGCGGGGTTCTCTTTTGACCCTTAAGTTTCATTACATTTTATTAAAGTACTAGAGAAACATAGATGAACTGTGCAAACAGATTTTTGATACGTCAAGTAGTTCTCGGAAAGAAAACGTTTAAAGTTGCACGTTTTCTTATTCTGAAGTTATTAAATTCCAACTAACTTCAGGATAAGAAAAACGTGCAACTTTAAACGTTTTTTTTCCCGAGAACTACTTGACGTATCAAAAATCTGTTTGCACAGTTCTTTCTTGTTTCTTTAGGACTTTAATAAAATGTAATGAAACTTAAGGGTTAAAAGGTAACCCTGCCCTTCGAAGGGCTGTTTGAGCCATTAAAAGAGGTCATTTTTGTCTTTTCGAGGACGTCGTACTATAGCTCTCGGCGAGTGCTACAACTTTAGTCCTATGCACAATTTTGATATCTCTAACCGTCTAGGAGTTATTTCACTTGTGGCCCGCTTATCTGGGCCACCCTGTATATATGTATATATATTACATACATTACATCGGACTTTATTAGGCTGAATATCAATACTTATCGTTTTGAATACACATAAAATTTTGTGTTGATACATTTATTTGTCGGGTGTTACTTTCACAGACAGACAGAAATTTATTTAAAAACTTTTGATATCAGAGGTCTGGAAAACAAGACATTTTGGTAAAAACCGAACATCCTGGGGCCACAACAACCCATAATGTTGACTTTCAGTCAAATCGGCCAATGAAAAGGTGGGGAGGGGATTAATGGAGAACAATTCAAAATCTCTAACAAAAGATGTACCTAGTTAATTAGTTATTGTGACTCATGCCCGGGCTTAATCGCCTATTGCCAGAGCACTCTTTCATCACTCTGGTGGACATGAGCCCGACTCTTCTATTGGAGCCTAAATTTTGTCTACTCTAAATTTTTATTCATTCAACGAGTACCTGATATCGCACAGGCTCGGGATCATCGCTAACGTCCCATCTGAAGAAAGGCGTGCTCATAGTTTTTTCACCGTTCTTCGGGTGGGCCTTCGGGTAGTCTTATAAATCATTACACTAGATTTCTAGTCGATACATTCGTTCTAGCGAGAGTTATATTCACAGAAACACACACAGACAGACATACATTTATTTTTTTCATTTTTGGAATCAGGATGTTGTAAAACAAGAATTTGAGATGGAAACCCAGTATAGCGGAAGCTCAACACCCCATAAAGATGACGTCAGTTTATTTTCAGCCAAATCGAGCGAAGAAAAAGAGGGGGGAGGGGGACAACTCAAATCCCCAATAAAAATCTGTAGTTTAGAGGGAGCGCGGAAACTTAGTTGAAAAATATTCTGACCTTTGGTAGTACACTGCTCACGATTCTCTGTTTTTTTATGTCTGAGATAAAGGCAACGAAGAAATTTAGTAGATGGTTGCACAAGTCCCTGACCACGACACGGATTTTCAATGGTTTCAGAGAGAGAGCCAGAACATAGTTTATTATAAAATAATTCGAAGTCTGTATTTTAAACTATTTTTGAATTCTGGAAATGAGAGAAATAACTACAGAACAAACATTGTATCAAATATTCATGTTAATAAAAATAAAAAAAATTATTTTTCTTATATTTTCTTTTCGTGAATTTATTACTGTTTCCGACAAAGTATAATTTATTCAAGGTATTTTAATATTGTTAATTAATTTTTTTCCAGCAGGTTGTGTAATTTTGAAGGTAAATATTTTAACAGTACGAACATTAAAAAAGCTGCAACATATCTTGGCTTTACTAAATCTTTTTTAGGATTTACAGAGATCGAGTAATACAAAGAAGAGAGGTTCTTAAGAATACCAGAATATTTTATAAGAGAGTAGACACAATGCTGCATGGAACTATGCCATAGGGCTGTCGCCAGGCAAAGGAAAACGTGAACTTTTAAATACATTCAAAAGCAGTAAAATAATTAGTTTGGTATAGTTGGTCGGGCTCATATCGACCAGAATGGCGGAAAGCAATATGACATCACAGTTGAAACCTGGCTTTAGTCTCTCAAGCAAAAACAAACAAACATTATGTTCCACTCGGATTATCGTTAAAAACAAACCGCTCAATTTGAACATCTGGCAGATTTACCCAAAATGTATATACACAATTCGTTCAGAGAGCGCCGGTAGCTCAGTGGTACGCGTGCTCGCCTTCTGAGCTCAAAATAGTGGGTTCGAAACCCGACCGAGGCCCTTAGTTTATTTCATCTGGGAGGTAAAATAAACTTAAGTACGCCGTCCTTTGGATGGGACGTTAAGCGATGGTCCCGAGCCTGTACGATGTCAGGTACTCATTAAAGACCCCTGCCCTAGGTGAATAAAAATTTAGGGTAGGCAAAATTTAGGACTCCCACAGTAGAGTCGGTCTCATGTCCACCAGAGTGACGAAAGAGCGCTCTGCTAACCAACTAACTACAATTCGTCCTTCGAAGGGGGAAATTTTGTTCATTTCCTGTTGCCAATTGTGTACCTACTTCATTAATGTGGTACATGTACATTGTTGGTACAGTCCTTATTCTCTTTTAAAAACGAGGTATATACGAGGAAAAAAACTGAACCCGTATAAAAACACAAATAACTGGATTTAAAATGTATATTTACTAAAAAAATTATTAAATATTTTCTTAACAGAAAACTAAAAAAAAAACATGAAAAAATAAAACCTAAAAAACAACAACAATAACATTTATTATATATACACAAATATATAATAAAATGAAGGGTTTAAAATAGGAAGTGCTGGTTCAGTGTTTGTATGAGTCGCCTCCCAGGAGTAGGCGCTCCTATACTGTAGTGTACAGCCCCGGAACAATGCAGGGCTTCGTGGTGGTTCTTCACAAGCTTCTTGATGTGAGCTGCAAAAAGAGGAACTCCCAGTTCTTCGTGGATTTTGTGATTCCTGACAAACCAGGGTGCATATGTGATAGTAAGATGTTGTGAGACGAGATTTCTAATAGAAATAAAAGACGTTGTCTTCCCACTGTTTTATTTTACACCATAACCGGTTTTCGACGCAACAGCGTCATCATCAGTGGTTCATCTATCATAGAATAACAAAATATACAAATAATTAAAAGTAGAAAAAATAATTCTTAAAGCAGAGTAAGAAAATAAAATAAAAACATTAACTTACCCCAACCACACAGCACAGCGGTTAGAAGACAACTGGCATAGCTCTAAGGGGTGGGGATAGTCAGGTTCACTCACTCTCAACATGCAAAAACCATTCATACTAATACATATATACAACAAGTCTGTACATAATAGTAACATAAAAAAAATTAAGAAATTATTGTTGTCATAAAATATAAATAAAAAATTAAAATAAGTACATAAATAAATACAATATTAAAAATATTATCACAGACTTGAAATAAAATACATAATAAATATCTTTATAAAAACCGTTTGTTGCTATTCGGAGTACTTTATTTTAAAATGTGTGTAGTCGTTTCATGCTAGTGTACCTGGTACCGATCCAGACTGGACAGGCGTATGTTAAAGTAGGAGTGTCTTGTATACCAGAATAGTACATGTGTGTTTAAGTGGCGTGTTTCTGTTTATGAGAGGGTAGAGGGTGTTGAGTCGTGAATATGCTAGCTGTAGTTTTCTGTTAATGTGTAGTTTCCATGTGAGTCGTGTATCCAAAAGTACTCCAAGATAGCGCACACCCTGGTCCTTGGGGTTCCAGAATTGGGAGGTTATCAATTTGCAGTTGACGTTGTTCTTCTATGGAGAATCTGCGGAGAGCGAAGATTTTAGGTTCAGTCTTTCCTACGTTAAGTTTTAGTCTTCATTTTGAGAACCAGAGAGAAACTTCTGTCAGGGCTTCCTGGAGCTGTTCAATGGCGACGGAGAGGACACAATGCTGACAGGCGATCATTGTTAAAACTTAAAAAAAAACTTAATTTTTATTTTACATAATTATCTATGGATTGACTGTTTTAAATGGATTTTTTATATTTATAAATTTCAAAAAACAGTAAATACAAATATTATACAAAAAATAAATTATTCCTACTATTAACTGTAAAAAAAAATATATATATACATATAACGAATACCTGATATCCTACAGGGACCATAGCGTAACGTCCCATCCGAAGGACGGTGTGCTTAAATCTTTATATAACTAATAAAAATTATTATAGCCCAAAAGAAACAATCTTACATTCAAAAAAGTCAATTTACAACTATGTCAATACTCCAAATAAACAGTTAAAGTAATTATTTACAACTATTAACAACCTCCTCATTAACTGGTCAATGTACACTCAGTTCATCAATAAAACAGCTGACTGACTCCAATCTCCTGTTTATATAGGATCTCTACTCTACAAGATCCATCCAATTGGTCACATTTTGACTGTGTTCTAGAACTAACCACAGGTTATACATTTTGACTGTGTTCTAGAACTAACCACAAGTTATACATTTTGACTGTGTTCTAGAACTAACCACAAGTTATACATTTGACCACTTGATCAAAAACAATCTAACAGCATTATACATGCATGCACATTATTATACGCATGCCACTGAGCTACCGGTGCCCTCTCTATTTATTATATATCGGTTGACGTTTCAGCCCTTCGGGCATGTTCAAAACTATAAACAATAATTTATTGAGTTATATATAACTAGCAGTAGTATGCTTACTCATATTGATGGTAAGTATATGCATTTTTTTAAAATAAGAAAATATAGTTAGATATAAAATACATACCTTATTTTTTTCTATGTTTAAATACCTACTTATTATCATATGTCAGTTATATCTGTGTTATTATTCTCCATCTAAGATACAGATATGCAGATTTTTTTGATAAGATTTTAACAAAAGTAATATAAAGATTATTATATATAAAGAGGTTAGGTTAGGTTTTATGACTCATGCCCGGGCTTTAACTACGAGGTCATATCGCCTACTACCAGAGCACTCTTTCGTCACTCTGGTGGACATGAGCCCGACTCTACTATAGGAGTACTAAATTTTACCTACCCTAAATTTTTATTCACCTAGGGCAGGGATCTTTAACGAGTAACTAACATCGTACAGGCTCGGGACCATAGCTTAACGTCCCATCCGAAGGACCGCGTGCTTAAGTTTATTTTACCTCTCAGATAAAATAAACTAAGGACCTCGGTTGGGTTTCGAACCCACGATCTTGAGCTCAGAAGAAAGCATGCATACCACTGAGCTACCGGCGCCCTCATATATATTAAAGAGTATTAGCAAAGTAATTTGAAATGTAATTTGTAACTTTATTTTTCTATTAAAATTAGTTTATTAACATAAAATTAAAGTTGAGACACCTTTGCAAAAAAATGAACTTGTTTATAATTTTGAAGATGCCCGAATGGGTGAAATGTCAACCAATATATAAAATATATGAAATGTAAAAATACTTTGAAATCTCGATCTCGGATTTTCGCACAATTTCAATAGGTACTTTCTAGTACTATAGGTACTTTTTAGAAAGTGAAAATTGCTACAAAAAATTACCGGTTCCTGCATTACACCATTGTGAGGTTTAGTTACAAATGTACTGTGAATAACTAAAATAAATATTTCAAATAAGAAGTTTGTTTCATTTATTTCCAGTTTCCACAATATGTCCTCTTTTCTCAACTTAGAATTTAGAAATTTATTGGAATATAAAATAGTAAATATCACAAGAAATATGAAGATACAAGTATAAAATTTCCCGAATAAATCGTAGAGTGTGCATAAACTTCAAAGGAATAAATGAATTGGCAAGGCCTTGGAGTATAATTTATTCTACGGCAGTCCCCCTCTCTAACTCTCGGGTTTATTACCAGTCTCTTTACCTCTTTAAATTGAAAAGAGCCTAGGAGGAGGGCCTCGCAAAAAAATTGGCAAGGCCTTGGAGTATAATTTATTCTACGGCAGTCCCCCTCTCTAACTCTCGGGTTTATTACCAGTCTCTTTACCTCTTTAAATTGAAAAGAGCCTAGGAGGAGGGCCTCGCAAAAAAATTGGCAAGGCCTTGGAGTATAATTTATTCTACGGCAGTCCCCCCTCTCTAACTCTCGGGTTTATTACCAGTCTCTTTACCTCTTTAAATTGAAAAGAGCCTAGGAGGAGGGCCTCGCAAAAAAATTGGCAAGGCCTTGGAGTATAATTTATTCTACGGCAGTCCCCCCTCTCTAACTCTCGGGTTTATTACCAGTCTCTTTACCTCTTTAAATTGAAAAGAGCCTAGGAGGAGGGCCTCGCAAAAAAATTGGCAAGGCCTTGGAGTATAATTTATTCTACGGCAGTCCCCCTCTCTAACTCTCGGGTTTATTACCAGTCTCTTTACCTCTTTAAATTGAAAAGAGCCTAGGAGGAGGGCCTCGCAAAAAAATTGGCAAGGCCTTGGAGTATAATTTATTCTACGGCAGTCCCCCTCTCTAACTCTCGGGTTTATTACCAGTCTCTTTACCTCTTTAAATTGAAAAGAGCCTAGGAGGAGGGCCTCGCAAAAAAATTGGCAAGGCCTTGGAGTATAATTTATTCTACGTCAGTCCCCCTCTCTAACTCTCGGGTTTATTACCAGTCTCTTTACCTCTTTAAATTGAAAAGAGCGTAGGAGGAGGGCCTCGCAAAAAAAAATTTAAATGCCAAGGTCAACACTCTGTTTTCTCTTTCGCTTAACTCAAAAAATAAATAAATAAATAAAAAATTCATCTGCGAAAAACAGGACCAACGTGGACTAATCAATAGTGTTCGCTCTCCCTCTAAACCAATCTATCGATTTTATTGAAAATCAATAGGTTTCTTAGTCAGAAACTTCTAAATCCTCATACTAGTGTGATAAAAAAATATGGTGTTTACTATTATCACATTTCCTCCATAAATGATTTTAATGATATTTTGATATCTACAGTAGTTTTAATTAATAATAAAAAATATAAACTCTAACGGCGTGCTTAGGGCCTCGGCCGGGTTTCGAACTCACTACCTTGAGCTCAGAAGGCAAGGACGCATACCATTGAGCTACCGGCGCCCAGACTAGAATATGAATAATTTTTAAAACATATTTTGAATAATCATTTTTTTTTTTTAAATAAGAATAAAAAATTTATAATTCATACTACTCTTTTGAGAAAAAAAACTACTACTTAGGTCGGTACTTCTTAGGCGAACTTTAAAGATTCTGAGGTTTATGATTTTCCAGAATAGGAAAACAATAAAACTATTTTTAGAGGAAATTGTGCTGTCAAATAGAAAAACAAAAAACAAAGATAAACTATTTTTTTATGATAAAAATGTATTCACCTACTTACTTTTACGACGTATTTTGGGTACTCGTTAAAGACTAAATTACAAATAATTCCATTAAAATCTAATTATTAATTAATAAAGTTAAAATGTGTATATATATATATTTTTCCGATCCGACCGAGGCCCTTTAGTTTATTTTATCTGGGAGGTAAAATAAACTTAAGCACGCTGTCCTTCGGATGGGACGTTAAGCGATGGTCCCGAGCCTGTACGATGTCAGGTACTCGATAAAGACCCCTGCCCTAGTTGAATGAAAATTTAGGATAGGCAAAATTTAGGTCTCCCATAGTAGAGTCGGGCTCATGTTCACCAGAGTGACGAAAGAGCGCTCTGGTAGTAGGCGATATAACCTCGTAGTTAAAGCCCGGGCATGAGTCATAAAACCTAACCTAACCTATATTTTTTTCTTTGTATGCTGACTCACACTTGTCTCTAAGATATCTCTTGTTTATATCGTGACGACTTAAACTCTATGTAATGTCTCTTTCATCTAAAACACGCCATAACTCAATACACAATATAAATATTTTGACTGTCCCATCCAAACAATGCCACGTCTCTATTAACATTGTCTGCTTCGACCGGATGTCGTTCCTCACTGTAACAAAAGTGCACATAATATTGTTTTCATTTTTAATTGTAACTTTTGTTTAAACACATTTTCACTTTTGTTTATTCTTATATTTGATGTTTCTTCTTTAATTGAGTGGTTGACGCGAAAAAAGTTCTAAGCGCCACTTTAGTCGAAAATGAGATTTCTGTGGAATAAGGTTCTATAGGTCTCTAGGGACTGTGTAGGGAAGTTTTTTTTTGCCGTTACAGCAGCAGTTGGTAGTATTGAGCCCACGTCAGCGTTGAGCCTCATGGAAGAGGGTTCTAACAGCCACCAGTAGTTCTCAACATGGCAGCGGAAGGAAGTGTTATTTTGGCGTTTAGAACCTTTTTCGCGTCAACCACTCAATTTTTTTTTTGTTTTTAGTTTTCATTTTAGTTTTTCTTCATAGTTATAAAAATAATTTCTAATATATTGATCATCTGTTTCATAGTTAAGTTTTTATGGAAACTGGTACCGGTAGCTCAGTGGTATGCGTGCTTGCCTTCTGAGCTCAAGAACGTGTGTTCGAAACCTGGCCGTGGCCTTTAGTTTATTTTATCTGGGAGGTATAATAAAACTTAAGTAACGCAGTCCTGCGGATGGTACATTAAGCGATGATCCCGAGTCTGTACGATGTCAGGTACTAGTTAAAAACCCCCTACCCTAGATGGATAAAAATTTAGGGTAGGCAAAATAGTAGAGTCGAGCTCATGTCCACCAGAGTGACAATGCCCGATTGATTGACACTGACAATCCCCTCCTCCCACCCCCAGGATGAAAATTTTGAGAATCTTTGAAAAAACTCAAATTAAATTTTCTTGGAACAAAATTAGAAACTGAGTAGTTAATTGAGTGAGGGTTTGAGTTTTTGAGTTTGAAAAATTCATTTTCAACTTTTCAAGGCCGGGGGGGAAGAGGATAAATTTATCCCGCTTTGGTGCTTAACTTTAGTAACAACATTAAGCTGGTTATAAGTGTTAAGTCCCTGATTCGCTTATAAAGTTGTATTAACAAATTATAATTATTGTATTTTTTATTTATTTATTTTTTTCGTTTAACGGAATTAAACCACCAGAGGCAACTCTAATGAAACCGAACTTTTTTCAAATTTTTTAAATATAAAAATATTTAGATTTCGATTGTTGAATGAAAATATACCGTACTTGTACGACGTCAGCTACTCGTTAAAGACCCCCCCCCCCCCCCCCCCCCCCCCCCCCCTTGGTGAATAAAAATTTCGGGTAGAAAAAATATAGGACTCTGACAGTAAAGTGCTCTTTTAGTAGGCGATATGAATTTGCAGTCAATGCCCGGGCATGAGTCAAAATAACTTTATAGGAATATAATATATTCCTACTTAAGGAGAGGGGAGGACCAGAGAAAGGGGGTTGTACTGAAAAACCTAATAAATGTCTATGTAATGAGTTATCGACACGAAATTTTGTATATAGTTTTAGGACCCAATAAGAACAATACTTTTTGACTTTCAGCGAAATTTTCCGAAGGGAATAAGAGGATCCGGGGAGGCCTCTCAAATGTCGCTATGTAAAGAATATTTAACACGAAATTTAGTATAATATTTTTAGTGGCTACTATATAGTATATCGTGGGCTTACAAGAGAAAGGCACTAATTCTGAAAAGATGGTTTTGAGTTATGGACAATTTTAATATTCAAAACCCTTTCTTAAGTTTGCTACAAATTATTTTGATGTGACCAATTACTTTAGGTGAAAAAGTATATGATTGGGAATAGTATGTTTTTTTAACTCCCGACGCGAGAGGAGGGGAGTTATAAGCTTGAAGCCTTTGTCTGTGTGTGTGTATCTGTGGCATCGTAGCTCCAAGACGGCTGAACCGATTTCAAAGCTGTTTTTTCGTTTCAAATGCTGATATTTGCGAGATGGTTCTTAGGCATGTTTGGTGGAAATCGGGTATGCTATCTCCAAAATATTCAGGTTTCATCAGAAGCCTGTGTAGGGATTTCGGCCTCTACTACAGCTAGAGACTTGGAGTTTGAGCTCAAATGTTTATAAGGCCAACCCCCCCCCCCCCCCTCCCCCCAAGCCTCCCCCTAATCCTTCAAGCTCCCCCCCCCCCTCCAAAAAAAAAATCTCTCTTCACCAAGGCTTCAGTAAAAAAGAATGAACAAACAATTATATACTTAGTTTTTAAAATTTTTAATTTTATGTTTTAGCAATTTTTATATATAAAAATTATAAATTGGTTGAAATAATTAAGATTGAATTAATGTCAAACATCTTACTATCGATGTAAAGAAAATTTAAACGCGAAAAGTATAATATTTTTAGTACCTACAATACATATATATATTGTAATGATCGCTATCGTCCATTACATCAGAGTTTTATAAAACAATAAGAGATGTACGTTAGATGGGTTATATTATATAGTTATGGTTGAGTTATGGACAATTTTAATATTCAAACTCCTTTCTTAATTTTGCTACAAATTATTTTGGTTTGACCAATTACTTTAGGTAAAAAAGTATTTGATTGGGAATGGTATGTTTTTTACATGTTTTACTCATTCAAAATATATTTTTTTTAAACAAATAATGATAAAAATGTCATTACTTAGTGGTTTTTGGTTGTAGCCCACGATATATAAAGAAGTCCCTGCGTAGGACACCTATTATTAACAAATAGATTGGTTTCTGAGGAAGAGTGGAAACTTAGTTTATTAATTGAAGTTGGGGAAGTAGATTGGGAGGGGATTAGTAGTCTCATGTTAACACAATTGTTATATCACATTTGTTGGTAAATTGGCTAAAGTCCGTTATGCAAACATACAGTTGAATATACATACATGTGTGTTGGTATATTTGTGGTATATGAAAAGACAAAGTTGGAGATGTGAGTTAGCAAGGTATGTATACGAGTATACGAGTATAAAAGGATATTATCCTGGTAACGTTATAACCAGCAGAGAGTAAGATACTCAGAAAATGTGCCTTTCTCTGGAGACTGGTGGGGGGGGGGGGGGGGGGGGGGGGGGTTTGGATTTATTGTTTCAACATTCTCTCATACATTTTCTACGAGGCAAAATCCCCATAACTGATTCTGAATAGAATCATTATAATTTAGAAATTTAAGAGGGTGCCGGTAGCTCAGAAGTAGCGTACTAACGTACTGAGCTCAAGATCACGGGTTCAATACCCGGCCGAGGCTCTTAGGTCTCTGAATTGAAAAAAAAGGTGAGCACGGCGTCCTTTGGATGGGACTTTAAGCTATGGTCCTAGCATGTACGATGGTACTCATTAAAGAGCCCTAAAATTGAGGCTACACTCTGTCCAACCCATACGTTTTTGTTCTCCCAGTTAATCTTCGATCTCTTTATTTAATAGACTCTTACTAGGAATTGTGCATCTGAGACCCGGGTATGTTCTAGTGTGGGGCAGGATTCGTTATCCATACCAGGTTATCCATGGGCCCTGAAACGTGCTAAAACAAAAGGAAGGGTCCACGAGAACGAGGTTTTATAGAGAGCGCGGAAACTTATCTAAGAGTAGAGGTGTAGTCCCAAATTTTGAGATCGAAGATCTCTCAAAAGAGCAAAAAGAGAAGTTAAGGGTCTAACAAAAAAAGGGATCGAAGATTTAGAGGAGAGCTGAAACTTATGAAAAGTCCGATTTTGACTCCAATTTAGAGAGTGAAGGTCCTTAAAACCGAAAACTCATCGTATCTAGTTGAAGCTTATCTACCGACATTGCTGTGTGATTTTTTCAGAAAATATAAAGAATTGGTGCCATAAGGACAACCTATATTCTATATTTCTTCTTGAGCCTTATTGGTTAAAATCAACCAGAATAAATTTTCATCTTTACTTGAGATAACATCATGTCTGGTTGAAACCTCTCTACTGACGTTGCTGCATTAATGTATTTTTATAGCCTACAGAGGTTACAAACAAAATAACAAGTAAGTTTCTGCTCTCCCCCTAAACCTAATTTGCTGGAACTAATCTTAAGTTTATGCTCTTTTAGGGTCCTTTGACTCCGGAATTTGAGGCTACAACCCCACTCACATGTAAGTTTCCGCTCTCCCTCTTAACCCTCAATCTGTTCATTGGTAGGCCTCCACCTCGTTTTCCTCTTTCTTTGATCTCTGAATTTTGAGCTCCATCCTGTCCAATATGTAAGTTTATGCTCTTTGACTCCTGAATTTGAGGTTACAATCCGACATTGCTGGTGCCAAAAGGACAACCTGTATTCTATATTTCTTCTTAGGCTGTATTAGTTGAACCACATCGTACCTGGTTGAAACTCTACTGACATTGCTGCATTCATGTGTTTTTATTGCCTAAAGAGGTTACACCCAAACTTACAAGTAAGTTTCTGCTCTCCTTCTAAACCTTCAAATTCTTTAATTCCTGGAATTAAGCCTCATTTTTTGCCCTTTTAGAGTCATTGACTCCGGAATTTGAGGATACAAACCGACTCATATCGTCGGTCTAAACGGATACCTCGTATGTGCAAAAAGCCAACTTTACAGGAGAGACAAAAAACTGATAAGAAAAATATTCTTTAAAATATTCTTTATAGGAAACCTAAATGTTTTCGACATTTGTATTAAGTGAGATGTATATGCATGCCATGAATTGTTTTTAAGCTAGTTTGCAAATCCAAGTAAAGAATTAACGTACTTGACGGAGTTACCAGGTTTCACCAGAATTTCGTTCCCATTTCTTTTGCAAGGTACGGTTCTTCAAACCGTATTTCATTGTTTTTTCGTTTTATGTCGTATATGAGGTCCCACTAGATCAATAGTTTAAAAAAAAAAAAAAAAAAAAAAAAAGGTTTTCGGAAAAATGTCGCTTATGAGGAGAATCACGTTTAGGCCGACGATATGTAAGTTTCAGCTCTCCCTCTTAACCCTCAATCTGTTTCTTGGTGGGCCTCCACCTCTCTTTTGGCTCTTTACCTTTCCTTTAATCACTGAATTTGGAGCTAATAAATGACCTTAAAAGCGAAAACATAAGCGTTATATAAATGAATGTATCAGTATGAAATTTTATGACACCAATTGATTTTCATTGAAATCGGTAGAATATTTCAGAGGGAGAGCGGTAAGGTAGTTGTTAATTCATTGGGGATGTACATATCCGGTGATTCACCGACCACTCTTTCTTCTTCCTTCCTTTTTCTCTCCCTTCTCTTTTATTATTTATTTCTATTTACTCTTACTTTGTTCTTCATTCATTTAATTTTTATGTTATTTCTCTCTGTTAATTGCTTTTTAGTTAATTGCCAAAGAGGTATCTTTGTCGAAATGGTTCTTGTATTCTCTTGTTTATTTCTTATGTTGACATTCTTTTGGGACATGTCCTCAGAATGAAGGTCATTTTTCATTACAAACCGGGCAATGACGTCAAAGTTTTGTTTTTTGATTAAATAAACACAATACGGAGTATAGGGGAAGTTATGTAATCGGTCAACAATTCGGTGCAGTTTTTTTTTTTTTTTTTATTTACAAATAGCTATTTACAACTGTATACAATCAAATACAACAAGCAAATGTGCTAATAAAGAGGTAATGGCGATGTCAAAATGTCATGAGGGGAGAAATCATCCAGTGGTGACACTCCCTAGTGACTGTTTTTCCCTCGTTTATAGGTAATCACTGTCACTGCTTCTGCTCAGGAAGTCTCTAGGCCATTGACGCTTAAGCCGTCGTTGGGGAAGTATGGCAGAATGGAGGGCACGGACTAGAGGATTATTGAGGGATCAAAGAAAGGGAAATAATTTTATATATTTGGATTTAACGACTTCAGTGCTGAAAGGTACGTTAAGGTCAGTGTGAAGAGTTTTGTTGGAGACGTAGTAAGGAGCATTGGCTATTGTATGAAGGATTTTGGATTGAAGGGATTGGATGCGCTGGAGATTGGAAGCCTTGGCAGAACCCCAGAGTTCAAGTCCGTAAGTCCACATAGGTTTGAGTATTGCGTTGTATATAAGTCGGTTTGTTGTCAAAGTTAGTTAGGATCTTTTGTATAGTAGTCTTACTAGAAGTTTATAACGTCTGTTCATTTCTTGTCTTTTCAGTTTCGTGTGAGGATTCCAAGTTAGTCGTTTGTCGAGTATGAGGCCTAGATAGCGAAGCGGAGCTTTCGAACAGAATTTCTAGTTTTCCGACCTGTAAATTCCAAATATAAAAAAAAAATGCTGTTTGTGTGAACACGATAACAGCCGATAGAATGAATGTATCGATATGGAATTTTATATGCGTATCCAGAAATCTCTAATGACGTCACTTTGTGTTTTTCAACCAAATTGACCGAGGGGAAGAAGGTGATTAAGGGGGAGGCTTAACACACAAAATAACTGTCGATGTAATGAATATATCGATACATAATTTCATATGTGAAATCGAAATCCCATAAGGACGACACTTATTAATTTTCAGTGGAATCGGCAGAAAGGAAGGGAGGGGTCAAAGGAGACTCAACTAAAAAAAAACTAATAACTGTCAATAAATTAAAGTTTCGACATAAAATTTCATATTTAAAGTCAAAACCCAATGAGGGCATAACCTGTGAAATTTCAGAGGTCGATTTGGATGAAAATCAATAGATGTCGTTCTTATAAGGTTCTGAATACACATAAAAAATTCCGTATCAATATATTCTTTCTATTGGGAGTTATCAATGTTCACAGACGGACGCAAAAGGAAATATTTTTAATACCCGAGGTATACGAGAAGTTATGTAATTCGATGCGGCGTTTCCGATGGAAATTCATGTTTTCCGATCTCCAGATACCAAAAAGGAAAAAAAAATGTCTGTCTCTCTGTTTGGGTTTTTCTGCGAACACGATAACTATAGATGGAACGAATGTATCGACCTGAAATTATATCTAGAATCTTTTAAGGATGAGATCACCTATTAATTTTCAGCCAATTCGGTCCAAAGGAAGGAAGGGGAGTTTAGGGGGAGGCTTAACACAATAACTGTAATAACTGCCGTTGTAATGAATTTATTGACACGAAATTTCATATGTAAATTCAAAACCCTAGAAGGCCGACACTTAATTACTAACTATAAAAATAGGTTAGTTATTAACTATAAAAATAGGTCTAGCTCATCAACGGATGATCGGATTTTAATGAAATTTAATATGTAGTATTCTTAAAAGTCAAATTGAAAAAAAGGGTGTGTGTGGTGTCTCTAAATTTATAACAGGGGCAAATTTATAACAGGGGCTAAGCAAAAAATGGTGTTAACACATTAACGGATAATCGGATTGTAATGAAATTTAACATATAATATTCTTAAAAGCAAAATTGAAAAAAAGGGTATGTGACGTCTCAAAATTCTTAACGGGAGGGAGGACTGGGAGGGTAAGAAAACATAAAATTCCATTGAATACTCAAGATCGAATTTCTGACCGATTACATAACTTTCCTAATATCTCGGGAAATAATAATAATAATAAAAAAGTCGGTCAAGTACTGACAATGAGTGTCGGGTTCTCAGAATGGAGGGTCCGGTCATATTTCTGAATTTATTAGAACAACCCCACACGTTCATTTTATGCTTGGCAGATTTCCTGTTATCCCGCATAGTCTCTTAGGAATTATGGTGTTTCTCTTTGGACCATTTGGCACAAGGATGAGCTATGACGGAGCGGTTGCTCTTATTAGCTTACATTCCCAGGAAAGTAGGCCACATCACTCTTATAATATGTCAAAACAAAAAGACAGGAGGGAGTTGAAGCGGCGAAAATTCTTGGAAAACCTGACTTAGGTTAGGTTTCATGACTCATGCCCGTTCATATCGCCTACTACCAGAGCGCTCTTTCGTCACTCTGTTGGTCATGAGCCCGACTCTACTGTGGGAGTCCTAAATTTTGCCTACCCTAAATTTTCATTCACCTAGGGCAAGGGTCTTTAACGAGTACCTGACATCGTACAGGCTCGGGACCATCGCTTAACGTCCCATCGGAAGGACGGCGTGCTTATGTTTATTTTACCTCCCAGATAAAATAAACTAAAGGCCTTGGTGGGGTTTCGAACCCACGTTCTTGAGCTTAGAAGACAAGCACGCATACCACTGAGCTACCGGCGCCCTCAACAAACCTGATTAAATTTTGGCTAAAAAATACCTTAAAATCAAATTGACCATAAAACCTGTTTTAAACCAAAAAAATTAAATCTTGGACATTTTCAAGTGCGTATGGAACGTATTTTTTTACTTAGGTAACTACCGATTGCTATCGGTCAGAAATTGTGTGTTCTTAAAAAAAAAAGTCGCCGGTGAATCAACGCCAATGTACATCCCCAGAACGAATTAATCAATTAAATTTTCGATCCATCTCCAAAACGAGTTTACCGGTTGCGCTAATATTCAACATTTGACTTACATAGGGCTTCTAAACCCTCATACTATATTTTGTGTTTATAAATTCATTACACTGGCGAGCATTAGGTTTTTGGATTCAGCCCTCTCTTCTGAACACCGCTTCCCGTTCAGCTCATATATATTCCGCAAAAAATTAATAATCAAACACCCCTTAGAGCTATGCCAGTTATCTTCTAACCGCTGTGCTGTGTGAGTGGGGTAAGTTAATTTTATAATTTTACTCTGGACCCTGATGCTTTAGGAATTATTTATACTTTTTATGAAGTGTATATGAAGTCTATGTATTTTTCGGAAATTACTGTAGAAATCAAAATTTAGTAGAAGACCAGCTATAATTTCTACAGGAAATGTGATATGATTTATTAGTTAGTATTAATTTTATACTTATTTAGCAATTATATAATTTTCTTTATCACAACGTATATAAGGGTGAAATTTCATGCTAAATACACGTTGGAGAGTAGACAAATTAATTCTTTGAGCAGCTTCTCGTTGTGAAGAGTTTCTTTCCTTACGAAAGTCATATCAATTTGTCTTATTTAATAGCGCCAAAGAAGAAGTTTTTATTATTCATGTACAACGAAGTGTAACTCGGCTCTCTGGAGAGGAAACGGACTGAAGTTGTTAGTGAAGTTGAGCTATTTTAGATGGAAAGTTGAAAATTTAAACTTCAAACTTCAAAGCGAGAATGAGAAGGAAAGGTTTAATTTGGGAACGTCTCAACCATCCGGCTTTAACCAACGTTTATTTTGGTACCAATATCACAAAACCGGAGTTTGTGTAATGTCTTTATTTTGGTACCAATATCACAAAACCGGAGTTTGTGTAATGTCTTTCTCAAAAATGTACTTCCCTAGAACGAATTAATCAACTCAACGTTAACTTTTCGCTTTCAATTTGACAGGTTATGTCCTCATTGGGTTTTGACTTTAAATATGAAATTTTACGTCGGTTCATTCATTACATTGGAAGTTATTAGGGTTTCTGAATTGTGCCCCCACCCCTGAACCCCCCCCCCCCTTCTCTTCAATCGATATTGCTGAAATTGGACAGTTATGTCGTCATTAGGTTTCTTCTTTAAGTACGAAATTTCATGTCCATATATTCATTCTATCGGGTGTTATTAATTTATAGTTTTTTGATTAATAAATACATTTATTTTATTATATTTTTTTCATACATTGTTATAGTTACATCGTTTTCTTTTCTTTTCTATATCTCGCACATTGGGACCTGATGAAGGGGGTCCTGAGACAGAACGTCCCGAAATATTGTTGCGATAAAGACACTTCCGGAAGAGTTTTGAAAAATAGTAAACTTAATTTTTATTAAATTGAAAAATGTATTTATTTATTATAAATCATCTGTATATTAATATTATTTTTTCAGAAGAATATTAAGAATTATATTTTTATTCATTTCATTTTACTATTTTAAATACATAGTTTTGTTATTACTAATCCTACATGTGTTAATCAAATAGTTATAAATCTAAATTATAATCTATTAAGATATTTCTTTTTGGAGCCATGGTGGCCGTGCGGGCTAGAGCGCAGGGTTTTGGTCGCATGGTCTCACTATGGTTTGCGGGTTCGAATCTCGTCCGGGAGTGAGTTTTATTTCGAGTTTTAACTAGATAACACAGTGACATGGCTAATATGCATCGTACATAAGGCGAAAAAACAAAATAAAATAAAATACAAGATATTCTTTTTACTCTACGACTGTTTCTCACTATTAAAACAGCTGAACATCGTCTTTTGTTCTCAATTCATTGTTTGTTCACATTTCGTTTTAAAACAAAATGCGACTAGTCCATTTTTTGTACATTTATTCACTAATTAAATTTCGTCACTCCTAACAGCTGTTTTTATACATATATTAATAATTGATTTTTATTTATTTATTAATAATTTTAATGTGTGTAAATTTATACGTCACAGCATCTTCATGAAATCTAGTGAGGGTTCAGAAATCTCTGAGTAAGAATTGCATTGAGAAAGTTGCATTGAGAAAATTCGCGAAGTACATTACCGGTGAAAATTCTACTTTTTCAGAAAATATTGTATAAGAGTTATGATCTAGGAAAGTTAGGATCTAGGAAAGTTAGGATCTAGGAAAGTCATGTATTGGGCTGATCAGATATTTTAAAAATTTGTACAAAAAGTTGAGAATGTGTTTTGCGAGTCTGAATAGAGGAAACCCTCAAAGTGGACCCGTCCAATAAATAAAGGAAAAGTTGTGAGAAGTGAGACCTTGGAGTTTATTGGATTTATATACACAAACCCAAATAAATAAACTTTAGCCTCAGCTTTCTGTGCTGCCACAAGTCACTGCCTAGGGCTGCCTGAAACGAAAATTTCACCTTTATAATAATTACCTTTTCCAATTTTATTGTATTCATTACAGAAATTTTACCATAAAAAAAATTATACCAACAACATTTTTACTGCCCAACCCTTTTCAGATGAATTTCATTCTGGCAATACTGGTAATGTCAGTTTAATTGTACGAGTACATGGTAATTCTGATATCTAGTAATGCCAGTATAAAGTGGAAGGGAGTGTGAGACGCAACTGTAGAAAAGTAGTTGGTAAAAGGTAACCTGTAATGGCCACGTCACATGTATGATTACTTTTATATGTATAGGTATATAGAAGTATTGTAATCGATAGAAAAAATGAGTGCAAGGTTTCAACGAATTTTCAGGGGTCTTGTAACTGACATCGTACAGGCTCGCGATCATCGCTTAACGTCCCATCCGAAGGACGGCGTGCTTAAGTTTTGATTGCTTTTCAGATAAAATAAACTAAGGGCCTCAGCCGGGTTTCGAACTCACGATCTTGAGCTCAGAAGGCCAGCACGCATACCACTTGAGCTACCGGCGCCCTCTTTTTATTAATATAAAACACTTTTAATAACTAAAAAAATATTGTATAATTCGTTGCTACGATATAATTTAAACATTAGAGGATTTATTTAACTGAGGGCGCCGGTACTGAGTGGTATGCGTGCTTGCTTACTGACCTGAAGATCACGAGTTCGAAACCCGTCCGAGGCCATTAGGTTTTTCATCTGGGAATTTAAAAAACCAACTCTAATAGGTAGGTTTATTTGTATGGGAGAGCTTATGTACATATGTAAACTGACACAAGCAGAAGCAGGAAGCATTTTCAGACGGCCTACGTATATTTCCCGGAAATCCGTTTACGCCTGGACCAAGCTCTTTTTCTTATAGAGAAGGAACTTATGTATGTCCCATTTACAATATCTGTTTAGGTAAGTATAGAAGATCTCCGGGGCCTTACAAAGATAGATTCTCTGGAAGGTGAGTCTAGTTAGAGGTCCATCCGTTAATTATAATCCTTAGAACTATGGAAGATGGAAGAGGGGTGCCCTTTCATCCCTTAGTACAGTGGTTATCTGGCCAAGAAGAACTTGGGTTCAAATCGAGCAGTTATCGATATCAAGTTATAGCTTACAGACTCAGAGAGCGATTTTTTTTTTTTTTTTTGACGTGAAAACGTCTATTCGCTCGTTAAGCACAGTGATAGAATCGAGAGAACACCTAGATTCCGGAACTTAATTGAATTTCTGAAAGAGATACATATATTCATGCATATTTAGAAATAATTGTTGAAATTCATTGGGTGATGGTTTACTGAAGGACAGGTGGTGCGATGGGAAGCGCTCTGGCCCCCTAGAGAGGCTTGCTATCCTTTGTGACAACTCCCCCTAGACTTGGTGCTAGGCTGGCTGGTTGTCCAACCCTCCACCTTTACCTACCATCCAAGAGGACCTCTCCTTCCTAGACTCGACGCTATCTCTGGTGAGAGTCCGTCACTTCTCACCATACCTTTCCATCGTTACCGCTAATCCTATTCTGGAAACGATAATGGCCACAGAAGCCGTTGCGTAAAAAAAAAAAAAACGGTTGAGGTCACAATGGATAGAGGATGTCTGTTCGTGTTTGTTGTGCCTGTGACGTTATCGGGCTAGTGTGGGCGCCGGCAGATGATTGTTGCGAATTAGCGTTGTGTAAAATTAGAAATTAGTGTAGCGTGATAACGCGTTTAGATTAGACGTTGATTCGGGTGTCATTGTAAAGAGCTTGAGAAGCACTACTAGGACTCAAAGTGAAACAATAATTCGCGGAAATATATGTAAAAATCGGTATTGCAAAAAAATTCAAAGATGTCGTCTCATATGAATCGAAAAATGCGCATCAAATTGTTGACACATTACATAACTTCCCCAATACTTCGTACAGCTGGGAAAATAAAAGTTGGTAAATCAGCGACGATGTACTTCCACAGCTCAACTTATTTTTAATATATTTAGAACATAAACTTCAACTCATTTGGTTGAAAATGAGTTCGTTTTTTACATGGACTTATTAAACGACTTTATAAGTAGTTGAATATATCAATAATTTTATAAATTGTGTGACGATATATTCATTTTACTGGCAGTCAATAGGATTTTGTGGTCAGGATCTTCCCTTATCCTCCAGTGATAATTATCAACTCTCAAAGAATAGAATGATTATAATCAATCCTCTTTCTACATTCTATCCTTTGAGAGTTATCATGTCGGCACATGTGGTATAGAAGAAGTTATGTTAACCGTCAGAAAATCGATATTGAATTTTATTTGTGTGTATCTGTGGACACTAACTTCTAGTATATGTATATAGATATGTATATATACATGTTTCCAAGAGCCAACGAGGACGACCTCTTTTTAGGTAAATCAGCCGTAGAGGATGGACATGTTAGAATGAGGAGTCTAGAAAAAAGGCGTTGTCGCTACAAATAATTCGAGATGGGGATGTATACTATGTTGACTTTTTTCGCTGTGGATTTTCGGCAGGACTTTAGGTGGGGAAAGGAAGAAAAAGTGTAAGCTATCCGTTTTACATTGAGGTCACGGAGACTCCAGGGACGGGATGTCCATGTTCATAGTGGCGTAGGGAGGGGAGGGCCCGTGGGGACTGCCCCCCCCCCCCCCTCCCCTATAAATGTCCAAGGTAAACATTTTCTGCCCAACATTGGGGAAAAAATGTTGTTTCCTCTTCATTTTTAAAAGTAAAATCATCAGAAATTCCTGGTCCCCCCCCCCCCCCCCCCCCGCCTTCTCTAAGATCATATTTTCACAGATGAATTAAATATTATATTTCTGAGGTACCACAATTGGATGTTGGAGGTTGTGGATAGAAGACATGTGCAGACTCAAAGAGCGTATTTCTCTGTCATCAAGCTACTACTGCCCATTGCCCTTTCGAGGAACCTCAAGCACAAGAACACTACAGCTCCGTGATAATACCAGTCTTAAGATATGGTTGATAGTATAAATGTAACCACACGATGATTCGATATCCAGAACACCTTAAGATCAAACGGGGATTCATAACTTACTGAAGGATTCGAAACCCCTTGCATATGACAACTATCGATTTCCAAGCGAAACGATCGATTAGTCTCAAAGGGAGAGCAAATAGGTGATGAATTGGACCTGGGGAAGCACATTGCCAGTGATTTACTCAAGACTTTTTTTTCTAATTAATAGAATGAGGTACGTAAAAGTATGAAATTCCGATGAAAACTGATCATAGAATTTCCGCCCGATTACATTCTCCTATACATGGTATAGCTAAGATTACCATTTCCCCATCTGAATGTCCCAGGTTTAATCATTCTGTTTCTCCATGTATTCCTGGCACCTCTTCCTGAACGTCCCTACTCTAAAGATAATGTAATCGGTTTTTTTTCTTTTGCCCCTAATGTCCTGGAAGGTGTTCACAGAGTTAAGCCCCACAAACCTTTACAAATCCCTTCGTTAGTCCTTTATATTTAAATTAAGAAATTAGACTTGCTTCTTTTTACAATTATATAACGTATTTTTATAAATATCTTTAATAAAGGTGGTTATTACCGACATTTTTTAATTTTTTTTTTTTTTTGAATCTGGAATATATTTGATCTTGTATTTTGTATTTATTTGATCTTTCTGTAATTAGACTTGTTTTTGTATTACAATTATTTAACGTATTTTTAGTAATATTTTTAATAATAAAAATAGTATTTTCTTTACTATATTGTGGTGGGTATTTTGGAAATTTTGAATTGATTTGACATGTTTTCCGATCTTCTAATTCCAAAACACGAAGAAGAAAAAAGTGGTCTATGAATTAGCTGCTATTCAATTAAGTTTCCGCTCTCCGCTAAAACTTCGTATCTCTCTTACGTAGTCGCTTATGAATCCTCATATACAATTTTGTATCGATAGATTCATCACATCGGCAGTTATTAGGATTTTTGGATAGAGCCCCCTCTGACCCCCCTCCCCTTTTGAATTTACTTATGAGATTTCGTGTCAATACATTCATTAAAGGCTAAAAAAATTCACAAATTGCCGTTTTGGAGGGGGGTGGTTCCCCTCGCTTCCCACTGTATCCACGCCTGTTGATTTTAAATGAAATCGGTAGAAAGGTTTCAGATGAAGAGAGGTAACTTCGTTAATTAATTTATTGGTGATTCACGGACGACATTTTTAGTAATATAAAATAAATAATACATAACTAAATATCTTATTTATCAAATTTTATGAAATATAATTATATAGGGGCGCCGGTAGCTCAGTGGTATGCGTGCTGGCCTTCTGAACTCAAGAACATGGGTTCGAAACCCAACCGACGCCCTTAGTTTATTTTATCTTGGAGGTAAAATAAACTTAAGCACGCCGTCCTTCGGATGGGACATTAAGCGATGGTCCCGAGCCTGTACGATGTCAGGTACTCGTTAAAGACCCCTACCCTTACCCCTAGGATTCGAACCCACAAACCATGGTGAGTCTATGCGACCTAAGCTCTACGCTCTAGCTCGCACGGCCACCATGGACCCCTTGGTAGTGAAGCTAGCTTTATATATTCAATGTTTTTCTGGAACAGTGGCAGAGAGATGGGGTGTTTAATTTGTTTTTCCCTGATGTGTGTAGGAGGGGGGCCTCCAGGGACGTCGCAGCGAAACTGGATCTATCTCTGAGTCTCTTCTATGCAACCTATCAATCTGAAAATTTGCATTATTCGTATTATAGGTAGGTGAGGGAACCAAATGTCGGTGAATCGCAGCTAATGTACTTCCTCAACACGAATTAATTAACTGTAAGTGTTTGCTCTCTCTCTCTCACTCGCTCTCTCTCTCTTCCGCTCGCTATCCCTCTCTCACTCGCCCTCTCTCTCTACCGCTCGCTATCGCTCTTTCTCACTCCCTCTCTCCGCTCGCTATCGCTCTCTCTCTCGCTCGCTATAGCTCTCTCTCACTCGCTCTCTATCTATCTATCTCTCACTCGCGCTCTCTCTCTCTATCTGACTCCAACTCACACAAGGACTCCTGAGTCTTCATACTAAAGTTCGTTGCGAACCATCATTATATGGCAGTTATTATAGTTATAGTTTTTTGTGTTAAGCCCCCTTCTTCTATATTAACTATTTTCCCATAGTTATTATTTTGTACATATTCTTCATGACTTTACGGAGACATTTTTATTATTATTATTTATTTTTTTTATTTATATTTTTTTAATTGTTATTCATTTTATTTTTTTTTCTCTTGTATTTAGTTATCATTGTACATAAATTGTTCCATTACCTATTGTCAACAAATTTACTTATTGTCTGTCTGTACCGATTGTAAATATGCATAATAAAAATATTTCAATAAAAAAAAAAAAACTTGTAATTCAAATCATTTAAAAAAAAAAAAAAAAGTGAGATTAGTCTAGATATAATTTTCAGAATTTACCTGGAAATGGCCAATGTGAGAAAACTAGAAGATTAACAAAAATAAATAAATACTCCTTTCCGAGGGAAGATATTTATTTAGGGTGAGCACTTTTGGTTGTTAGACCATCCTGAGGCCCTTAAGGCTAAATGGGACGGCAACTTTGCGAGAGAGGCAGGAGAGTAAAGAGAAATTTATTCCCCTTTTTAAAGCCACAGAAATTATTCTTATTTTGGTTTTGAAAAATCGTATGACTTACGTTTACAAACAAAATTTTCTGGTCCATCGAATTATTACTTTCCCAGTTATGCGTATAGAGGAAGTTATGTAATTTGGTCCGAAATTCGATGCGGAGTTTTCAACGTAATTTCATGTTTTCCGACCTCCTCAATCCAAAAATGACAAACAACCAGCAAATAAATGTTTCGGGGACTCCCATCATCAGTATCTGTAATTTATTTGCTGAACTTTATTGTAAAAAATTGTTTTCTTTATTTTTATCACGATATTTTATATATTATAACGAATCGATGTTTTATTAAGCGATCAATACAAAGGTCGATTCGTTAAAATATGTGCTACAAACAGAATGTTCAAATTATATTTTATTTATTTTATTTTTTTATTGTGAAAGCGCTTTTTACGCAGAACGAAATAAAAAGTTTTTTTTCAAACTAACAATTATTGTTTTTTTAGTTAATTGCTAGACGCCTCTTTTTCTTAATTGTTTGATACTTGTCTTAATTTGTTCATTTCTTATGTTTTTATTCTACATATGCCCTCTATGTCCCAGAATGAACTTCCCCTATGTCGCAGAATGAACTTCCCCTATGTCGCAGAATGAACTTCCCCTATGTCGCAGAATGAACTTCCCCTATGTCCCAGAAAGAACTTCCCTATGGCCCAGAATGAACTTCACCTATGTCCCAGAATGAACTTCCCCTATGTCCCAGAATGAACTTTTCCTATGTCCCAGAATAAGATATATTTTTCCATAATTCGGGCATCTGAAGCATGTATAAAATATTGTGACGATTACTCCAATCTGTCAAAAGTTATCGTCAGACACTCCTACTAAAGGACTCATCTGTCTCACTGAAACAGACACTCCTACTAAAGGACTCATCTGACGCACTAAAACAGACACTCCTACTAAAGAACTCATTTGACTCACTAAAAAAGACACTCCTACTAAAGGACTCATCGGACTCACTGAAACAGACACTCCTACTAAAGGACTCATCGGACTCACTAAAACAGACACTCCTACTAAAGGACTCATCTGTCTCACTGAAACAGACACTCCTACTAAAGTACTCATCTGACGCACTAAAACAGACACTCCTACTAAAGAACTCATTTGACTCACTAAAAAAGACACTCCTACTAAAGGACTCATCGGACTCACTAAAAAAGACACTCCTACTAAAGGACTCATCGGACTCACTGAAACAGACACTCCTACTAAAGGACTCATCTGACGCACTAAAACAGACACTCCTACTAAAGAACTCATTTGACTCACTAAAAAAGACACTCCTACTAAAGGACTCATCGGACTCACTGAAACAGACACTCCTACTAAAGGACTCATCGGACTCACTAAAACAGTAGTTTCCCAGAACATCAACAACCACAGCAAGTATATGAGATGAACTTTCATTTAATAATTGTTTTCTTCATATAAATTGTTACCATTCTTCGCTAATTCTGTTGTTATGCATTTCACAATTTTAGCGACTCGTTCTGCATCGGGATCCTTATCAACATCTTCAACTAAAAAAAAAAAAAAATGTGCTATTATTAAAATTGCTTAGTAATAAGTAGGATTTTTATGCACTAAAAACTGCCGAAATATGCCATAAAATGTGCAATTTAAAATGCTGAAATATTCAAGTAATATATTAAAATATGCTGTAAAACATGTCGAAATATGCGTTTTTATGCAGTAAAAAATTGAAAAAAAAAAAAAAATCTAAGGGTATTTTTATTAAACAGGCACGATTTTTTATTATTTTTTTCATATTAACATTTTACATTAATACGCACGTAATAATTATTGTAATAATACAAATGTTAAAAAAAATAATAATAAAGAATACCTATTTAAAGTTTTATTGCAATTGGGAATAATTTATGTTAACAAACAAGTATTTTTCCAAATTCTCTTCCGTGAAGTTTTGTTTGCAGTCACTTAAAATTCTTTTATACGATGAAAAAGAGCGTTTCATGTCGACAGACATATAGGGTGCAAATTTGAAGAAATCTAAAAGTTTTGGGTCCCTACATGTCATTTTCATTTAGTTCGGTATCTTCCTTGCCTAGAAGAATTTTATTCATGGTTCTCAGTTTTGTTAACCCCAAATCGAGCATAAACTTATTTGATTATGTCGTGTTGGGGAAGTGAACAACTTTTTTATGAACTATTAAGAACAAAGTGTTTCTAGTTTAACCATCTATCTTATTGGGAAGGCGAGAAAGTCGTTTATCCGTTGGTATATTCATGCCCCCATCAGGGACGAACGTGCTCCCGGACAAAATTACATCAATATAAGTTGTTCCATTATAAACCTGCCCCCATTCTGTCTCTGGACAAAGTTTGATTTGAGTTGGGATGACATCTGTAGAAAGTGCACTAACTTTCATAGTCATATCATCAGAAAGATGTTTAACTACCTGTGACCCAACCAAATCATGAAATTAATAATTGAAGTTGTCGGTGCATCCCCAACATTTTGCCATTCCACTTTGACTTTGTATGAACTTGGCTTATCCTTATAACCAGTATACTACGATAAACTGCATGTGAAAGGTTCTGAAAGTTCCAAAGAACTTACAAAGAGCTAAAACTCATTTTATATTTTGCCCACTTTCCCCTTTGGTTAAAATTTTGAGACGCCATATAGACTATTTTTCAATCGGGCTTAGAAGGATGCTACAAGTAAAGTTTCCTGAAAATCTGTCCAGCGGTTTGGGGGTGGTGTGGGAAAACAAACAAACATACAAATCCACAAACAATCAACAAACTCTCGTTTCAGCTTTATTAATTGTTAAGGCCGAAAGTGAAATAAACTTTGTAAAGACAATGGGGTATATGTGGAGGGGGTGACGCCATTAGTGAAGTGTATGTATTTTGGATAGAGACCAGTAGAGGACGCTGCGGCCATAGTTGTTTAGTTCACCTGACCGGTCAGTCGAGTCAAGTCCAGTCTGTCTGTCTGAAGAGAAGTGCCCTCAGCCCTTTGCTGCAAGTATTGCTCAAGAAGCCCTAGAAGACGCACTGTGACGACACATCACCTTGGCGTCTCCACATCATGACGGCCCACATTCCCCGCACATTTTTAGTATCATTTAAGTTTTACCATTTATTTAGATTTAATTTGTTTTGTTTTGTTTCCATTAGTTTAGTCCTTTTTCCATTATTATAATTTTTCAAATAACCTAAATACCGTCCACTTATTTTTATTTTAATTTACCTTCTATCATTTATATTGTTTATTTGTAGCAGGTATTAAAGTTTTATAGCAATCTTCCGCGAGATATCCCAGAGTGCACCCATCACCTATCATTTTGAGTTCAGATTGGTGGCATACAGGAACGCTCCTAGCCTTGGTGCAATCGATTATGAATCGATCATATAAGATATATAGACTTTCAAAAAATGGCCGTGTAAGTCCCTCATGGTTCCTGGCTTCCTTTTTTTGTACTTTCTCTATAAGAAAAGTTATCTTGTTGGACAAAGTGTTAAGTGAATGGTGGAAGACCGTGCCTTTCCAGTTACAGCTGCCCAAACTCATATGGTCTGTGAGGATATCATCACACGAAATCGTCCAGAACAGGAAGAAGGGAAACACAACCCATGGTGCCTTAGTGATTTGCACGCTGGCGGCCTGACTCCATATTTTTCTTATAACTGTTTCACATATTGTTGCATTATATTTTTATTGAACCCCCTTTGGGCTTACTTTATCTAACAGCAGGTATTAACAATTAATATAGATTCAGCTTTATTAATATAGATTCAGCTTTATTAATATAGATTATTAACATAGATTAGACTGTCTCCGGTGAAAGGACGCAAGTATAAGTTATTATATAATACATTAATCATTTAAAGAATTAAATAAGATCAGAAGGCAATTTTTTGTAAAATAAATTCTATTGAGGCTGAGGAAGGAAGAAAAATGGGGGGGGGGGGGGGGGGGGGCGAACGACTTTATTACTACTTCAGAAGAATGGGGCGCGCCCTTCAAAAATTTAATTTAACAGATTTTTCAAACTTTTATCATACTATTTTTTTCTTTTTTTCACTTCTGATGTAACTAGTATGGACAAAAAAATATGAAAAATTGAGAATAAATCATGTTGTAACATTTAGATAAAAATGATGAATGCATAGGAAATTTTAAAATGTTCACAATCTAAAATGTTCTCTCTACCTTTATATTTCATTTGTTCATTTATTTTATCTCTTTACTTCTCCAGCTTTACGAAATATATAGGGGAAGTTATGCAATCGGTCACAAATTCCATGTTGAATTTAGACAGGAATTTCATGTTTTTCGGCCTCCCGATTCCAAAAATGAAAAAAAATTTTAAAAAACAAAAAAAAACAGTATGTGTACATATGAGGAGTTTGGAGCCAGAGCGGACCAACTGGTTGAAACTGAACATGTAGAAAATGGCAATTGAAAATTGAGTACATTTTGTTTATCTCCATAAATGGGCCCCAAATATTTATTTATATTTGAAATTTGAGAATAGTATTGGATGAGTGATCCCTTTTTGTGTTCTATAAAGTTTTTGAAGGTCGTATGATCCATTGTGACTTTGAAAATATATGCACAAAATACTTGTGGACTAAACTTAAAGGGCTGCTATCTATCATTGAAGTGAAGAAACTAAGTGATCCACACTGGTTTTGAAAAAGGGAACCTATGCCAACATCAGGATGGTAATAACTCATTTTCCGAAAAATTGTGGGTTGGTCCGCTCTGGCTCCAAACTCCTCATATACTTAATATACGAGAAGCTACTCACTAACAACATGTATATACACTGATTGTCTTTTTTTTTAACATATGTTTTTAAATCATATATATAAAGCTGAAAATGTCTGTGCATTGTACCGCTATAACTCACGAACGGCTTGATGGATTTGATTAATTTTTTTTTAATTTGTTCGTCATCGTCTGTGGAAGGTTATAGGCGTATTAGTACCTCAATATCTGGTCCATCCCAGCATCCACCCACGCAATCTATGTAACTCAAAAACCACTGCAATGATTAATGAGAAATCTTTTTGAATAAATTAGTTTTAGCTCCAAAGCTAGCGTTACTACAGTTGAAGGACTATAAGCCTTATTCCGTATGAATAATTGAAAATTATAACATCATGAATGTACTGTCGAGGAACTGAATAGCCTTATAGGAGATATTGGGAGAAAAGTCAAAGTTCCCCGGGCAACGCCGGGTATTACTGCTAGTTACTGATAAATAAATGATATCGATTATTAATTAATTAAGAACTCTAAATAATAAAACAAATAAATTAAACATGTGGGGGGGGGGGGGGGGGGGGGGGGCGCCACACATGTTTTATTTATTTGTATATACATGTTGTTAGTGAGTAGCTTCTCGTGAATAAAAAATATTTTAAAAAATCAAGTTTATTAGCTTTCGTAACCAAAATTGTATCATAAGAAATGTTATATGTGTATCCAGAATCCTTCAAGGATGGTCCTATTGATGTTCTGAACAATCAAAAGGAGAAATGGGTACAGGGGACCAACTTAATACAAAAATTCTAATAACTGCCTCGAAATGTATCGACATAAAATGCCATGTATGAAATTTACGTATGCGTAAATTCAAAACCCAAAAGTACAGCTATATAATTTTCCGCTGAATCTGCTGAAGTAAAGGGAGGATCAGACAACAGAGGACTGATTCAAAAACCCTAATAACTGTCTGATGAATGTATCAACATAAAATTTATTATGAGTATGTCGTAGCCCAAATGGTCGATTTCGTTTTGGAGAGAGAGCCAGTGTTTAATTAAATAATTCCTAGTGGGGAAGTACATTGTCTTTTTTTTCAACAATTTTTGTCTCCGGAAAATTGAAATTCCGGTGAAAATGTCGAATTGTTGACCAATTGTCCAACTTTCCAAACAGGAAAATAGAAAATAAATTAACTCTCCCATCATGGACTGAATAAACTTGTTTTAACTTTTCCAAACTAAAGGTTACACCCAGAGGGAAATTTTTTTTTTTTTTAATGGCAGCTCGGGGCTGCAGGAAACTTTCCCTTAGGGTAATTAATATACTTAATTATTTAAAGTATAATTATAAGTTACTATGGACAATTAAAACAAACATTAAACTAAGTATAAATTTAAATGACTTGCTTAAAGTTGTATATGGAGTACCGTTTGTATACTATTTGTATACAAAACCTCCATATATACCCTGTTTGACGTCTGTCTGTCTGTCTGTCTGTAATATTTATCTGCTTTCTCGAGAAAGACATTACAATAACTTGGGGTTATATAGTAATATTGGTTCCCAAATAGTTGGTCAAAACGAAATGGGAAGACAGTTTAGTGTGTATCTCTGATAAGAGATGGCACCACTTTCGGCAATAAATTTCCCCCCTTTTTCTCTAGCAAAAATCAACCAATTTTTAATCTGAAAACTGCATTTGCATCAGTATAATGAACCTTTTGATGCAAAATTTTCATCTATAAAATGTTTGCAAAATCTGATCTTATAGGCACGTGTAGAAAAAAAAAAAATCTTGAATTAAACACACTTTGCAGATTTGAAATTGGTTCTGTAGATCGAACCAAAAACATAAATTTACGATTTCAGAAAAATAATTGCCGTCCGAGAATCACATGTTTTGGAGGGAGAGCGAAAACTTGATTAATTCGCTCTGGGGAAGTACATTGACGGTGATTTACCAACGACTTTGCTATAACCAGAAACAGTTAACAATTATATATTTAAAAAATCCTTTACAATATAATGTGAAAGTAGATGGATGATCATTAAGGTACTAATGATGCTTCTCTCTGCCTCCTCTATCAAGTTCCTTGCATATACGAGTACGTGTATTTCTTCATTGTTCTTTTTCATCGTCATTTTTATTTTAAGTAACATAAATATTAAAAATTTTGATTTTTAGAATACTTTTTCACTTCCTCTGGTATACGAAGTATAGAGAAAGTTATGTTATCGGTTAGAAATTCGATGCCGAGTTTTGAACGGAATTTCATGTTTTCCACTAAAGGAAAGAGGGGATGAGGGGTGTTGAATGTATTGAAACATTTATTATTTAAGTTCAAAGCCCTTAAATGACATTTATTAAATTTCAGAGATTTTCTGGGGAGGGGACTCAATTAAAAAACCCAAATATCTGCCGATGTAAATAATTTATCGACATAAAATAAAGTATAAGGATTTAGGAGGTCTGGGGAAGTACATTGCCGGTGAATCACCCAACACTTTTTTAAATTTTAATTATCCTACCTTTTATTTTTTTATTCTTTTCATTTTTACTCTTTTAATTTACCCTGATTTTCACTTTTAACCCGTGATGACTAATTACTTCTATAGTATATATTTTCTTTGTTACAAAGTCTTAAATTTTAAACATCAATTTTAAACAAGAGCGCCGGTAGCTCAGAGGTAGCGTACTTGCCTACTAAGCTCAAGATCGCGGGTTCGGAACCCAGCTATGAGGACAATACCTGTTAATTTTTTGCGAAATCGGCTGAAAAAAAGGGGACTTGAAGGGAGGGATTTAAACTCAAAAATACATTTCAAAACAGTTTTCGGCAAATATTTCGCCAATTGGGCGACCTGCGAAAAATACATATCATATATATAAAGCTGAAAATGTCTGTGCGTTGTACTGCTATAACTCACGAACGGATTGATGGATTTGATTAATTTTTTTTTAAATTTGTTCGTCATCGTCTGTGGAAGGTTATAGGCGTATTAGTACCTCAATATCTGGTCCATCTCAGCATCCACCCACGCAATCTTTGTAACTCAAAAACCACTGCAATGATTAATGAGAAATCTTTTTGAATAAATTAGTTTTAGCTCCAAAGCTAGCGTTACTACAGTTGAAGGACTATAAGCCTTATTCCGTATGAATAATTGAAAATTATAACATCATGAATGTACTGTCGAGAAACTGAATAGCCTTATAGGAGATATTGGGAGAAAAGTCAAAGTTCCCCGGGCAACGCCGGGTATTACTGCTAGTTCTATATAAATTGTGCCTTTTACATTTCTTTACAATTTTTTTTGGAACGATTTTTGATTATATCATAAGCGGAATCTTGTAAAATGTACTTAGGCCCCGAAATAAGGTGGGCATAACTTTCTTCCTATTTCGGTCTAAATCTAACCAGTTCTAAGTTAGCACTTGCAACATCTTCATTTCAAATTTCAAGATCATAGCTGCGTTAGAGCCCTTACAAAGATTCAATTCACCGTGAAAATGGTCAAAACGTATTCAGTGGACCTTGAAATGTTAAATTCCGTTGAATACTCGATTTTGCATTTATAAAACGATTACAATACTTGCTTATACTATAGGTAGGTTAGGTTTTATGACTTATACCCGGGCTTTAACTACTAGGTCATATCGCCTACTACCAGAGCGTTCTTTCGTCACTCTTAACGTCCCATCCGAAGAACGGCGTGCTTAAGTTTATTTCACCTCCCAGATAAAATAAACTTAGGGCCTCGGCCGGGTTTCAAACCCACGATCTTGAGCTCAGAAGGCAAGCACGCATACCACTGAGCTACCGGCGCCCTCCTTATACTATAGGTATAAGACCTACCTTTACCTGGTATACTATAGGTATAAGAAAGAAACAAGGTTCAGTCAGTCAGGTTTTTCCAATTGGTAGGTTTATTTGTATGGAAGAACTTGTATGTTTGTTGACTGACACAAGCAGAGGTCGGAAGCATTTTCAACACGAATCCATCAAAATTCAGTCTTCCGAAATTTGCCTCCCCCCACCCACTCCCCCTCCCCCCTCCTGAAAAACATTCATTCTCTCCATCCAGAATAAATGATGAGGATATAAAAAATTCCACTCACGGCAGCCACTCCTCAGACCCTCATAAGCCCACCTCACTCCTTGCCAGCCCAAACCTACCACTATTTATAATAACGTTACATTTTACAAACAAGATCTTTTACGTAATATGTATGGTATTTTTTTTTTTTTTTTTTGCAATGAAAAATTGGAAGGTTGAAGGCACTTTTGTGTGTCTCTAAAAGATGGCACCACTATCAGGGTGAATTTGCCCGGCAACAATCAACCGACTTTAAATCTGAAGACTACATTTGCCTCAGTAAGAAGTATATTTAAGGTACTTGTACTAAATACAGTAGAATCCCGCTAATCCGGATATCCGGTTAATCCGGATTTAAAAAACTAATTAAGATTTAGTTAACTAAAAATTTACGGTAAAACTACGTCGGTCTTTTTTTAAGCAAAAAAACATTACAGACTTTTTTCACTGAGTCTAAAAATATTATTCTTGTTTTCATTATTTACTGTACATTGTTTTTTTTATAGTCCCGTTCAGAATTTAACGATTACATATTTCGTTTTTAAAATTCTTAATTTTCACATTATAACATTAATGTACCCTGGTTTGTTTTTCACAGTAGTACAGTACTGTACAATAAATAAATTTTAAGTTTTAAACACAAATATGTTTTGTTTTGTTAACACTATCTCCGTTTGTAGGTCGAGAACTTAGATCTACATACATACACGAAAAGGTGTACTTATGAGAAAAAAAAAGTCGCTAAAATATTTATCATGTGAATCTTACTGCAAATTCCGTTTAATCCGGACGGGGTTCGGTCCGATCTAGTCCGGATTAGCGGGACTCTACTGTACGTGTAGAAAAAAAATTAGAATTAATACACTTTTCTTCGAAAACTATTTTTATGAAATAATTTGTAGCCGCACGCGGTAATCAGAACATCCCTCTAGTCACAACGTCTGGTCTTTTAAGAAGAATGTCTTGCCTGGGTTGGAGTTAGTTTAACTACGAGGACTTATCGCCTACTGCCCGAGCGCTCTTTCCTCGCTCTGGTGGACCTAAGCCAAAGTCTGCAACGGGATTCCTAAATTGTGCCTAATTCATTTAGGGTAGAGGTTCTGTAAAGAGTACCGAACATTGTACAGCTCGGGACAATCGCTTAACTTCGTCCCATCCGAAGAAGGGCGTGCTCAAGGTTTGCTTTCATTTTATTACATCCCTTAGTTCTTATTGACGGTGATTTTATGTCGGTGAATCACCGGCTATGTACTTCCTCAGCAAGAATTAATCAAATACGTTTTCGCTCTCCCTCTAAAGGCAAACGACTATTTGAGCTAATATTTGGCTTTGTCGATATATTCATTACCTCAGTAGTTATTAGGGTTTTTGAATTGATGAGGAATTTTTGGAGGTTGTTGTGACCGTGCTGTATTTAATAAAAAGACACAGAGCTGTTGTCCACTCATGAGTTTATTTGCAAAGCCAGCTTTCAGTCTAATGAGATCATCTTCAGTGCTAACTCTACAATTCACAGGTAAAAGTTAAAATTAATAAATTATGTGCATACAAAATAAAATAAATAATATATATACACAGTTATAAATAATATACTTATATGTCACAGTTTAGGTCATATAAAATATATTAGACATTAAAAATATCAAAGTGAACATAAATTAACATAAATAACAAAAACAATGAAATCATTAACAAGTTAACAAAGTTAATTCTTAGGTATAAGTATAAAACAAAACTTACTACTTAACAAAGGTTGTAAGCTCTACCAGTTTCTGATCGCCACTGCACATCTTGGACTGGTCCAGGGATATCAGAGAGAGGTGGAGGGGACAGAATGGAATCTCGAATCTGGTATTAAAACTTTGAAAATTTGAATAAAAATTTCTCTTGATTTCTATAGATTCAAGAGAATTCAGCTTTTTGATTTTTCCAGCCCTGTGTGGAATTTGGACCTTGTGGTCTATATGCTGCTCTTGTGGTCTATATGCTGCGCATGGTGTTCCGACACAATGTGTTGCAAAAGCCTGTGTCTTTTTATTTTTGTATTTAGCCCCCTCCCCTGAACCCCCCCCCCCCCCCCTTCCCTTCAGGCGATATCGATACAATTTGGTTATGTCCTCATTGGGTTTTGACTTCAAAAATCAAATGCTATGTCGATACATTTATTACATCTGCTTCCCCCCTTCCCTTCTGCCGATGGAATGTGGAAATGTATTTAGATATTTATAAATTTTATAGTTTTGAAATAGCGCCCCTTTGAAAAAAAATATCGGTCCCCAATCGCTTATACTTGAGCCAGACCAATGGAACATGTCATCTGGTCTCTCAGTTCAAGTTCTTCATCAGTTCGTAAGTTGCCTAAATTTTTATTTTAATAGGTTGGTTTAATTTTGCTGTTGTCTTTGACAGTTTAAAAGTATTAATATTTAATTATTATTAAATTTAGAGTGATGATGTTGGAAGTAAGATGGGAGATGCAGAGGAGGGGTGCAAGTCTTGACAACACTGCACCCCCTACCACTTCAACTTGCCTCGTCTCCCCAGCTTACACGTTTCATTGGCCTGACTCTAATTAACAAAATTGTCAATGAATTATCCAACTAACTGGCCCTCAACACAAATTTTAATTTATTATATACAATTAAGTGAATTAATGTTCTAATTAAGGTTGTTTTGTCTCTTTGTGTAAACTGGGTTTGACTTGTATAATCTGTGGAATTAAGTTGATAAAACGGCTCTCGGGTGATATGTGGGGATGAGAGACTACACTAGTGTGTTGGTTAGACCACAACCTTGACAGATGTGACTTGTCTTGGCAACAGTATTCTGTCTCGTCCCTCTATGTGTCTTCTCCTGTGTTAACTCGCAACTAACTTTGTGTACGAGGCATTTACAAATCTTCACCAACCACCATTCTCTCGACTACTATAAATATGTTCTAGTCTTGGGGACAAACAACTGACCAGAAGAAGAAGAAGAAGAAAGTTTATTATTTATATTTGGGCAGAGTTCCTCCACACCTTAAAGGTCAGTCCAAGTACGTTATTGATTTTTTTATTCATTTATAATTTTTTATTTATTTAGACTTTTTTAGATATTCATTTATAGTTGATTAATCTCTCTCTCTCTCTATATATATATATATATATACATACATACATTATTTTTCATATTTTGTTACAGTTCTTTCTTTTCTGTATCTCGCACATTGGGACCTGATGATGGGACGTAAGAACGTCCCGAAACATCGTTGGGATAAAGACACTTCCGAAGAGTTTTTTTTTGAAAAATAGTTATCTTAATTTTCATTAAATTGAAAAATGTGTCTACTTATTATAAACGTATCTTGTATTAATTTTTTTATACACTCATATATTTTTAAGTATTTATTTGTTAAGTTTTTATTAATTTCATTTTACTTTTTTTTAATAGTTTTGTTATTACTACTAATCATAGATGTGTTAGACTCAAGTAGTTATAAATCTAATATATAAGCTATCTTAATGTATAAATTCTTTTGACGTATCCTATTACCATGTATTGGTTTAACGGAAATACATTTACTATTATTATTACATTTGCAAATGACAATATTGAATAATAAGATTTATAAAAAAACTACCCTTATGACAATAAATAAAAAAAAGTTATCGGTAAAACTAATCAATTCGCTCTGCCTCCAAAACGAGTCGACCGTTTGCGCTAATATTCAAATAAAGTTTTTGACGATAAATTGTCCCAGTATTGGGGTTTTTGTGTTGAGAGCCATCCCTTGTCTTTTTTGTGGAGTTTTGAATTCACGTTTTAAATATTGTGTCTATAAATTCAGTACATCGGCAGTTATTAAAGTTTTTAATTGACCCCCTTCTCGAGTTACCTTTGGCCGATTTGTAGGAAATCAATTGGTGTTGTCCTTAATAGGGTTCTGCTCACGTTTATAAAATTTTGTGTCAATGCGTTCATTCTATCGGGGGCTGTCGCGTTCACAATCAGTCACTCACACATACAGACTTTTTCTTCTTCAGACAGATTTTTTTTGGAGACTGGAGTTCGATATCGTTCTGATACTCGTATTCAGTTGAAAACTCCGCATCGAATGTTTGACAGATTACGTAACTTCCCCTGTGCATCGTTTAGCTGGGGGGAGTAAAATATGAAACTGTTAACTTTCTCGACCTAATTGTCAGATCTGCCGACCACAACAGAGACCCTTATACTGATGTACTCGTGTCACCCTTGTAGCCAAATCTAAGGGTTCTTTTTTCTCTATATCTCGCACATTGGGACCTGATGATGGGACGTAAGAACGTCCCGAAACATCGTTGGGATAAAGACACTTCCGAAGAGTTTTTTTTTGAAAAATAGTTATCTTAATTTTTATTTATCTACTTATTATAAACGTATCATATATTAATTTTTTTTATATACTCATATATTTTTAAGTATTTATTTGTTCAGTTTTTATTAATTTCATTTTACTTTTTTTAATAGTTTTGTTATTACTACTAATCATAGGTGTATTAGACTCAAGTAGTTATAAATCTAATTTATAAGCTATCTTAATGTATAAATTCTTTTGACGGAAATAATGTTATTATTATTATTGTAGGAATATTCAGGGTCAGTCAAAGATGGAAGAAAACACTATTCAAATGCCAACGTTTCGATATATTTTATATCATCATCAGCGCCTTCAAACATGGGGGGGGGGGGGGGGGGGGGGGGGGGGGGAATGAAGATTAGAATCACAAATAAACAAACATTAATAATGGAAATAGACAAATAGGTGGAACATAATAAAAAGTAAACATTAAACTGACTTACTATGAATAAGCAGGGTTGGGGAGAAGGCATGTACACTGGATGGAGTCTTACATTGCAATGAAATGGTACAATAATACAGGGGTCCAGAAGGAACCAGGTACAGGGAGATAGGAAAACCCCATCATAACTGTCACATTACAGCAGAAATGTTGAAAGTAATATAAATATGTATTATTAAGGTTGTTTGTGTCTGTATACTCTAACACATATATATAGATAATAAATAAATAATAAAAAAATATATATAATAAACAAAAAAAATATATATATATATAATATAGATATTATTATTATTAAGTTCTTTCCATCAGCGTACCAATGTGGCAAGAACATTATGAAAAATAAAAAAAATATTATTTTGTGGATTTGTGTGGGGCAAAAAAAACGGACATCACAAAGATGTTTCTTCGTTTTTGGGGGAAACATAATTGAATAATTCGTGCTGGGGAAGTACTTTGTTAGTGATTCACCAACTTTCTTAATTTGTCGGTATTATTTCGGTATAGTTGACTTTCTTGAGAAAAACTTTGTTTTTGAAGCTTTTGAAAGTTGAAACAGGAGGAGGTACTTATAAGGGCGAAGTTCATTAAGATTATCAATCATTATAGCTACAATATTTTTCATGATTGGGCGACGGAGCGCCTTTTCATCAAGTTCACGTCACCATTTGATGTTGTATTAAAGGACCCTCCCAGCCCCAAATCCTCTCTGAAAGCCGGGATAAAGCCGGCTTTTCTCTTTAATGTTTATATGTCCCGTTGGTCGCTATGGATTATATATTTATCCCTCTGTCCATTAAAAAGAGGCCACAAAAACGGCCTGATCAGGTAACAAAAATATCAAAGGATAATATATTTAATAAAAAAAAAAAAAAATCGAAGAATCACCGGCAATTTAGTCCCCCCTCTGCAAAATAATTAACTAAATTTTCACACTCCGTCTAAGACCAAACTATCGATTTCGAACATATGAAAATTTTTTTTTTTGCATTTTTGGAATCAGTGCATTTAATTCTGGAGAAAACTCAACATCCAATTTCTGACGTATCACACAACTTCCCCTTACTTCCTATATCTGGGGAAACTATAACATGATTGCAGATCTACAATAAAGATTTCTAAATATTATTAAATTCTGCCCTCCAGTATACTCGTTACCTTAACAATAAACTCCTTCAAAAAACGAACTTGAACTAAATAAAACATAAGTATTAGTGGTATTGTCTAATTTCATATAATATATATACATGGGAGTACTTTCGGTATTTCTACCATCCTCAGCCAAAAGCATAAGGCCAACCTCACATTAGGCAATTCCGAAGCGACGCGACTGATACTCAAGTATCTTGAGGGTATCTTAGAAGTCACTTCCTATGTTGAGTGGTGGGGAGACACAAACGACGCCACTCCCAGGAGACGCGTATCCTACCCGTATCCTATCAGTCTCAAGTGACCTGCTAGGAAGGTCGCCCGTCCCTTGAGTCTCCTGCGTCGCCTCGCAATGGCTAGTGAACACACTCTTCTGCACTCACACATTCCCGCATTTGTGTGTTCCTCTGTTTTATGGATGGAGAAACAATGCCAATCAAGTGTAGGAATGATTCTTTCGTCATTCGGTAGAATGCTACGAACTTGGAATCCGACTTTTCCAGCTTTTTAGCAGCAACATATAATGTGCAGTTAACATTCCTTTCGATGTAAGGATGGCGCCATAATCTTCGGATTTTTCTTTCTCTATAATAATAAGATACAACGACATCTTCATCACTTGAAGAATCTTCCACTTGACATGGTGAACAACTCAGCTTCTCGCCACGGCTAGATGCAGACTGAAGAGATCCTAGTCGCTGCACAGTATCCTCAGTGTGAGGAGAAAAGTTGCCTACGGGTATCATACCCACAGGCGACTCAAATGGATATATTAGATAACACTAACTAAAATATTACAGAATGTCAGCGTCTTGGTGGAACCCCTTTCCCTCCCTCCTGGTGTTCCCCATGACGTCACACATTCCTATCTAAGCTAAACTGTCAAACTGTGAGATATTTTATGACAAGGCGGTCACAATTTTTTCAAATGTATGGACCCCTTCTAAGATCTAAGTAATATTGTAGACAAGGGGGTGCCTTGCAACGATGGTCACCCTAGCTAGTAGCTAACCCACACGACCCCGGCTCTTTACCTTAGGTTCACTATCTCTCGCCTTTATGTGTTCTTTATATATATACGTTATACAACTTTGAAAATGCCTGAGAGGAGGTGAAACGACACTTGGATGGCTTCAGGTAGAGTTTCAGGAGACGGATGGTCTTTTTAGTTTCTCAGCAAACAGCCTTCACTTGTACTCCTCCGGTCTTTCTTTATAAACTTAAGAACTATTATAAAGTACAAGGTTAAAATGTTCCAGAAGGGAGTTATGGAAGAAATTCCATGTTCAGTTTTCACTGGGAAATTTTATGTATGTATGTTATTTGATCTGGGAGATAGTCTGTCTGTTAATAACATCGAGATATGGAACACACAGTTATCAAATATACGGAATAGTTTAAAAGAGCATTATCGCAATCAGTTCAGGGAGGAAATTAAAAACTCAGACCGGTGCTTGCTAGGTAGGGAACTGGAGTTGCACGATTCAGTTAATAGTTACTTACAGAGTGACCTACCATTGTCAAGTATTAGATTAATAATTAAACTTAGACGTGAACTGTTGCCCTCTGAACCTCTGAAGATATGGACTTTGTATGCCCAATGTGTTACAGCCCCTGTAAAGAGGATCTATATCACTTCCTCATTACCTGCCCCAAATATGATGATTTAAAAAATAAAATATTTAAAAACAACATAGATACTTCATTTATGTTGGAATTATTAAATGGTAAAGATTGACAACTACTGGTAAATTATTGCAAACAGGCTTACGATTTCAGAAACTGTAAATTAAATATATAAATAAATAGGAACAAAGTTATGTATATTATTATATTTTTATTTGTATTTTAGAAAGAAAAATTTGTTGTTAATAAGTTTATAAGAAATAAGATATTAAGTTTATAAGATAATATTATTTATGTAAACTAGACTCCTCAAGACGGCTCAGGCCATTGAGTTTGTCTTCATAAAAGGTCACATTATTGTATATATGTAATTTTCTATTATGTTAATTGAATAAAGACTTTATAGTCTTTACTAGTAAATGTTATTTATAAATTCAGAACCCCATAAGGATGACGAACATCAATTCCCAGTCAAATTAGCAACAGGAATGGAAGGAGACGAGGGGAGGGGGTCCGATTCAAGAACCCCAATAACTGTCGATATAACTAATCTGTCAACACGACATTTAGGAGCATGCCGGTGCTTGCCTATTCAGCTTAAGATCCCGGGTTCGAAACCCGACTAAGAGCCTTATATTTTTTTATCTGGGAGGTAAAACCGTTTGAGCACGCCGTCCTTCGGATGGGACGTTAAGCGATGATCCCGAGCCCGTACGATATCAGGTACTCGTTAAAGACCCCTGCCCTAGGTGAATAAAAATTTAGGGTAGACAAAATTTAAGACTCCCATAGTAGAGTTGTATGTTGTCTACACTGTTGCATACTGAAATCAGCTGATCATCTGATGATTCAAAAAGGTTACGTTCTGTTTTAGTTTACGTTCTGTTTTGGGATGTAGCATTATTTTATAAAACATATTTACAACTTTTTATTTGAAATGTAACTTTTTCAAGAAGGTTTTGTTGAGCCTAAGGCTTTGGTCGCATGGTCTCACCTTGGTTTGCGGGTTCGAATCCCGTCCGGGAGTGAGTTTTATTTCCTAGATAGATAGATTCGTAAATAACTAGATAACACAGGGACATGGCTAATATGCATCGTACATAAGGCTAAAAAAAAAAAAAAAAATTATCCAAAAATCAGTATTTAGAGTCAAATTTTAATAAGCGTAATTTCCATATCTTAGGATGTCCATATCTTAGGATGTCCATATCTTAGGATGTCCATATCTTAGGATGTCCATATCTTAGGATGTCCATATCTCAGAATGTTTTTGAAGAAAGTTTGTTACCAATTTTTTTTAAGTTAATTAAAGTAATTTTTATTTTTTTTCAGATGGAAGATGCACCAGATGGTTTTCTGTTCCAAATAATTCACTTTGGTGTGTTCTAAATCACAGTTAATTCTACAATATATGAGGTAAATACCTGTATTATTACCAACTGAAATTTTTATGTACGTCAGAAAGTCATCATATTCATTGTTAATCTAGAATGGCCTGGGACAAGCTTCATTTTGTAATCTTAATATTAGAACTTATCATTTTTCATCCATAATATATTCTTTCTTTTGAATTTTATTAAAATCGTTTTACTTTCAATACCATGCATTCGTTTCGTGTTTAAAATTAGTTTTTTTTAATGTTTTCGTTATTTTAGTGTTGTTATTATTTTAGTTTATATTTTATAATTTATTGCTCATCTCATGGACGTATCATTTAGTTATATTGGTTTGTGTTTATTTCGTTACAGTGTAAATAATTATAAAGTTATATTCGTTCATGATGAAGGTTTGTTGTATAGTCACTAGTTTTTATTGTTATATCTTTACGTAACTGTAGTTTATATAACTTTAACGATAATGTATATCTATCAGTACCTGCAGAAGACGCACTCAGTGCCGAAAGCTTGGCAGAACTTTCTGAAGACTGACCACAAATCTCATCTCTCCTTCCTGTTATTTATTGAATCACAAGTAGTCTCATAAGTTGCAAGTTTATGACAGTACAGTAAAAGCTGTTTATTGGCGGGGTATATGTTCCGTAAATATGCCGCGAATACAGAAACCGTGGATATGGAATGGTAACTAGTATGGAATCATAGGGGATACGTTCCAAGGTTCCAAAATAAAACCAATATATATCAAAATAAAATCAATTTATTGAGAAATTCGCAATTAAAATCCATCGTTAGTCAGCTTTAGGCAAGGGTTTAAAGAATTTAGTAATTTTGTCTTGTTTTGCCGCTTTTAAAAGGTCTTTAAATTCAGATTGATATTGAGATGTAGCATTAATAATTCGCCTTTTAAAAATAAGGCTCCTTTCCATAGATAGATCAATTGTCATGAAGAAATCACAAAGTTCATTTGCCATACGTAAACCTTCACTCAGATTTTTCAAGTTAAAGGTCACCTTTTCAGTGCTCATTGAAGGTTCTTCTTCAGTGGAATGTGGAGTTAACATTTCCTCCAAGTCGATTTCGGTCAAGTCATCCTGCAAATCAAGCAACTCCTGAATGTCACTTGATTCTATCTGTTCGAAGTCATCTCGTCCTATTCCATTTGTAACTTGAACAACATTGTCAGTTAAAGTTTGAATTTGCGCGGATTCTTCATCATTTCCGACAGTCAAAACAGGCCACAGTTTTTTTCCAGCATGGTGTCAATGTGTCTGCCTCGGCACGTACCAGCAGTACTCAAAGGATGCCGATACGTTAATAAACTACACCGAATCCCTTTCTGTTTACCGATTGCATCCGCGAATAAATAAATTTTGCCGCGAATACAGGAACTGGGTTGCAATGTTTTCACCCGCGAACAAGAAACTTTTACTGTACTTTATTTGTCTTTCAAATAATTACCTTTTTTTTTTTTAAATGGACGATAAACACTTATTTTTTACATTAAACTAACTGAACTGAAAAATAAAATAAAATAAAACATGAGATATAGAACGATATCATATGACCTGAGGGCCTATTTGTGACTCTATTCTGTCTCTATGAAATATAAAATAAAATATAATTAAATTACACTCCATTTCTCTTTTCCAGGAAATTAACAGTTTAGAAAAAAATAAAATAACTGAGGAGTGAGGAAATTTTATATGAGAAAATGTGGGTGTGAGGATTTACTTTATTTTGTATTATATTTTTTATTTATTTTTTTTTTCTGTGCTAGAAAAGTTTTTTTAGGTTAAGTAGTGTAAACTTACTTGTGGACTTTATGGAGTTCTAAATGAAGTTGTGGAGATGAAGAGGGTCTTGGTTCTATTCAGAATGTATAATTGTATTTTTCTTTAACAAATGGATAACATTTCTCTATCCTGCCACAAGAAAGAGGACGACAATCCCAGAAACATAGGATCCATTTCTTGGCTACTCAGATTTACTTCCTCAGTTATGAAAAGTATACGGGAAGTTATGTAATCGGTAGAAAATTCAATGCGGAGTTTTCAACGAAATTTCATGTTTCCGTCTTCTAGATTCCAAATAGAAAAAAAAAACATTAAGGCATAATCAAGGTCCACGCAGTAGATTTTCCGTGAAAACGTCGGGATAAAATCATTTTTCATTTTCTTTTCGATGCTGCCGTAGCTCTATAATACCTCTTTCTATAATTCCGCGCATATTTACGATTCATATGAGACATCTTTAATTTTTTTGCAATTTTCAATTTAATACCAATTTTTACATATATTTCGGCGAATATTTTTATTGTTTCACTTTGTGTCCCAGTAGTGCTCCTCAAGCTCTTTATAATGACACCCGAATCAACGTCCTATCTAAACGCGTTATCACGCTACACTAATTTCTAATTTTACACAACGCTAATTCGCAACAATCATCCGCCGGTGCCCACACTAGCCCAATAACGTCACAGGCAACAAACACGTACAGACATGCTCTATCCATTGAAATCTCAACCATTGTTATCGCATTATTAGTCTCGTAGTTATTATCGATTGAAATCTGACGGTACCTTGTAACACAAGAAAGTTTGACCGGCTATCACTGTGCTTAACGAGCGAATAGACGTTTTCACGTCAAAATGACGGAGTTAGAATCAAAATGGTGCAAGTGACATTTCTGTAAATTTTTCGTTAAGTGCATAATCGAGGACAAAAATGATACTTCTGTTCAGGAAAAAAGTTATACAAGTGAAATCCTAGCCAATGCTGAGATCTAGTGGCAAATCACTTATACCATTTTGGTGACATGAACAAGTAACTTAAACATATCAATAGTGACCTTGAAATTAAGATTTTTATTCAATTTTATGGTTTGCTAACAGCAACTTTCACCATAATAGCAGAAGACGAAATATTTCCGGTTTCGATAAATTATACATTTTTTAAATCAATTAAGCACTTAATGCACAGTTTCTTCAAAGTTTTAAAAATGTCACTTAGACCACTTTGATTCTAGCCCCGTCAAATGTCTGCCCGTGTGTCTGTGAACACGATGACTCCCGATAGAATGAATGTATCGACACGAAATTTTATATGTGAATTCAAAAACCCTTAAGGACGACACATAATAATTTTGAGCTCGATTTGAGCTGAAGGGAGGGATGGTTCCAGGGGAGGAGACTAAATTCAAAAACACTAATAACTGCCGATGTAATGAATTTATAGACACAAAATTTAGTATGATGATTTAGGAGCCCCTATGTAAGTCAACTGTTGAATATTAGCACTAACGGTCCACATTTTTTTTGAGAATGAGCGAAGAGTGAATCGATTAATCGAGTTTTGGTGAAGTACATTATCGATGATTCCAGTCATATGTTCTCTCTCTCTCCAGATTCGCCATGCTCTCTCTACCGCTCATTCAAATCCCTACTTTTCCATTAACTACCCAGGACCAAAACCTTTCATTCCTAAGGTTGACTCCTATGAGATAGTTCTCGTCTTCCTATATACAAGTCTCCTGGGAGGTATAGTAAACTTAAGCACGCCGTCTTTCGGATGGGGCGTTAAGCGATGGTCCCGAGCCTGTGCGATGTCAGGTACTCGTCAAAGACCCCTGCTCTAGGTGAATAAAAATTTAGGGTAGGCAAAATTTAGGACTCCCATAGTAGAGTCGGGCTCTTGTCCACCAGAGTGACGAAAGAGCGCTTTGGTAGTAGGCGATATGTCCTCGTAGTTAAAGCCCGGGCATGAGTCATAAAACCTAACCTATAAGTCTCTCACTCCACTGGACAGATTGTTACTCTACTGTTTCATCCTCCCAGTTGGAATATAACCTGTTAACTGCATATTCCTTATACCGTCATCTATATATATTTTTTCTCTCTCGGACCTCTGATTGTTTTTATAATTTCGATATAACTCGTTATTGTTTCCATTATTATTATTCTTAATTTGTTTTTTCTTCTTTATTTTTCCTTTTCTCTAATTTATTTTTATTGTTGTAATCATTGCCTGTCATTTACATTTAATATTTCTTTAATTAGTTCCCAGAGGCCTTTTTTTATTTTTATTTATTCTGTCTCAATTGGGTTATTCTTGTCTTTTGTTCATTTCTTATGTTATTATTCTTATGGGACGTATAGGGTTCACAGAGAAATGAAGAGCATAAAATAAGAGAACAAATGTTGGGTTTATTTACCTAAACCTACATTTTGAATAAAATCAGAATGTCATTATTAAATAAAAAAATCAAATTACAATAAAAATCGTACAACTAATTTCTACATCTACTTTAGTCTCTTTTCTTTTTAAATATGGTGGCCATTTTTAATTCAATGTTATTTTGGGCAGCCTAAAGCCTAAAAACACTTCTCCCTCTAGACTGTCCACATCCACAACACGACTTAGACTGTTTCACACTATTTAAAACAGCTGATCGTCGTCAGTTGTTCTTCATTCATTGTTTGTTCACATTTCGTTTTAAAACAAAATGCGCCTAGTCCATTTTTGTATATTTATTCACTAATTAAGTTACTTCACTCCTAACAGCTGTTTTTATACAAATAATAATAATTGATTTTATAATATTTTAATAATCCTAATGTGTGTAAATGTTTTACATCACACATTATACAGAAGTACATACAGACAATTTTTTTAATTTTTGGATACAAAGAGGTCGGAAAACATAAAATATCTGTGAAAACTCAGTATAGAATTTCTGACCGATTACATAACTTCCCCTATACTTCGTATAACTGGAAAGTAAACTACGGCCATAAAGCAGCCCTTAGAGCATGTCTTTTTTCACAATTGTTTTCGCAATTTACGCGAGGGGTTTGCTAGTTATTGCAAAAATTGACGCAAAATCTTGAGTGTGTCGCAAAAACAAGGTTGCTACTAAAATGTTCCCCATTAGAAATTACATCTAGTAGTAATTGTAGTTAAAAGGCAATTTATGAGTTTTCCTGGTCTATTTTAATTAAGAAGACTTCTAGTTTTCCACCTCTGGGTTTTCCGATGTCAACCTCGTTACTGCCTCGGTAACAATATGAAAAACCAATACGAATTTCCACTTTCCACTGGGGGGTAATCGCATTTTGTCGTTAATAAAACCTCGTTAAACCTCCCAATAAAATGATGTTTGTTTGCTTTTGTGACCCATGTTTGGGCTTTAACTACAAGGTCATATCACCTACTGTCCAAGTAATAAATGTTGTCTACCCATGTTTAGTTAGAAATGCTCGGAACCATCGCTCAACGTCCCATCCGAAGGATGGTGTGCTCCACCAACGCAATTAAGTTTCCTCCGCCTTTTTCTCCTAAGTTTTCTAAAAGTATTTATGCCAAATTTTTTATATCAATAACTCTAATAACTGTCCATGTAATGAATCGAGAGGTAATTTTATACAAGGGAAGGCTAGAATCTATTGACTTTCAGCCAAATTGACCGAAAAGGAACGAATTTGTTGTAGAAATATCTCGAGATGAGGAAGTATATTGCCAATGATTCACCAATGACTTTTACATGTTGGTCAAAATTTCGATGTTGATTTTTCACCTGAATTTAATGTTCTACGACTCCCTATTCCAAAAATTAAAAACAAAAAATTGACTATGTTTGTCTGCGAACTCGGTAGAACTTAAGCATGCCGTCCTTCGGATGGGATGTTAAGCGATTGTCCCGATCCGGTACAATGTCATGTCTACTCGTTAAAGCCCCCTAAGCGAATAAACCTAGGTTGGCAACATTTAGAAACTCCCATAGTAAAGTCGGGCTGGCTCAAGGCTACCAGAGCGACGATAGAGTGTTTTGGTAGTAGGCGATATGACCTCTTAGTTAAACCCGGACATGTTACAATAACTAACTAAACTAAATATATCGACACGAAATATATCACGGATTGTCAAATAAAATATAGTCTGACCTCTCACAGATTTTTATTAGTAGTAGTAGCTAGCCGGCTTTCGAGGTTTCCCTCATCATCAGGCAATCTGATAATTTTTTTTAAAAAATAAAACTAAATAATTTTATAATAAAAATAAATAAATAAAACAATCTAAAACTTTAACAATTTAAAATATCATGACAGACGAGTTATTCCTGTCCCCATCCATGATATTTTAAATTGTTAAAGTCTTAGATTGTTTTATTTATATATTTTTACCATAAAATTATTAGGTTTTTATTAAAAAAAAAAAAAAAAAATTATCAGTCTGCCTGATGATGAGGGAAACCTCGAAAGCCGGCTAGCTACTACTACTAATAAAAATCTGTGAGAGGTCAGACTATATTTTATTTGACAACCTGTGAAATAATCACTTATCACTACATCAGCCATCTTCATATTATTATACACAAAATATAGTGTGATGATTCAGAAGGCCCTGGAATAACCAAATGTTCAACCGAATGCTGGGGAAGCAGAATGCTAGTGATTTCATGTTGCCTTTTTTTTTTTTTTTTGTCTGTGGTCATCAACAGTTTAATAAGGCTTGACTCTCTAAAAAAAATGTCAACAACAATTTAATGTCAAAAGGATAAGTGGACTCCCCTCCCCTATAACCTCCTAAATGTCTATTAATATTGATGTATATAACTCCAGTGTTGGCGAAAAGGGTCTGATTCATACTCCATTTGGGCCCCCTGCCAAATCTCAAAATGACCTCCCCCACCCCCCTCCCCTCTCACCCCTCTGCTACAATATATAGATAAGGGAGATTCATTGTGGAGGGGGGAGTAACTTTTAATTACCTACAAATTTGTTTTTTTTTTTTACTTCCCCAGATATACGGAGTATAGGGGAAGTTATGTAATCGGTTAAAAATTCGATGCTGTTTTTTCAACGGAATTTTATGTTTTGCGGCCTCTAGATTCCAAATATCATAAACAAAATCTGTCTGTGTGTCTGTGAACTCGATAGCTCCAGATAGAATGAATATATCGACACGAAATTTTATATATGTGTATCCAGGACCGTCTAACGACGAAAACTATTGTTTTTCAGCTAAATCGATTAAAGGGAAGTTGAGGGATTAAGGGATAGGCATAATTAAGTAAACTAAACAACCAGCCCATCCCTGTATCCGACAATGTCCGATATCTATTACTTCATTTAAGTGCCCCCGAGACGATCAATAAAAATGACAATTGCAATTGTCAATGATATCATTGATGGGACTAATTGATCGTCTAGGAGGCAATTGACGCGATTGATAGAAATTTTGATTAAATGTCATTGATAAGAGCAATTGATGGCAGCGATTGGTAGTGTAACTAGCAAATTGACATTTGTTCCGTCAGATGTTCGCCAGACAGCAAAGATGAGTGTCCTTTCTAATGAGGTGGTTTCGTTCGAGGAAAGAGACTTTGTTTTGCTGTTCATATCTGAGAAAAGTTTTGTAATCCTCGGATTCAGTATCTCGAAGGATACGTAATAAATTTTCGTGGGTAAAACGGCTTCTCAGTTTATACCATTCTTTGGACCAACGTCTCTTTCTCTTTTCTTTCTTCCGAGTGCAGAGGGCTAGAGTTAATGCAAGAAATCCCATGTCTGTGTTCGAGACCATTTTAAAATTTAAAAAAATATGTAATTTTAATACCTCAACAAATTAAAATATCAGCGAGAACACTACGTCAAAACAGAACAATTGAAGGTGAACATAGAAACTAAAATGATGTGATGATTGAAGCTCGATCAATCGCGCCTTCAATTGAAACTGTCAATTGCAATTGTCAATTTCAATTGATCGTCTCCGGGGCACTTTAGACAGACGTTTAACTTGGACAACCCACATCAGATCTAAACGCACAGACCTCGAAAGAGTACTGGACGAGTGAAATCAATCATCGGACGACGATCTACACTATCACGTGAGAGGATACCTCTGATATACAACACCATACTAAAACCTCTGATATACAATACTATACTAAAACCCATCTGGAATTACGGTACGAGATATGGGAATCAGCCAAAAAATCAAACATACAACGTTTTCAGTCAATACAATCCATCATACTACGCCAGATTGCCGATTGTACGTTTCCAATCTCACACTACAACATCCCATTTGTACCCTCTGTTATCAGGACACTATCACAATTTCTATGTCAAATTCCATCATCACGCCAATTAAAAATCCACTTATTCAACAACTATCCACCCCACAAATCTACTGCGAGGCCTAAAGCGGGCATGGCAGAGGGACCTGCCCGGACTCCTTTCTGGTCACGTACCTCAGCAGTACAGCCACGTCCATGTCATTTCTCAACATCGCACTTGCTAATGACGAACAATATCTCGTTGTAAATATGTAAATAAATAAATAAATTAATTAATTGAACAAGTAGATAGATAACATAACCTTCCGCACTGTTACTAGAGCATTGATAATGTCAACACGACACTTTTTTTCTTTCATATTTTGTGTCGTTTTTCAATGATAAAAAATCATTAGAGAAGCCGTCATTTTTAAATCAAATTTTTCAATTATGAAAAAAATGATAAAGCCAGGATAAGACATTGTTAATACAAGATATTTGGATATGCCCCTTGATCGTGGCACTCCACCCTCCGGACAATGGACCTGCTCTGTTTTTGCACCCCCTTGTTCCAACCTCTCAACGACCCATGTTCTTGTCAAACTGTTTTTTTTACTGTTATTGATTAGGAAACGCCTCCATATAACAATATTCAAACCTTTTGTTAGTTCAAAAATGTTATTTATAATACGAAAATAATGGGGCCATAACAAAACTTTTTTGTACCAATCACGTTTTTACAGAACGTTATTTTTCTTATAAGTTACTTCAATACTTATTTTAATTTTTTATTTCTTTATAGGAAGGAAATTTTGTAATCATGCCAAAATCCGAGATCGAGTTTTCGACTAAATTTCACGTTTCAAGGTCCCCTGAACACGTTTTGTCTATTTTCTGAGTGTGTGTTGTCTGAGAATATAGAACAATGTAAGCTCTCCAACATAGAAACGATTGACCACCTTCTGGACAGTCTCTCTATTTCTGATATCCGGCCTCTCCCTGGTGGTTTATTCAAAACCCGACCGAGGCCCTTAGTTTATTTCATCTGGGAGGTAAAATAAACTTAAGCACGCCATCCTTCGGATGGGACGTTAAGCGATGGTCCCGAGCCTGTACAATGTCAGGTACTCATTAAAGACGCCTGCTCTAGGTGAATAAAAATTTAGGGTAGGCAGAATTTAGGACTCCCACAGTAGAGTCGGGCTCATGTCCGCCAGAGTGATGAAAGAGCGCTCTGGTAGTAGGCTATATGACTTCGTAGTTAAAGCCCGGGCTTGAGTCATAAAACCTAAACCTTAACTTATTGTGTACAATTATATATATATATATATATATTTTTTTTTTCTTTTATTTTTTTTTTCTTTTATTTTTTTTATATAACTATAAAAATATGTATTTTGTAAAAAAAAAAATGTACTCATTGCCATAACGGTTGTAATCTTTAGTGCAACAAAGTTTATCTATCTACTAACTCAGAAACGATTGTAGCTAAAAGATAAACTTTTGAGTGAAGAAGTCACATGTACTAACATAGATCTGTTTATATTTTAGCCGAAATCGGACGAAAATTGAAACTACGTTACTTCGGCGTCAAAGCACATTTTATAAGATACAGCTCATGTTTATGACATAATCAAAAATCCTTAAAAAAAAAAAACTATACAGATAACTAAAATACACATTTTATGTGGATTCTGTGGAGTTGAGCTAAGTATATTTGATGACTTGAAATTTAAAAAAATATATTTTAGAACCTTTTGCAGTATATGATCCAACCAATCTTCCTCACCCCATGTAAAAATTATACTCTTTGCATTCTAGAAATTTGTGTACGTTAAAAACAGATAAAAACCATTTATAGTTGAGAGGCAAATCAACCCCTAGAGTCTATCTATAACCTCCCCTGGGGGAGGCATAAGCCCCATTTTAAGAACCATATTTCTAGTTGTAAAAGAGTGTTAGGAGGGATGCGGATTTCAGCGAGGGGGGAGCAGTAATTACCACCCCCTCCAAAAACAAACTTTGAAAAAAAAAAAGTGCTAAACTTCCTACTGAAAATGACTTTTTTTTTCTTTTTACTTCTCCAGATATACGAAATGTAGGGAAAGTTATGTAATCGGTCAACCATGTAACCTCTCACAGATTTTATTATTATATGCTAGCCGGCTTTCGAGGTTACCCTCATCATCAGGCAGTCTATAAGAAGAAACATAATTTAATAAAAAGTTTATTAAATTCTAATTACTAAAATAATTACATACAAATAAAACATAATTAAAAAAGTAAATGAATAAATAAACTCCATGGATGGAACACTAACGGAAAGGTGATGTCACAGCTGGCAGAACGGAGTGAGTGAGTGCAGACAAGGTAGCCCTTCTCTAGAATTGAAGGCTGACTCTATACTTTCTATAATATCCATCTTGCTACCTTTTTGGATATTGTGTAATAAGAGGGCTGAGCCGGCTTCATGTCCTGTGCTGTGTGCTGTGAAGCTGTGTTGGTCCTCTTCAAATGTCCCCCCCCACTATCAGAATAGACCCCTGTTCTGACCTTCTAAAATCTTCCTCTTTGATCATACCTCTTCCGAAAATGCATATCTCAGAAAGTGACCTGCCGTCTCCACGTCTGTCACAGATGGGACTCTTCTCCTATAGTATTAGTACAAAACATTTCCATCAGATGTCGGGACATCTCAGTATCATTAAAACGAGTATAAACTTGTTTAAAGGGGCGCCGCGCCGGTAACTCAGTGGTATGCGTGCTTGCTTACTGAACTCAAGGTCGCGGATTTGAAACGTGGCCTAGGCCTCAAGGTTTTTTATCTGAGAAGTGAAAAAACCTTGAGACGCCGTTCTTCAGATGGGACGTTAAACGATGGTCCCGAGCCTGTACGATGTCAGGTACTCGTCAAAGATCTCGAAGTTAAAAGCCCGGGCATAAGTCTAACTAACTATACTTGTAGCTCACAGTTTTCAATTCAATTATTTATTAGCCTTTAGGAAATATATCTTTTAGGCTCAGGGTTCGGCCTGATATATACATTATTCAGTTTAAAAAAGACAAATAAATGAAAATAGAAAATAATAATAATAATAAAATACAAAGTAATAGAACCTTAATTAAAAAAAAAAAAAAAAAAAAAATTGTGAAAAAACTTCTAGTGAAATGTTATTTTATTTAAATACTTCAATGTCCTCTGATTTTCAGCGCCCTTACTATGTATAGTATGATATTATTGAGGTGTTGGTTGTTTGTAACGTTGAAAAGGGTCTTGTGAGGTTGTGGGCTCTTTAGTGCTTTACCAGGTACTGTTTTCTTAGTTGGCTGAAGGCTGGACACTCCATGAAGAAATGGTGGATGTCGTCCGGTCGGTCTTCGTTGCAGACACTACAGCTGTCTTCCCTGTTGAAGAGGTAGGTCACTCCTCCCACCGTCACTCTAGCCAGGCTTTCTCTACACAGCCGTATCTGAGCCAACACCCCCGTCCTCTCGATGTTCGTCCTCAGCTTTAAGAAGACGTTGTAACAGTAAATATCCTTGTATGTGAGGTTATAGTTAGATTCCAGGATGTGCTGAATGTCTCTATCGCGGCTCCTTTCTTCAAATCGACTCACAATTTTTTTCTTATGCCTGCTAATAAGATCAGGGTCCTGAGTATCCCATAACCATGAATAGCCTACAGAGGTTAGGATATTCCGGAGTTGAGTCACCCAGTTGTAGGCCGGTAGGTCTGAAGGCTGCTTGCTCAGGAACAGGAGACACAGTTTTGCAAAAATTAAATTGAAATGTAAAAATGAATTGACGGCTAATCGCACATAATATTATTATCTTGACTGTGAGTGATAAAGCTTTATCGAGCGATTCAAAGCTTTTAGATACAAGTTTCATTTCCTTGAAACTGTTTCATTGCTTATGACTGTGTTCATTTCTGATTCTGCAAGTACAGGGCTTAAAAAATGCAAGGACCGTAATGGCTCGGCCGGAATCAGGGTCGTTTCAAGAACTACTAGAGCTCTAGGCCTCTGTTACGAGGGTATCCCTTACTTCCCAGCTCATGGACTCACATAGCTAGTAAACACAATAACTACCTAACTATAATAATAATAAATACAATATATGAAAAATACATAATACGCCCTTCAGCTGAACAATTAGAGGTGCACATTGAAAAAATAAAGAATAACATAACAGCTGACATCCAAAAATGTATCTTGTGAAATAATACTTTATTGTTAAGGAAAATAGAAAGAAAGTATTGACAGTGACAATAATAGTATTGTTATCATCGGGACTCGAAACTATAATAAAAACATGAGGTTCAAGGGAGTCAATGGAGCAAAAACTATGGAATCAGATCGAAGGTGAAAACAAGAATAGGAGTGAAAAATCAGTTGACTACTTAGAAAATATAATAGCTGGAAGGATCGAGATGAAGAGACTATTTTTTTATTTTACATATAAGTACAGTGGAATCCGCTTATTCGCAATTCGCTTAATAGGAATATCCGCACATTAGTATCAAAACACGCTGGAACAGACCGGATCGGCAAAATACAGTGAGTTTTGTCCGCTTATTAGCAATAAATGTCCGGTTTAAGGGTTCAATTATGAACGCAGAATGAGGTTTCGAGATAGGAAAATAGGATGTTTCTCGGAAGGTCGGTATTCGGGGAAAAATAACACTTGCGTAAACAGTTTTAGTTTCTGTCTATTCTCTGAAAAACGGAAAGAGTAAAGCCATAATTACATAATTCTCAGAAGACTTTGATTTTTGAACCGAACCCCCGCGAGTTTTAAATAGTAAGCTATTCAGTTGTACTCGGGTCATTGTGGAGTGCGTGTTGTTTGTTAAAAACATTATGGTCAGACCTTTGCCGATCATTATAGATACGAGGGGTACATTCGAAACAAGCTTTCGAACGATCTAAGACAAAGTAAAATCGACAAATATTTTTCAAAACCTTAGCTTTTTACTGTAAATATGTACATAATACATATTATGTTTCTTTATTGACGATTTTTTGACCTACTTTGTTCGTATTATGTACCTCAATTTTTTAAACACATTTCATGGGAAAATTTTCATGCCTACCTAATTTTATAGTTTTCTTTCTCTCCCCCCCCCCCCCCCCCCCCCCTCCCCAATCCGTTTATTAGGTTCAAAGTACGGTGGTCCCGATGTGATTCTAATAAGCGGCTTCCACTGTATTTACAACTGTATAAATAGTATATATAAGAAGCCAATTTGCTAAAAGAGTAAATTATGGCATTGTCAAAATGGTATAAGAAGTGATGTTATATGGCCCACAAAAAAAAAAAAAAAAAAAAGGTCTTGTGATGGTCACGTCATATATTTTTCTTTCTATTAATTTGTTGATTATGTAATAATCTTTTTCCTAGTTTTTTTGTTTTTTTTATTGTTTACAAATACATATGTATTTACAACTGTATGAAAAATATATACAACAAGCAAATGTGCTAATAGAGAGATAATGGCAATGTCAAACGGGGAGAAATCACCCAGTGGTGACACTCCCTAGGCACTGAGTTACTCTCATTTATAACTAATCACTGTCACTACTGCTGCTAAGGAGGTCTCTGGGCATATTGACGCTTAAGCCGTCGTTGGAGAAATATGGCAGAATGGAGGGCATGGACTAGAGGATTATTGTGGAAACTAAGAAGGGGTAAACATTTTTTATATTTGGATTTAGCGACTTCGGTGACAAAAGCTACGTTAAGGTCAGTGTGAGGAGTTTTGATGGAGACGTAATGAGGATTACAAAGGATTTTGCATTGAAAGAATTGGATGCGCTGGGGATTGAAAACCTTGGCAGAACCCCAGAGTTCAAGTCGGTAAGTTGTTTAGTCTGTTTTCTTTCTAAATACTGGCCATTCTTCAAATTTAAGTTGTTTTAGGGCATATAAAACATATAAATAAACTAAAGTTACCTCCTTTGTGCATCTATTTCAGTTAAAACTCCAATTAATCACAATCAATTCACTACAACTTAGTTCTCCACACCTTAAGCCTAAACTCTCACTCCATCTCAGCTCAGACCACACACCATTGACTCAGTCCTCGACTCTAATTAAAACAGCTGATGGTCGTGTTTTTTTTTTTTTATTCATGGGTTGTTTTAAAACAAAGTGCATTCATATATTTATTTACTAATTTAGTTATTTCTTTGTTTTTGTTTTTTTATAGAAATAAATATAATGAATTTTTATAATATAAATTAAGAGGGCGCCGGTGGCTCAGTGGTATGCGTGCTTGTTTTCTGAGCTCAGGATCGTGGGTTGGAAACCCGACCGAGGCCCTTAGTTTATTTTATCTGGGAGGTGAAATAAACTTAAGCACGCCGTCCTTCGGATGGGACGTTAAGCAATGGTTCCGAGCCTGTACGATATAAGGTACTCCTTAAAGATCCCTGCCCTAGGTGAATAAAAATTTAGGGTAGGTAAAATTTAGGACTCCCACAGTAGAGTCGGGCTCATGTCCACCAGAGTGACGAAAGAGCGCTCTGGTAGTAGGCGATATGACCTCGTAGTTAAAGCCCGGGCATGAGTCATAAAACCTAACCTAAACTATAAGTCGTTTTGTTTTCAAAGTTAATTGGATCTTTTGTCTAGTAGTCTTAGTACCCTAGTAGTCTTAGTAACAGTTTATATCGTCTGTTCATTTCTTGTCTTTTCAGTCTCATGTGAGGATTGCAAGTTCCAAAGAGATGGAAGTTTTATGGTGTAACCTTTCTGGTGGTTATCCATGTCAGGTTATGTTACCTTCCTTTTGTCCCCCATGGTCAAAATTAGTGTCATTGTTTTTTTTTACAAGACCCCCACTCCCTCTCCCTCAATGTAAGTGGTTAGCGTCCCTAGTGGCTAATCTCAGAGCTACTGATCTAGAACAAGGAGAGATGTGAAGTAGGGCATCGAACATGACCTGGCTCTATCTGGCTAGGTCCCTCGTCTCTTCCAACTACAATATAACGATGTTGACTCTAACAAGACCGTCTGGTAAATGTTGTCCCACCACCACCTAGGGGAAAAAAACATTTTCTAAATTGACCTTACAAGAAAATATCCTCTTTTTTTTTCTTGTTTTCTTTCTTCTTTCCTCGGTTCAAACGTAGTTATAACGAAGTTAATACAAATACACACAGTGTTACAGCCGCATGAAAAAAAAATCCTATGATTTTCGTTTTAGCTTTAATATCACCCACCATTTTTTCACAAATGTTATACGTTCCATATTTTTGGCATAAGTTAGAAGTGTCAACTTTTTCCAACGACATTTCATGTCGATTTCATGCTATTTCTTGAGTTTACAATCAAGAGAGGCCCCCAAGGGTGTAGAATCCCCCACCTCTCTTGAAGGAGAATGACATCACCACTCCCCGAGGGACTATCACCCCCCGCCTCAAGTTCAACATCCCCGGACCTTCTGCTTGAAAGAAAAGGGCGAGGCTTTCACCTGACACCGAAGACCTCCCTCTCCATTCCAACGGCGTTCAAAAAAATGATGGTCTCCGTCTTAGCCCAGACAGAGAACTGCAACTTAAGCCGCGTTTACACTATGTAGCAAAACAGCATATAGCCGAGCTATAATATAGCTATGACTAAAAACGTTTCTTTGGTTAGCTGTATGGGCATGTACTTGATGAAATCAACAGTTTACTTCGAGATGGCAAGCACACAAAAGACGAGCGTTTTCGGGCAACAGCTATAGCTGTGCTACAACAAAAAAACACGCTTGCAGCCCGCTTATATAGCTCAGCTGCATAGTTCCCTTTGATCTTACCGACAACCGATTTGAAACTCATTTCCTGCTATATAGCTCTTGAATTGAACTATAGAGCCGGACTATAAAGCTGTTTCCGGGTGGCGTTTTCAAAAACGTGTAGCACAGCTCATAGCTTGGCTATATAGCTGTTTTGCTACATAGTGTAAACGCGGAATGAGAGAGTGGCAGGAAGCGCCCAGGAACCAGGAGAATCCTGGGCGGAAGTAGTATGCAACCGCCTTTCTTTATGAGGGGTCTTTTTTTTTACTTCCCTAGCTTTTTTAGGGATAAATAATATATTATTTTTCATATATTGTTATAGTTATATTGTTTTCTTACTTTTCTATATCTCGCACATTGGGACCTGATGATGGGACGTAAGAACGTCCCGAAACATCGTTGGGATAAAAACACTTCCGAAGAGTTTTTTTTTTCAAAAATAGTTATCTTAATTTTTATTAAAATGAAAAATATGTCTACTTATTATAAACGTATCATGTATTAATTTTGTTTATATACTCATATATTTTTAAGTATTTATTTGTTCAGTTTTTATTAATTTCATTTTACTTTTTTTAATAGTTTTGTTCCCCACAAGGGATGCCAAAAATGTGATAAAAAACTTGTTTGCTACCACATTTCCTGTAGAAATTTGATCTCTTTTGTTTATTTAAATTTTGATTTCTACAGTAGTTTGCCGAAAATTGCCCTAAAAAAAATATTATCAATAATTTAAGACGTGCAATTTTTAAGAAAGTACACGTATACAACGAAAAAAATTCAATTAAACAAACTTTACACTTGGATTCACGAAGAGATACCAATTTTTAAATAATTTTAAATAATATTAATTTCTAATCCAAAGGTTTTTTAAATGATACTACTGGGACAACAGGGAAGATGAATAGGATAGAATTTGAAGAGGACAAATATTTGGGTTATTTGCTTTATTTGCACATTCTAATAAAAAAAACTAAACATTGAACAAAGCAAAAGAAAAACAAAGCAACAAAATCATTTAACTAAATACTTAAAAACTATTATTATTTTTATTTGGGCATATTGAAAAATATATATTATTAATTGTACCTTCTCGACGCCTCTACCACAAAAACCAGACCCCGTCAACTCTTCACACTTTAATTCCACCCCAGTCAACTTTCATCTAATTGTTCAACTTCATTTTATTTAAAACATATCAAACCACATGCACCGTTTAAGAGCTAGCTCACGACTCCATTACATTTTACACTATATCACAGCTGTTTTTTATATGTTTTCTTGTTTTGTTTCTCAAACACCTTGATATATATCTAATATATATATGATATTAGATTATAATAAAAAAAAATTACCTCTTTTCATTGAAATATTCATTAAAAAAATGTTCCGTAGTGTACATCACATTTGCCTTTTCCTTCTTTTTAAAAAAAAATGTTTGTTTACAAAATTTTTTTTTTTTTTTTTTTTTATATAAGTTCTTTCAGATTTAATTTCTTCCAATACACAGGTTGATTTAGCTTCTTCCTCGAATCCACATGATAAGCTTCCTCCTTCAATACACAGATGGATTTACGTCTTCCTCCAATTCACATGATAGGCTCCTCCTCGAACGCACATGTTGGCTGGCTCCTTGGTGTCTTCAACTCATTGCTCAACGATGTATCGAAGTTTCTCTCTCACTTACACTCACTGATTTATTTTTTATATGCCCAATTCGACGCTCTTTTTATACATATATGCCCATTTTTTATTTTTATTTTTTTTTTATTACTATTTACAATTATTAAACTTATATATATACGTACTTAATTTCTAATAAACAAAAACAAATCTTAATCTAAAAATTTACAATTAATCCTTAACCTAAAGAAAATGTTAACTTAAAATTATAAAATTTGGAACTAATTGAACATCAAAAAAAAAAATAATATAATACTAAATTTTTTACATATTTACAGGTTCAGTCATAGTCATGAAATTAAGTTTGGAAATAATCAAGTTGGGTGCAGATTTAAGAAATTGCCAATTAATTTTACTTTCCGCCTTTACCATCAATATAACATTTGTATATATTCAAAATAATTATATAAAAAGATTGTATATAAAAAAATTTACTTGAAATAAAAATTAAATAAATCCTTTTTTATTTACTTCATCACACTTCCAAAATATTACTTAACAATCAAAATTAGGCCTCACGCCGGGTAATAAGGAATACAAATTTAATTTATTTAATATATATAGTACTTGTCTTTTGAGGTATTAAATTCTTTGAGACGTCCTTCATACTTCCTAACTAAAAAAAATGTATCTCACATATAATTCATTTCAATTTACTTCCCTACTAATAACTCCCTAATAATAATAACTTCATCGTTGACGTAGCAAAAATACGGTTCCTCCTATCTCAGGTAGGCAACCAACACTACATCATAAATCTCCTATATATATCGCTAGTTCTTTCTAGTCGACACAAAAAAATCATCTCTCGCAGATCAAAAAAAAATATAAATCTCCAATTAATCACTAGCTCTTACTAGGATTAAAAAAAATAATTTCTCCCAAAACAAATCTATATAATCCCGACGTCTAAAAGAATGTCATCAGCAATTTAATTTCAAAACTTCTCTATTAACTTCTCTAATTAATATTACCCTTTGTTTGTTCCTATTCCTAAAGTTATATAATTTGCTCCTACAACTCTTCCCATTCCCATCTACTCTCTCTATTAAACAAATTTACGTAGAAAAAATGTTACTCAAAATAATAAATGAAATTGTCTAAATAATAGAATTTATAATAACAAAAATTTACTAACCTATGCATACATACAATTTATATAATATATTATCCTTCCATGGCTTCTATACAGTTTCGTTCGTCTTTCTAATTTATAATATTAATATGATTTAGTCACGTCCGGTATCCTAGCTGAACAGTTCCGAAACAGAAAATCTGTCCCCTTGACTCGGCCTCAGGAAGTTCGTCATGTCTCCAAAGAGATCTAGGCATCTCTCAGCCTGCTGATTTTATCTTTCTAACATTTGTAATAAAAAATATAATAAAAAAAATCTATCTTCTTCCATATTATGTTCGTTCAAAATCAGTCAGTTATATGTATATGTTTTAATTTTCAATAATCATTATTAATAAGTAACTTCTAAATAAAAAACTTTCACATATTAAATTTGGGTGACTAATCCTTAAATATAATTCTCAGATAATTTTATACTGATCCTAACATATAATCTAATCCTAAAAAAAAATATAATTCCTAATTACTTTAAACACAGAACTATACCAAAATTCATCCATACTCTTCATGTACCAAAATTCTCTCATCCAAAAATAAATGTATCATTCATACTATTATATTAGTCCAATGTCACTTCGTCATATTTTAAATTGATCCTAATTCTGTCATGTTAGTCTGTCAGTCATTTCCTCAAACTCATCCGAGTTGCAAAAAAAAATAGGTTCACTATAAAAAGTGGCTAATGCAATTATATTGCAAAGCCCAAATTTAATTTTATCTTTTTCCGGATGCCCCGGCGAATTATGTCTTTAAAAATCCCCTCCCCCTTCTCTAAATATTTGTTCAGTGTTAATTTTGTCCTTAATACCTGTTTGAATGCTTTTACTCTCTTTTTAAAATTGTTCTTATAACTTTTATTAGCCTCCTTTCTATTTCCAGTTTGTCTGTAAGTTTTAACTATATTTTCTTTAAAATTAAAATTTGTCTTTTGTTTGTTGTCCTCAGTCTGTTCGTTTGTTTTGTCTAATAACATCCAAATGTTCCTTTCACTCTGTCCATCCACATCAACATTCATCCTATTTTCTTGAATTTCAATTAATACTAATTTTTCTACATTTTGACTCTCTTCCTCCACCTCTTTCTCTAAAATTTGGGTCTGTTCCTCCCCACTGTTATTCTCTGTTCCTTTTACCTCATCAACTTGTGACTGACTGTCAATAATAAGAACCTCTTTTTCTACTTCAGAATTCCCTTCATCCAACTTGTTAATTTTTTGAATAAAGTGCTTTTCTAAGTTTTCTCCTGCTTTATTTATCCTACTTTCAACTCTTTCATTTTCTATTTGAATTTTCTCTAATTGGTTCATCAAATTGTCCACCTTTTTATTTAATTTAACTTCTAAATTTTTAATGTCGCCTCTTAAATTTCCCATTTCTCCCTTTAATTCTTTTCCCTGTTCTTCTATTTTTTGATTGATATTCCCCATTTCCCCAGTTAACTTTGTTACAAAATTTCCTAATTTATTACTTTGCTCTTCCATTTTTTGATTCATATCTCCTCTTAAATTTTTCTCTAGATTTACTAATTTATTACTTTGCTCTTCCATTTTTTGATTGATATCCCCTCTTAAATTTTTCTCTAGATTTGTAAATTTCTGGGTTATGAATTCCATAAATCTATCTAGCTTATCTGATTTCTCCTCACCTGTACCCTCCGTGGACTCCATTGCGGCTGGAGTCTCCCTTCCTGTATCTTCCGATACTTCCATATCCGAACTCGACCCTTCCTCTCTACTTTCCTCCTCCAATCTCTTCGCCTCTCCTCTGGTAATTGGCATTTTCTTACTTTATTAAATATATTAATACTAAACAAAAACAATGTTAAAATAGTACCCTTCTTTTGAAGTTTGAAAAAAAAAAATATTATTTCTCAAAATTAAATGTAACCCTTATTTGTCTCTATTCTATCCTTTTCATCTTTTTCAACCTGTTTCCCTACTTTAATTAATATAAGAAAATTCTCCCATCAAGGTTTTGCCAAAATATGATGGGGCTTTGTGGCGAAAATCGTCCACACAAGGGATATGCCAAAAATGTGATAAAAACTTGTTTGCTACCACATTTCCTGTAGAAATTTGATCTCTTTTGTTTATTTAAATTTTGATTTCTACAGTAGTTTGCCGAAAATTGCCCTAAAAAAAATATTATCAATAATTTAAGACGTGCAATTTTTAAGAAAGTACACGTATACAACGAAAAAAATTCAATTAAACAAACTTTACACTTGGATTCACGAAGAGATACCAATTTTTAAATAATTTTAAATAATATTAATTTCTAATCCAAAGGTTTTTTAAATGATACTACTGGGACAACAGGGAAGATGAATAGGATAGAATTTGAAGAGGACAAATATTTGGGTTATTTGCTTTATTTGCACATTCTAATAAAAAAAACTAAACATTGAACAAAGCAAAAGAAAAACAAAGCAACAAAATCATTTAACTAAATACTTAAAAACTATTATTATTTTTATTTGGGCATATTGAAAAATATATATTATTAATTGTACCTTCTCGACGCCTCTACCACAAAAACCAGACCCCGTCAACTCTTCACACTTTAATTCCACCCCAGTCAACTTTCATCTAATTGTTCAACTTCATTTTATTTAAAACATATCAAACCACATGCACCGTTTAAGAGCTAGCTCACGACTCCATTACATTTTACACTATATCACAGCTGTTTTTTATATGTTTTCTTGTTTTGTTTCTCAAACACCTTGATATATATCTAATATATATATGATATTAGATTATAATAAAAAAAAATTACCTCTTTTCATTGAAATATTCATTAAAAAAATGTTCCGTAGTGTACATCACATATTACTACTAATCATCGATGTGTTAGACTCAAGTAGTTATAAATCTAATTTATAAGCTATCTTATTGTATAAATTCTTTTGACGTATCCTATTACCATGTATTGGTTTAACGAAAAATTATTATTATTACGAAGTATAGGGGAAGTTATTTGATCGATCAGAAATTCGATGCTGAACTTTCAGCGGAATTTCATTTTTCCGACCTCCTGATTCCTAAAATGAAAAAAAAAAAAAAAAAGAATCTGTGTGTGTATCTCTATGAACACGAAAACTCCCGATAGAATGAATGTATCAACAATAAATTTTATAAGTGAATCCAGAACCCTCTAACGGCGGCACCTATTGATTTTCAGTCAAATCAGTGAATGGGAATCGGGAATTAGGCCCACTGAGATAAACGTATCGGCACAAAATTTCATATGTAAATTCAAAGCTCCATGAAGATGACACAGGTGATCAGAGGAAGCTTAATTCAAAATTAAAATTGTTCATCTGTCTTCTCATAGAAAAAAAAAATCTACATAAATTTAATTTTAAAAGTATGAGATAACTGTACCCCCTTTTGATACAACTCATGCTTCTGTCTACGCTACAGCCTCTGTATGCACTCTGGGATTGCATTTGGATGCTCACAGATGCAAGTCTAACGCCCACCCTTCATAATTGCACTTACCACTCTGCATTAAAGCTGGACAACATTTCACCCTCAAATTCTCCCCACTAAACTGTTACATTACGTCTGCTTGCTAATTTTTCATTAGTGTCACCTCCAGGTTTGTGTTTAATTAACCCAATGAGTTTTAACTAACTACCCTCAATTTCGTATACACTACCTGCCATAATTTCATCTTCTAAATTTTGTGGAAAACACAAATATGATTTATAATTTATTATTAACTTAATGATTGATTGTCAATCTGTTTTATCTGTCGTTTATGGCTAGGAACAGATAATATCAATTGAATATATATTAAATGAAAAATAATTGTTTATTAACAATAAATAGCCACCGGAGCGCGGGTTTGAGAAAAGGTAGAACTGAGGTCAGGGTGATCAGGTGAGCAAATGCGCCCCTCCCATCCCTCCCTACCACTTTACCCCCACCCCTGTTACTTAAGGTCCCCCCTCCATTCTCAATGCTATTCCTGAGTTCTACGCTCCAAAATATGGAGTTTCCTTGAAATATCTCTTTATGAAGAAACAAGCAGACATTCAAGCTAAAAAAAATAGTCTGTCTGTGAATCATCAACTATATTCTTCCCTATTTAGTTTTTAGGGAGTAGGAGTAGCACAAAAACTGCCCTTGTAGTGAAGGTATTGACCCGAAATTTTATAATAATTCAAAGCCCTATAAGGACGACATCTATTACTTTTCAGAGGAATCACGAGAAGAAGAGGGGGATGGGGCGGAAAAGGCTTGAGCTCTAAATACGCAGGGTTTACATGGGAGTATTCAAACCAAGGCCGAGCCGCGCCGGGCGATGTTTTGAGCAGTACTACCTACCGCCAATTCGAGCGTTTTCTGCCAAGCGGTTTCTTCCGTCATTCAGTCTAGTTCGGTGTTTCAGCCCAGTGAGTTACATCATATTGCGCAATATATTGTTTTTTTATTGTTTCAAGTGGTTTTTGTTTTTTAATATTATAATGAGTGTTGACATAGAAATATTAATTAGTTGGATTCAAGAAAGACCTCCGTTGCGGCATCAATCTAATAACAAGTACATGGACCGGGGTGTCACAATAAATGTCCATTAGTCCCGTGATCTTTATTTATATTGTATCGCCTTCTTTCTGCCACACATTCATCATCAAGTGATGAACTATCCAATAACATCATCATCATCATCAAAGTTGATGACATTATTTTGCACCACGTTTCAACTGAGACTGAAGAGGAAAGAAGCACCTCTCACTACAAGGCTAGAAAACCTACTGAGAGCGAATCGGCTTCGGTACGAACGCAGGCAGATTCCGCTCGGCTCGGCTTCGCATCGCTTCGCCCAGCCCGGCTCGGCTCGGCTTTGGTGTGTAAGAAGCCTAAAAGAGCTCAAACGCAGGAAACGAATGAAGCTATAAAATTGAAATTTGAAATGAAAACCTCACTGTGCTAAATTAGATTTTGACTGAAATTGGGCGAAAATTGAGACATTTTTACGTAGACATAAAAGGCGTTGAAGGAAATGAGACGCACATTTTGTATTCGAAGGTCGCTCGGTTTGGCGAGATTTCGAAAATAGTCCTCAAATGTCATTTTAAACCCCATTTTTTAATTATATCGAAAAATTGATTCTTAACAAAAATGTACCTTATAAAATTTCCATATGGGAAAATCTATTAAATATGAGATAAAACTTAGACAAACGAAGTTATAGCGCCGCAAGGAATATCCTTAGGAACCTTTCTGTAGTTTACAGAAAAAGCAGATTAACTTTAACTTACTTGTCTACCATTTAAACATACAGGATATGAATTCTTAACAACATTTAATAGAAATGAATTAAGGAAACTTTAAAACATTTTAAAATAACGTTTTTAGGAATTCGTAAGGTTCATTTGGAATAAACCGCCCTTCCAAGGGGTTTAGAAAGGCCTTCAATGAATGAGCTGGTCAAAGGGGAAGTTTCACAAGTTCCAGGAAATGTTGAAAGGGTGGATGATGCATTCACCCCCAGACTGGGACTTAACCACAGAGAGTTAAGTATTTATATATAGACAATTAGGTTAATTTGTTTTCGTTTTTGAAACATTCAGAGGGGGACGGGGCACAAATAAAAATTAAATGGCTGAAGCCAGGGAAATTCGAGATCAAGTTTACAACAGAATTATATGGTTGACTTTGAACACGATTTGACCATTTTCATGTCATCATATCGTCAGCTATACGAAGTATAAGGAAAGTTATGTAATCGGTCAAAAATACGATACGATCAACGGAATTTCATGTTTCCCATCTCTAGATTCGATGAATATGAAAAAACATATCGATACGATAACTGCCGATAGAATGAATGTATCGATACGAAACTTCAGTTAATTCAGAAATCTCTATTGACATATATTTTTTTTAGGCCAACTCGACTAAAGAGAAAGGGAGGATTAGTGGAGACTTAACATAAAAACTTGAATAACTGCCGATAGAATGAAAATATCGATATGAAATTTAAAATAAATGGCCAAAACCCCATAAAGACGACAAAGCGGAATCGGCAGAAAGGAAGGGGGTTCAGGGGGGTGGGGGGGGGGCTCAGGGGGGGGCTCAGGGGGGGGGCTCAATTCAAAAACTTTATATATTATATAAAATAATAATAATATGGCGATAATTGCCATGACGTAATAATATGGCGATAATTGCCATGACGTAATGAATGAATCGACACAACATGTAGTATGAGGACGTAGGAGCCCCTATGTAAGTGTTGAATATTAACGGAAACGGTCGTCTCGTTTTGGAGGGACAGATAGACACACAGCCAGATTTGAAATTATTTTTCATTTTTGGAATCAGGGGGTCGGCAAACATGAAATAATAGTCAAATTGAGCAACTGGAAAAGAGGTTTAGAGGGAGAGTGGAAACATCATTTATTATGAATAATTCCAGCTGGGGAAGTAAATTGTCGATGATCCACTGGCGGAACAGATAATAGATGTACCAGGTGGGCTGGTGTGGACACCTAGGGACCTAAGCATTCAATGTTCGTACCTCTGCCTTCCTAAATATACTGTAAAAGTAATTTTTTTCCTATCCGGTTCCAATATAATAGGAGTCTTTAACGAGTACCTGAACAACGTGTTCAATTTCTTTTTTATCTCTGATAAAAAACATAAGGGCCCCAGTCGGGTTTGAACCAGAAATCATGAGCACAGTAGGCAAGCACGCTAACTTCTCCCTCTCAAGTTAATGTAGATTATGTAGGTGGCCCGGGGGGGTGTTCATTTAAGTTTCATATCTTCTCCAAGCGAACAGATAGAAGCTAAACTGACTATAGATGTCGGGCCAGGATCTAGATACGGTTAACTTGACTAGAGAATTCAGTCATGCTGAGCACTATTGTCTATGAGGTGAAAATAGAGGTGGGTCATTTTCAGATTAAAGGAGGTTGTGGGAGAGGGTTGCAGTATGTTCCAAAAACATTAGACACTTTCTCATTATAACAAAACAAACCCAGCCATTTTTTAGGAAGTCAAATTTATGTGAGTAAAAAACTTATCAGGTCACACACTGAAGGGTTCCGTAGGCGAACATTGCGTTAAGGTACTAAGAAATATAGTTTCTACCTACGACACTACACGTAGAGTCAAGGTGTACCTAGATTACCGGGAAATACTCATAAGGTCGTTCGACTATAACGACCTCTCTTGACATTTCCCCACAATACATTCCTTGCAGCGCTCTGGCCGCGCATCTCTGAAACCAATCTACCAATTTGATTGAAAATCAATAGGTGTCTTATGAATATGTACAACGATATGCATCCCTATATTGTGTCAATATAGTGATGCATATCAATGCAATCTATCGGTTGGTCACCTAGCTTACATGTGGCATCCCTTGTGTGAGCCTTCTATCAGCCGGTATCAGACAGGTACCACAAAAGGCAGTGCTGCTCTCTAATGAGAATCTATTGATACAAACCCTACCAAACTCCAACTTTTTATATATCTTCTCATTTTGAAAGTTTTTCCTACATTTTTAGTTGAATAGTCTGTATCTGTGAGTTTATATTAGTTTTTAACAAGAGAGCTTTTATCTACATTATATATTATATATATATATATATATATATATATATATATATATATATATTGTAGCATGTCTACCCTATAGATAATGCTCAGAACTGGCGATGTCTACGAGAGGATCGCGATCGCTAGGAGCAAAGTATGGGTTGTGGGGTATCAAATTAAAGAGGATTGCATTTGGAAGAGAATGCTCGGAACCAATGATGCCTGCGAGAGAATCGCGATCGCTGGGAGCGGAAAATAAAGAATAATAGAGACACAATGGAAAGGAAGCCAAGATAATTGTCTACATCCGGTGTATAAGGAATAAGCAGTAAAGGTTTTTTTTCTTACTCCAGGTTTTCACACAACTAGAGGCAGATGTTAATTGGTAATATGCGATTGGCTGGAAATAAAATGGGCGGAGTCCGACGACGAATCAAGTCTCGAGAACTGTCCCCTACCACGGTCGGATATCGGAAGCCACGCCCCGTTTTACTCATTCTTCGTTCATATCTTGGTGGATCACCACGTTCCTCTCTTTGTAAAGCCTAGTTTCAGTATGTGAAAGTACTTTCTTCGTTCATATCTTGGTGGATCACCACGTTCCTCTCTTTGTAAAGCCTAGTTTCAGTATGTGAAAGTACTTTCTTTGTTCATGTCTTGGCTGGTCACCACGTTCTTTTTATATTGTACAGTTGAGTTTGAATATGTGAATTTAACTTTCTTCGTTCATGTCTTGGGTGATCACCACGTATCTTTTCTATAAGTAAAGTTTAGTTTGAATATGTGAATTAGTCGTAGAGACACACTTTGATTTTGGACGGTGCAAAGTCAGTGGGGGTGTAACTTCTGGTGTGCCCTCGAAACTACGCAGATCTTCAGGGACTATGTGAATAGACGATTTCTACGGGAAGTCCAGAAAGGGTGATCACACCGTCATTCGCCATGGATATCGTATCGAGGTACCTCGTAATTAAGTTATAATTCAGTCCTTCAGACACACGGCCAAATTATATATATATTCAATTGTTGTTTTGTAAATATGTTCTTATTAAAATAAATATGTTAAAGTTATAGGTTTGATTCATTTCATTTCCCCCCCCCCCCCCCCCCCCCCCACTCATGCTTCTTCTGGTTGACAACAGTAATTAATTATTGTTAATTACTGATGTCAACTAACCGTTAGGATCTTGTAACCGTTCTTCCCGTGGGAGTGCTTTCAGCTATTCAGGCATTGTTTAATTAAAGTCGCGATTTAAATAATTTTCAAATTTAATAATTTTTCGATCTCAATTTTATTTATTTTATTAATTACGTGATTTGCACTCACACAGGGAGGGAAATGGGTTATAATTGGCGCCCGAACAGGGACTTGATTTGTTTATTAATTATGCCAATTAGTATAATTAATGAACCCCACTAATCGGTCCCTTATCAATTAATTAATTTAAAAAAAAAAAAAATTTTTTTTTTTGCTTTTTAACGTAGATTCCAGCCTATTAGGCCACAATGTTATATTTTCACTTAAAGTCGGTATTTAGAATCAAAACTGAAGAAGGATGGGTGAGGGTAGGGACAATGAATGACATCATTTATTGAAATAATTTTATTTTTTTTGTTTTTGATTTTTTTTTTTATGTAGATTTAGTAGGCATTTATTTTACATATTATAACTATTGTTGTATTGTGATGCCATCTGACAGGTCACCATAGAAATTAGGTTAGCACCAGACCTCCCGTATAATTCATTTAATTGTTTTGATATATATTTCTTATCAGAATGGAAGGGAAAGGGAAGTCGGACTTAGAGCCGATACAGACACGGTCTAGGAAAACTATCCGTACGCCCCCGGAGTCCCCGGTAGAAAATCCTAAATTTGACCTAGAGGCGATGTTTAAGGCCATGCAGGAACAGATGGGAAACTTGGGAAAGGATTTAAAAGCGGACATGCAGGAACAGATTTCGGGACTAGGACAACAGGGAAAGGCCATGCAGGAACAGATAGGACAGCAGACTTCGGAGATAAAGGAACAAATTTCGGCAATGGCAAATAATATCGAATCCATTAATCGCGATATGGGCACTCTACGATCTGAGTCCGGAGAATTGAGAACTAGACAGGATAATTTAGAAGGGAAATATGACAAACATGTTTCTGAAGTTAGGGACATGGTAGATGTCTGTCATCATGAAATGACAGGTAGGATCATGTCAGAAACACAACGTTTAGATAAGGAGGTCAAGGAAATAAATTCGAACCAAAATCTTTTTCGTACCGATTGTGAGAAGAGATTCGCCAATATCTCGAAGAGAATAGATACTGTTTCGGGTCAAAATCAGGTCTCAACCCCAAAACATAATGACCAAGTGACGTTCCCCATCCCTGAAGAACATAAGGATTGGTATACAGGTCAGACCTTTGCTCGCGAACAACCTAGTAACGTCACTTTCCAAAATACGTATATAAAAAATTACGAACGTAACAAGGTAACGTTCCGTAACAATGTGTTGGATTTACCCAACCATTTCATATCAAATTTAGAAATTGCATATAGTCACATTGGAGAATTTTATAATCTGAACGAATTTATAAAGTCACATTTAAAGGGCGAGGGTCTGGATTGGTTCCTTGTAAAGTCAGGAAGTATCCGCTCTTTTGATGAATTCGTCAATGCGTTCAAAGATAGGTTCTGCGGGGAGAAATATGACGTTATAGTCCGTAGGGAACTTGATACCCAAGGCTATGCCGATCATATGGATAAAACACCCAGCGAACATTTTTCAAAATTAGTATCACGACTCCAGGATAGTACATATAAAATTCCGGAAGGCTACGTATGTGAACTATTGAGCAAACATTATGGAGAGACGGTCGAAAATTCAGTTAGGATCCAGGGAATAATCTCTATTGAGAGACTACATGAGCAAATAATTAGGATAGGTACTAACATAATTAGACGTGATTGTAAATTAAAGGATAGTTCTTGGAAAGGCGGGGAAAGACAGTACCGACCAGATAGTCTTCCGAAAAACAATAACTTTCCCAAACAAGACCTACCTCGTTACAATTCTGGGAATGCACGGGGAACCTCTCACTACAATCAAGAGAGAGGGAATCAATTCAGCCGAGGCCCTTCCCGCGAGTCAAATCCAAATTACGATCGGCCACGTAATTACTATGACTCAAATCAGAATTATAATCGACCACCTAATTATAGGGATAACCAGTCGAAACCTAATGTAAGAAACATGGAGGTAGTGACAGACAACAATGTCAATACAGACATGAAAGAAATAAAGCAATCCCTTGGAAAGTTGGCTAACAACCTGAAACCAATTGTTGACCACTTGATAAAAAACTAAGTAGCAGGAGTGGGATGAACAAACTTAAAACTATGGGGGGAGGTAAATTTAAATTCAAGGGGGACATACGCAGTTTGCTTGGTACAGAGATGATGACGAGATTGACAGGGGACATTGACCTACATACTAACGTTGACAATAGATGTCCCACTCCTGTAAAGGTAAAGACAGACAGTAACAACGGACTGACATTGATGAAGCTTCAAGGGTACCAAGAAGGTAGCGGTTTAGGAAGACACGGTAATGGACGTTTGGAACCAGTTTTTATCAGCACGAGAAGACCACTTCAAGGATTAGGTTACGAGTACAAATTTTTTAATATCAGACCACCAGTTAACGTAGAATCAATAGCAAAGACATCCTTACCCATCACTGCTAAGCAGGAAGAGCCCATCGACAAACAAACATACCCCGACAATACTATGACTGCCCCAGATCACGTAAATTCATCAAGTATAAAAGAGGACGAAATCACAGACGAACCGACAGGCAATGACAAAAACATAACTTCCCTAGACGACGTCAGAATATCATCTCTGATGCAGGAGTTTTCTGTCCTACTTAGAAACGAGGACGAAGTAACAGACATATCGACAGACAATGACCACATAATCCGCTACCCGACTAATGGCAACCCCACTTGTGAAGAACATCCGCAGGTGAACTTCATCAAAGACAATAGGATAACTGACATTTCGGGACTACACCAACAGACATACCAATTTACAGAAAAACAGGCCGAAAGACAGAAACAGAACTTTGAGGTACGACACAAACAGACTACGTTAGAAATTGGCGAGGTGTTAGTACAATCTCTGCGGATACCCACCGGTAAGAGGGATATATCCAAAATATTACCATTACTATTCTGGGAAGGACCTTACCAGATTTTATACAAGGAAAGTCCTCAAATTTTTATTTTAGGACATCTCGGCAGCGACGTAGCGGAAGGAGGAATCTTTTATATGACCTCACAGAAGCCGTGTATTAGCGGATAAATTTACAAGCAGGCTAGAGAAGCGCTAGGGCTCTCTTTGAGATTAACGATCTTACTTCAGCCGAGTTAGGGGGGCGATTATTGCAGACGAGATCGCGGCCCTAGAGTCAGGGAAGAGATTTGTGACGTCTCTATGGGTGTCCATCCCCAGCTATCCCAGGAACAGGTAGACAAAGTCACACACACATAAAACAGACATTATTCTTTATTATTTGGGAATTATTTATTATTTTACACTAACGGCCAACACCTCATTATACAACAACACACAAAGAATCACACATACACATTTATTGGGGACACGGGATTTATTATTTAGTTATTTTTTTTTGTAAATAGGATAAGGCAGACGGGGACATTCTGGCACTCCCCTGGGGCTTAACATCGAGCATACCCCCCTTAGTCGAGCTCAAAGATTCCAAAGTGAATCGCCAGGTTGTAAATAGTAATTTTAGATAATAAGTTAGGGTTAGTTTTTTTTTAAATTCTAGATATTAAGTTAGTTTTATTTTTTTGTTTATATTTAGTGATAGGATATTTTTTTAAATAGTGTTAGTATTTTTTTTTTATATATTAGTACTGTTAGGATAATTAAGGTAAGATAGGTTTGTGGCTTCATTTTTAAATTGACATAATTGTAGGACGGGGCAGACGGCATATGGACTGGTCATCCATAGGAATTTCCTACGTATTTGAGTTTGATTAGTAAAGCAGATATGACTAGGCTGACAGCGAGGCGATGGCACACATATTTGTAGGTAGTCAGGTATGGTAAATGTACTTCCAATTGTATTTGTCTGTTTTGTTTTGTATTTTTAAATAATATTTGTATTAGTATCCGACCGTGTGTATCTATTGAAAATGTCACATTGACCCATATTTTATCTAGTGACCATGATGGGCTATGTTAACCCAATGAGAGCCTTGTAAATATATTTGTAACATATATTCAGGTATGGACCTTACTTATTATGATGCAGTGTCGACCACGGTAGGTCAAATGTCAATTTTGTTATTTTATTTAAGAAATCCTAGGGCAAGGTGCCGAAGCATACATGACTAAAGGGGGAGATATATTATAAACTGGAGGGGATACCCAGAATTGAATATTTAATTATCGTACACACGGAGAAGGGGCCACTCCATTGATGCTTGTAGAATCCATTTAAAGGGGCGGGAGTTGCTTAATTATTTTTTTTATGCCATGAACTGACTGTTGAACTGAAGAAAGGGTTTCGCTACTTGATTAATGCGGATGCCGGAATTTACATATATTTATGAAACTGAGATGGGATTTGAGTGGGCTTATTTTTCTATTTTATATTTCGTCGTCGTTCCGGCAGAAGGTAAATACCTGTCGAAGGCCTAAGGAGGCATATGGTTAGGGTTTGGTCAACCCAAATTTTTGTTGAAGCGGATTAGGTATATGGGAATTCAGTTGAAACATTGTCGAGGCGTGGGGCCTTTTTGGATGTTTTAACTAGTCAGTGAATGTATGCTAGAAATAGAATCATCGTTATTTGCCAATGGAGAGGGTTAACTCCAAGAAGTACAGCGTAAAGTAAAATCATGCTTTGGTCACGCATGCATAGGCAAGCCATGCCGATTCGAAAGGAAATTTAAAATCATGTTTTGGTCACGCATGATAATGAGGTCGATACCTGAGTATTTGGTTAAGTGTATATGCTCAGTGAACGAGCAAGTGTTAAGTGAAACTAATAAAATATGTGACTTCCAATGGTCATTTAGCCGACACATTTTATTTTAACGGGAACGGGGGTTATTGTAGCATGTCTACCCTATAGATAATGCTCAGAACTGGCGATGTCTACGAGAGGATCGCGATCGCTAGGAGCAAAGTATGGGTTGTGGGGTATCAAATTAAAGAGGATTGCATTTGGAAGAGAATGCTCGGAACCAATGATGCCTGCGAGAGAATCGCGATCGCTGGGAGCGGAAAATAAAGAATAATAGAGACACAATGGAAAGGAAGCCAAGATAATTGTCTACATCCGGTGTATAAGGAATAAGCAGTAAAGGTTTTTTTTCTTACTCCAGGTTTTCACACAACTAGAGGCAGATGTTAATTGGTAATATGCGATTGGCTGGAAATAAAATGGGCGGAGTCCGACGACGAATCAAGTCTCGAGAACTGTCCCCTACCACGGTCGGATATCGGAAGCCACGCCCCGTTTTACTCATTCTTCGTTCATATCTTGGTGGATCACCACGTTCCTCTCTTTGTAAAGCCTAGTTTCAGTATGTGAAAGTACTTTCTTCGTTCATATCTTGGTGGATCACCACGTTCCTCTCTTTGTAAAGCCTAGTTTCAGTATGTGAAAGTACTTTCTTTGTTCATGTCTTGGCTGGTCACCACGTTCTTTTTATATTGTACAGTTGAGTTTGAATATGTGAATTTAACTTTCTTCGTTCATGTCTTGGGTGATCACCACGTATCTTTTCTATAAGTAAAGTTTAGTTTGAATATGTGAATTAGTCGTAGAGACACACTTTGATTTTGGACGGTGCAAAGTCAGTGGGGGTGTAACTTCTGGTGTGCCCTCGAAACTACGCAGATCTTCAGGGACTATGTGAATAGACGATTTCTACGGGAAGTCCAGAAAGGGTGATCACACCGTCATTCGCCATGGATATCGTATCGAGGTACCTCGTAATTAAGTTATAATTCAGTCCTTCAGACACACGGCCAAATTATATATATATTCAATTGTTGTTTTGTAAATATGTTCTTATTAAAATAAATATGTTAAAGTTATAGGTTTGATTCATTTCATTTCCCCCCCCCCCCACTCATGCTTCTTCTGGTTGACAACAGTAATTAATTATTGTTAATTACTGATGTCAACTAACCGTTAGGATCTTGTAACCGTTCTTCCCGTGGGAGTGCTTTCAGCTATTCAGGCATTGTTTAATTAAAGTCGCGATTTAAATAATTTTCAAATTTAATAATTTTTCGATCTCAATTTTATTTATTTTATTAATTACGTGATTTGCACTCACACAGGGAGGGAAATGGGTTATAATATATATATATATATATATATATATATATATGGGTACGTCCATTTGAAGTGTAAGTACATGGAAAACTTTTTTTCTCCAAACTTTGTGAGAATGTTCCCTTAGCTAGTTAAAAGTTAGCTGAAAACGTGATATCTGCTAAAATCGAGGTTTTTTCCATTCTAAATTGCGCGAAAACGAAAAAATACTTAAAAAAAACAAACATGATACCTTTTTTTTAATCAAATTTTCCGTACTTTTCGAAAATATTATCATTTTGACCTTTGAGATACCTTTATAGCCATCTTCTTCTTTTTTTTTAACTATGAAAAATGGATTCCTCGTTCAAAAATCAACAGGATTCTACATTTTTAGAATGGGAGTATAAAAACTCTTAAAATTATAGCTATTTTACTAAAAAATCCCATTTTTGTTGTTCGATTAAAGCGCAGAAAAATGTAATTTCCAATCTGAAATTTTAAAAAAAATTACATCAAAATTTATTTATTACTTTATTAATTTAATGCATTAACTATATATAATACTTGGAATCGAAATTTATAAATGTTTTATATTTTTCGGTCAGAAAGGGGATGGAAATATTCCCCTCTCATCCTCTCACTTTCCCCTCTTGAAGAAATCCTAGCTTTATCCCACAGAGAGAAATATTATTTTATTTATCGTGAAATTGGAACAAGGATTTCTATAAAGGGACCCAATTCTGACTGTTACTGAAATTGAGTTACAAAAGGCCTTGGAACCTGTTCCAGGGATGGACTTAGGTAATATGGCGCCTGGGGTGCGTGGGCAGGTCTTAGGTAATATGGCGCGTGTGAGTGGCCAGGTCTTAGTTTAATATAGCGCCCGGTGCGTGGCCAGGTCTTAGGTAATATAGCGCCTGGTGCGTGGCCAGGTCTTAGGTAATATGGCGCCTGGGGTGCGTGGTCAAGTCTTAGATAATATGGCGCCTGGGGTGCGTGGTCAAGTCTTAGATAATATGGCGCGGGGTGCGTGGCCAGGTGGCCAGGTCTTGGAGGAGGGAAAAGAGGGAGTTTCATTAGATTGTCTGCCTGTCAGTTTCCGGGAGGGGGGGGGGGGCTTGTAATGTAACTTATTTGATTTTGAAATTTTACAATTTAAATATGTAGAAAAACATGAATTTAACTTTTTTTATACCTATAGTATAAGGAAGCATAGTAAACATGCGAAAATCTGAGCTCGAGTTTTCAACGGAATTTCACATTTCAATACGTTTCGACCAATTCCGCGATGATGAGCGAACCGGAGGAACACTCTTGCTCACCTGATCAGCCTAACTTCCTGAATCTCTATTATATTCACAGGTAGCTGCATTTTTCCTGTAGTTGTTCCCATTGTGTAGTTGCTATTATTGATGTAAGCATTCTTCTCCAAACAGTTAACTTTTTCCTCTCAAACGGACTGAGGGGGGGGGGGGGGGGGGGGGTCCTTTTGTGAATACCAGATTCAGTAGTGCCAACCTAACCTTCACACATTTCCTACACAAGGAAATCCTCTTTTGTATTCAAAAATTTATTCCTTTTCCTATTTCAATGACAATAAGAAATATATTATTTTCAACGTAAAAAAATTCAAATATCTGTATTTCACTTCCCAGCTATAAGAAGTATAGGGGAAGTTATGTAATCGGCCAACAAGTCAATGTTGAGTTCTTAACGGAAGTTCGTGTTTTCCGAGTGAACACGATAACGCTCGATAGAATGAATGTATCGAGAAGAAATTTTATATTAAAATTCAAAACTCCATTAAGATGGCATCTATTAATATTTCGCTAAATAGATCGAAGGGAAAGGGACGACCAGAGAAGGAAGGCTCGACTCAAAAATCCGAAAAACGTCTGATTACTCATCTTTCTTCCCTTCTCCAAAAATGAAAAAAAAAAAAAAACTGCCTTTGAACACTATAACTCCAGACATAGTGAATGTATCGACACTTATTGATTATCAGACAAATCGGCCAAAGGGAATATGAGGATTACGGGAGAGGCTTAAAACAAATAGTCTTATAACTGCTGTTGTAATGAATGTATCGACAAGAAATTTTAAATTTAAATTCAAGTTTCCATACGGATAGCATCTATTAATTTTCCGCTTAATCAATCAAAGAGAAGGCGCGATCAAAGAACATGGGCTTCATTCAAATACTCGCATAACTGCCGATGTATTGAGTGTATCGACACATAATTTAGTATGAGGATTTAGAAGCCACTATGTAAGTCAACTGTTGAGTTTTAGCTCAAACGGTCCATTGGCTTTGGCGGGAGAGCGACAACTCAATTCATTAATTCGTGATTCACCGACAACATTTTTAGCAGGTTTTTGCTTCTCCAGCTGTACAAAGTATAGGGGAAGTTATGTAATCGGTCACAAGTTACTTTTGATTATCCGGAAAATTGAGTTAGTGGACGAGGAAAGCTGGCCCCTCCAGGCTACTTCTGTTGCTCCCCCCTTATCTCTATAATTCTTCCTGCTGAGGTTGTTGTCCCGAAGAACGCCTGTTGAGTTAATGGATCTACTTCATTTCCTGTTTCAGTCACGTAACATACCTGGAGACACCAAAAGAAATTTCTAGCTTTACCTCATTTTAGACACAAATTGAAAAAAAATATTCGGATAATCACTATTTCCCCAGAACGAATTATTCAATTAACTCGCCATTCCTCCAAATCCAGTCCACCTGCGCTAATATTTATTAGTCCAAAAATCTTGATGAATTTATCGATACAAAATTTAGTATGAATATTCCGAGAGGATTTTTGCCAAAACGATAGGATGGCTTTGGAGGGAGAACTTTTTTATTTGTTTTCATTCATGAACAATATACAATATAAATGGTATTGTGACATCAAGATGGGCAAAAGGGAAACGGTTGGAAATTTGCATGGAAACGTACCAGATTTACATACAATTTTATAATACTAAGGGATATGCATAACGTATATACTACAAGAGTATTTGATATGTATATGTGTTATTTTTTGATTGAAAAAACGTCCATTGTTAATTGAAAAAACATTCTAATTATAACCATTATCTTTTGATTGAAAAACAATAATTTTAATTGAAAAATAATAAATGTTCAAAATTCCAATTGGTACATTTTACTTTATCCTGGTTTGCGGCCTGTCTGGCCGAGTTGAGAGTACACACAATTTTCTTTCTACCTCTGAAACCTACTGATCCACTTCAGGGATTTCTGAACCCTCATATAAATTTCCTGTTCATACATTCATTACTTGCGCAATTATTATAATTTTAGAGTAAAGCCACACCCTAATCCCCTCCCCATAAACCGATTTGACTGAAAATTAATAGGTGTCAACTTCATTTTATTAGTTATCATTCGTCACTCTGGTGGACACAACCTAACTAGGTTTATTCACCTAGGGTAGATGTCGGGACCATCGCTTAACATCCCATTCGAAGGTCGGCGTGCTCAGGATTTTTTATACTTCTAAATAAAAAAACTTATGAGTCTCGGCCGGGTTTCGAACTCGTGATCTTGAGCTCAGGTAGAAAACTCTGAGCTATCTGCACCCTCTATGAAATTTTGTATTGATATATTTATTCTATCGAGAGTTATTGTGTTCAAAGACACACATACAAACTGGAGTTATGTAGAAAAATAATATTTTTAAGAAACCCTTTTTAAAAATGTTCTCTGTTACTCTTTCTTTCTTTCTCGTGAAGGAAATTTTTTTTATTACATAGTCTTTTCTATTCATTACTCCATTTTATTACTTTTCTTATTGCTATTTTGTGAAAGTAAGGATGTTGCGGGACGAAATTTCTTATAGAAATCAGTAGACAATTTCCCGAAGATTCCAACCAGAACTGCTCATCTCTCCTGTACAGTGTGGAGTCTCATTGGAGTCACGTGTGTCACTGATGATGATCCAACTGCGTTAAAACCCGGTTTTGATTGGAATTAAAAAACAACTTATTTTATTTTTATAAGCTATTACCGTTTTTTTTTTTTATTTTTGTTGCTTATCCGTTTTGTTGTTTAGTTATTGTGACTCATGCCCGGGCTTAAACTTCGAGGTCATATCTCGAGGTGGACATGAGCTCTAAATTTTGCTTACCCCCAGATTTATTACAAAGACGGCAATGTCAAAATGTCCAGAGAGGAGAAATCACCCAGTGATGACACTCCCTAGGCACTGAGTTTCACTCATTTATGACTAATGCCTGATGTGAGAAGTGTGACAGAATGGAGGGCACGGACTAAAGGATTAATGTGGCCACTAAAGAAGGAAAATAAACCTTTTTTTACCTGGATTTAGCTAATTCGATGACAAAGGGAATATTGAAATGAGTGTGAAGGGTTTTGTTGGAGATTGGATTGCAAGGACTGAATGCGCTGAGGATTGGAAGCTTTGGCAGAACCCCAGAGTTCAAGTTCTTAAGTCCACATTCTTTAGTCGTTTTGTTCTTAGAGTTAATTTTGATCTTTTGCCCAGTAGTCTTAGTAACAGTTTGTAATCTTTATATCTTGTCCAGATTCCATGTCATTCGTTTGTCAAGTATGAAGCCTTCGTTTTTTGAAGGAATGGAATTGCTGTTAAAGAAGATGGGAGAGCAAGTGATGAATACTACGTGAACGGACTTGTGCTTCACCTTAATTCTCCACTTTGTATACCAAGATTGAAGAGATGTCAAGTGTTCTTGGAAATGAAAGGGCTGGGTCAGGATAGCGGATGTATCGTCTGCCAAGGAATGAAGCTGGGTTAATGGATGGATGAGAAAGAAGAAAGCCAACAGCGCGCGGCTTTCCCAGGCGGTCACCCATCCAAGTACTAACCATGCCTGATATTGCTTAACTTCGGTGATCGCACGAGCACCGGTCTGTTCAACATGGTATGGCCGTTCGCTAAAGTCAAATCTAAAAAGTTAAATTTCCCTTCTTCTATTTCTTATTGTATCCCAGGATGGCCAACTGTTTAAATAGTCCACAAGTGATCCTAATCTGGAGGTTGGCCCTTTTAAACACTACTAAAATGTTGTCCACGTATCTCTTCCAATAAACGAAAAGACTTTGAAGAATTTAAATCCTTTCATTCAGTTCACTGCTTTTTTTTCCACCCTTTTATTATGTTGCTTTGTTGTCTGTCTGCAACAAATCTTGCAAGTCGATTTTAACCCGTTTTCAACCGATTGACTTGAAATTTAGTACAGACACATAACTCCAGTGGCACAATATATGCTTCCGGTGTTAATTGGGAAAAATGAAAGATGACGGCTGCAATATGGCGGTTAGGTGTTAGTAAATGACTAATAAAATTTTTTAGTAGTGCAGATTGTGAATCTAATATTAATAAAAAGCATTTTGAATGAAATTGGTGAGGGAGAATTATTAAATATATTGGATCCGGTAAAGATAAAAAACTCCCTGCCCAGGGTTTCGGACGCATTTGTGAATCATCTGAAGATTAAAGATTATTATTATCTTTTAGAATGCCGATACAACACCTTTTATCGCAATATTTACAACCCAGATCCAACCATACCTAAACCAGAATGCTTGCTCCTTTCTCACACATCAAAGCACTGGCTCAACTCCGTCTATCTGGCAAGTACTATCTAAAAATCAGTTACAAAAATAATGTATACAACCTTAATCCCCAGGAACATTCTGCAATAAAAATGAATTGGATGACGTGTACCAGCTGTTAATATCCTGTCCGATCTACTCCCCCATTAGAAGCCACTTCCTGCCTCCGAGTGTCAGTATAGACCGATCCAACTTTCATACATTACTCCTGGCCCATAATAAGAATGATATCTCAATTATTTTCTATTATTTAATCAGCGCTCTGAAACTAACATCATTCATTGTTAACGAATAATATATTTCAACTTACATAGTATATTGATATTCAACACCTACATCCCCACTCCATATTTACTGTCTATGTTATATTATTATTATTATTAATTTGTAATTACTTATTTTATTTGTACTTTATTTATTTATGTTATTTATTTAGTTTGTTAAAGGTTCCTGTATATATGTCATTATTGTTTTACATGTGTCATTATTATGTTAATATTGTAAAAGTAATGATCACTGACTCCATTGTATAGGGGTGATCCTTTTAAACAATAAAAATTATTATTATTATTGTTTTTATTTACTGATCTCCTCTTTCCCTTTGGCTAATTCAGCTAAAAATTACTATCTGTCGTTCTTGTGAGGTTTCGAAATTACATATTAAATTTCCTGTGGATACATTCAGTACAGCGGCAGTTATTGGGGTTACATGTGTCGACATACATTCAGTACAACGGCAGTTATTGGGGTTACATGTATATATATATTGTAGCATGTCTACCCTATAGATAATGCTCAGAACTGGCGATGTCTACGAGAGGATCGCGATCGCTAGGAGCAAAGTATGGGTTGTGTGGTGTTGAATAAACGAGAATTGCATTTGGAAGAGAATGCTCGGAACCAATGATGCCTGCGAGAGAATCGCGATCGCTGGGAGCGGAAAATAAAGAATAATAGAGACACAATGGAAAGGAAGCCAAGATAATTGTCTACATCCGGTGTATAAGGAATAAGCAGTAAAGGTTTTTTTTCTTACTCCAGGTTTTCACACAACTAGAGGCAGATGTTAATTGGTAATATGCGATTGGCTGGAAATAAAATGGGCGGAGTCCGACGACGAATCAAGCTTCGAGAACTGTCCCCTACCACGGTCAGATATCGGAAGCCACTCCCCGTTTTACTCATTCTTCGTTCATGTCTTGGCTGGTCACCACGTTCTTTTTATATTGTACAGTTGAGTTTAAATATGTGAATTAACTTTCTTCGCTCATATCTTGGTGGATCACCACGTTCCTGTCTTTGTAAAGCCTAGTTTCAGTATGTGAAAGTACTTTCTTCGTTCATGTCTTGGGTGATCACCACGTATCTTTTCTATAAGTAAAGTTTAGTTTGAATATGTGAATTAGTCGTAGAGACACACTTTGATTTTGGACGGTGCAAAGTCAGTGGGGGTGTAACTTCTGGTGTGCCCTCGAAACTACGCAGATCTTCAGGGACTATGTGAATAGACGATTTCTACGGGAAGTCCAGAAAGGGTGATCACGCCGTCATTCGCCATGGATATCGTATCGAGGTACCTCGTAATTAAGTTATAATTCAGTCCTTCAGACACACGGCCAAATTATATATATATTCAATTGTTGTTTTGTAAATATGTTCTCATTAAAATAAATATGTTAAAGTTATAGGTTTGATTCATTTCATTTCCCCCCCACTCATGCTTCTTCTGGTTGACAACAGTAATTAATTATTGTTAATTACTGATGTCAACTAACCGTTAGGATCTTGTAACCGTTCTTCCCGTGGGAGTGCTTTCAGCTATTCAGGCATTGTTTAATTAAAGTCGCGATTTAAATAATTTTCAATTTTAATAATTTTTCGATCTCAATTTTATTTATTTTATTAATTACGTGATTTGCACTCACACAGGGAGGGAAATGGGTTATAATTGGCGCCCGAACAGGGACTTGATTTGTTTATTAATTATGCCAATTAGTATAATTAATGAACCCCACTAATCGGTCCCTTATTAATTAATTAATTGTTTTAATTAAAAAAAAAAAAAAATTTTTTTTTTTGCTTTTTAACGTAGATTCCAGCCTATTAGGCCACAATGTTATATTTTCACTTAAAGTCGGTATTTAGAATCAAAACTGAAGAAGGATGGGTGAGGGTAGGGACAATGAATGACATCATTTATTGAAATAATTTTATTTTTTTTTTGTTTTTGATTTTTTTTTTTTATGTAGATTTAGTAGGCATTTATTTTACATATTATAACTATTGTTGTATTGTGATGCCATCTGACAGGTCACCATAGAAATTAGGTTAGCACCAGACCTCCCGTATAATTCATTTAATTGTTTTGATATATATTTCTTATCAGAATGGAAGGGAAAGAGAAGTCGGACTTAGAGCCGATACAGACACGGTCTAGGAAAACCATTCGCACTCCCCCGGAGTCCCCGGTAGAAAAGCCTAAATTTGACCTAGAGGCGATGTTTAAGGCCATGCAGGAACAGATGTCGGGACTAGGACAACAGGGAAAGGCCATGCAGGAACAGATAGGACAGCAGACTTCGGAGATAAAGGAACAAATTTCGGCAATGGCAAATAATATCGAATCCATTAATCGCGATATGGGCACTCTACGATCTGAGTCCGGAGAATTGAGAACTAGACAGGATAATTTAGAAGGGAAATATGACAAACATGTTTCTGAAGTTAGGGACATGGTAGATGTCTGTCATCATGAAATGACAGGTAGGATCATGTCAGAAACACAACGTTTAGATAAGGAGGTCGAGGAAATAAATTCGAACCAAAATCTTTTTCGTACCGATTGTGAGAAGAGATTCGCCAATATCTCGAAGAGAATAGATACTGTTTCGGGTCAAAATCAGGTCTCAACCCCAAAACATAATGACCAAGTGACGTTCACCATCCCTGAAGAACATAAAGATTGGTATACAGGTCAGACCTTTGCTCGCGAACAGCCTAGTAACGTCACTTTCCAAAATACGTATATAAAAAATTACGAACGTAACAAGGTAACGTTCCGTAACAATGTGTTGGATTTACCCAACCATTTCATATCAAATTTAGAAATTGCATATAGTCACATTGGAGAATTTTATAATCTGAACGAATTTATAAAGTCACATTTAAAGGGCGAGGGTCTGGATTGGTTCCTTGTAAAGTCAGGAAGTATCCGCTCTTTTGATGAATTCGTCAATGCGTTCAAAGATAGGTTCTGCGGGGAGAAATATGACGTTATAGTCCGTAGGGAACTTGATACCCAAGGCTATGCCGATCATATGGATAAAACACCCAGCGAACATTTTTCAAAATTAGTATCACGACTCCAGGATAGTACATATAAAATTCCGGAAGGCTACGTATGTGAACTATTGAGCAAACATTATGGAGAGACGGTCGAAAATTCAGTTAGGATCCAGGGAATAATCTCTATTGAGAGACTACATGAGCAAATAATTAGGATAGGTACTAACATAATTAGACGTGATTGTAAATTAAAGGATAGTTCTTGGAAAGGCGGGGGAAGACAGTACCGACCAGATAGTCTTCCGAAAAACAATAACTTTCCCAAACAAGACCTACCTCGTTACAATTCTGGGAATGCACGGGGAACCTCTCACTACAATCAAGAGAGAGGGAATCAATTTAGCCGAGGCCCTTCCCGCGAGTCAAATCCAAATTACGATCGGCTACGTAATTACTATGACTCAAATCAGAATTATAATCGACCACCTAATTATAGGGATAACCAGTCGAAACCTAACGTAAGAAACATGGAGGTAGTGACCGACAACAATGTCAATACAGACATGAAAGAAATAAAGCAATCCCTTGGAGAGTTGGCTAACAACCTGAAACCAATTGTTGACCACTTGATAAAAAACTAAGTAGCAGGAGTGGGATGAACAAACTTAAAACTATGGGGGGAGGTAAATTTAAATTCAAGGGGGACATACGCAGTTTGCTTGGTACAGAGATGATGACGAGATTGACAGGGGACATTGACCTACATACTAACGTTGACAATAGATGTCCCACTCCTGTAAAGTTAAAGACAGACAGTAACAACGGACTGACATTGATGAAGCTACAGGGGTACCAAGAAGGTAGCGGTTTAGGAAGACACGGCAATGGACGTTTGGAACCAGTTTTTATCAGCACGAGAAGACCACTTCAAGGATTAGGTTACGAGTACAAATTTTTTGATATCAGATCACCAGTTAACGTAGAATCAATAGCAAAGACATCCTTACCAATCACTGCTAAGCAGGAAGAGCCCATCGACAAACAAACATACCCCGACAATACTATGACTGCCCCAGATCACGTAAATTCATCAAGTATAAAAGAGGACGAAATCACAGACAGACTGACAGGCAATGAAGAAAACATAACTTTCCCAGACGACGTCAGAATATTATCTCTGATGCAGGAATTTACCGACTTACTTCTATGTGAAGATTACGTAACGGACAAACCGACACCAAAATGCCCCGAAATAACCATGACGATAGGGACAACGGAACACAAGACATTAGGGTTACTTGATTCTGGTTCTGAAATCACTGGAATACAGGAGGAGTTCTTCAACCGAATTAAGAATGACATACCGACAGACGAACTCAACATATTACCCGTTCAAAATATGTATATAACTACTGCAACTAACAGACGTTCCAAGAAAATCACCCAACAGATCATGACCAGACTAAACCTAAGCGACATATATGACTTCGACGGACACCTATATGTTATCCCGGACCTCAGTCATGAAATTATCATAGGTAATGACATGCTACACTCCTTAAGAGCTAGCATTGATTTTCAAAGCAACCAATTTATTATCAGAGCCGACGGACAGACCTTCAACATCCCCTTACAGACAAATGAAGTTGCTAACAGCCCAAAGCTTATGAGGGAATTACAGGTGAGACCACTAGCATCAACCGACACGACTGACGTAGAAGACAAAATACAGGAGACAATAAACTCATTAGGGAAACGACACTGTAAACATGCAGAGACTTTTAGACAATTAGTTCAAGACAACTTCAATATTATTAGTAAAATTCCGGGACTTATTAAAGATTTTGAATATACACTTAAATTGACAGACGATACTCCGTTTTTTTTTAAAAATTACCCAATACCGCACTACCGTTTGACATTAGTGAGACAGGAAATCCAAAACCTACTGACTAACCATATAATAGAGCCCGCATATAGTCAATTTATTTCACCTCTCGTTTGTATTATGAAGAAAGATCAATCCGTTAGATTATGCACCGACGGCCGGCATTTAAATTCGCGATTAGATTCAGACCACGACCGTACCAGTAATATCGACACTATTTTGGCCAATTGCAATAACGCGAAATATTTTACTACTATCGATTTAACTAAGAGTTTTTATCAAGTCAATTTAGCAGTAGAGTCACGTAAATATACCGCGTTTATGTTCGACGGCCGAACTTATCAATTCACGCGTGTCCCTTTTGGTTTAAAAATTAGTTCCGCGGCACTGAATCGAGCATTAACCCCAATTTTAGAAGATTTGAGACCCCACGTTTTAATTTATGTTGATGACCTATTAATTTTAACCGATTCTGTTTCCCACCACGTCGAACTATTACGGACTATTTTCCAACGTTTTTCTGATCACGGGATCACCATTAATTTCGCGAAGTCAAATTTCTTTTATACTAGCATCGACTATATCGGATATACTTTGACCTCGGACGGCATTAGGCCACAGACTGACAAAATCAAAGCAATAAGAGACTGCCCCGCGCCAAAGAACAGGAAACAATTACGGTCGTTCCTGGGACTGACTAATTACTACCAACGTTTTAGCAGGCAGTACTCAGACAAAGTAGGACGACTTCGAGATTTACTCAAGACAAATAGTAAATGGACCTGGACAAAAGTAGAAGACGGACTTTTTAATGACATTAAAGAACAATTCATTGGATCAACATTACTAAGACATCCCGATTTTAACCGACCGTTTCACCTACAGACAGACGCTAGTGGTTTTGCAATTGGTGCCCAATTATTTCAGATAATTAATGACGAAATTAGGATCGTCCAGTTTGCAAGTAGGATGCTGCAGGCAAATGAGCTCAATTTTACCACCACTGAGAAAGAACTATTGAGCATAGTATGGGCTGTTAGAAAATTCCAAACATATTTACTTGACCGACAATTTACAATACAGACAGACCACAAGGCTCTGATATATTTAAATAAATGTAAAAACCTCCCTGGACGATTACAGAGATGGGCATTATTCCTCCAACAGTTTGATTTTAGCATTGACCACATCAAAGGAAAGGATAACCTAGTAGCTGATCATTTGAGCCGCTACCCGACTAATGGCAACCCCACCTGTAAAAAATATCCACAGGTAAACCTCATCAAAGACGACCTACAACTGTTACCGACACTCCTTGAGGCCTTCCACGATAATTATATTAGAGATCCTCACATTAATAAAGGACATTTGGCTCTTCCAGCAGAGTTCGGTCCCGATAGTACATTTCCAAAATTTTGTTACCGGAACAATTTAATATTAGCCCATGTAATTTCAGATGACCCCATTAGAATCATTGTTCCGGAAATTTCAGATTTATTGATCATTGAGCTTTTTCATAAAGACCATGGACACATAGGACAAGGAAAGACATATTATTTATTAAACTCCCGATTTATTATTAACAGTGTGAAACGAAAAATCGCGACGATTATTAAATCTTGCCACGTATGCCAAACTTGCAAAATTACAAATTATACTTTAACGGCGGGATATATCCATTTAAAGAATTCCAAACCACTGGAGACTGTATCCGTAGACTATTTAGGCCCACTTCCGACAGCTCCAGGAAACTTTAAACATTTATTTGTAATCATAGATAATTTTTCAAAATACACTAGACTCTACCCCGTAACCACCGCAAACACCGAGCACGCATTAAGATGTGTGCAAGATTTTTGCGATAAAGCAGGCACCCCCCTTAGAATCGTTTCAGATCACGGAACCCAATTTACCTCCAGAAAATGGCAAGAGAAATTAAATTCATTAGACATCATTCCAGCCTATGCGTCCATACGGCACCCCCAATCTAATAGAACCGAAAGAAGTAACCGCGATATCGGAGAATACCTCAGGACATTACTGCATGACAAAAAACAGACGATATGGACTAGGAAGCTGGACAAAATTGAATTCTTATTAAATAATACTTACCATCAAGGGATCAATGGATATCCCATAGAAGTTCATTTTGGACAGAGACATCAGACGACTTTTGACGACATCTTGGCAGAATTCACCGAGACAACATATGACGACAGGATATATGACATTTCGGGACTACATCAACAAACTTACAAATTTACAGAAAGACAGGCCGAGAGACAGAAACAAAAATTTGAGAGACGACACAAACAGACTACATTAGAAATTGGCGATCAGGTGTTAGTACAATCTCTGCGAATACCCACCGGTAAGAGGGAAATATCCAAGTTATTACCATTCTGGGAAGGACCTTACCAGATTTTGGAGAAGAAAAGTCCTCAAACTTTTATTGTAGGACACCTCGGCAGTAACGATGTGAGAGGGACATTCAATAATATATATTCAATATAAAGGGAATTTTTGGAATCCAGTGAAAACTCAACTTCGAATTTCTGGCCTATTACATAATTTCCTCCATACTTCGTACAGCTGGGGAAGTTACAAACATAATTAATAAGAAGAATTATAACAAATAATAATACATTGAAGACAGCGAAAGAAATATTGGCGTGAGTTTGTCAATGATAGCTTTGTCTAGATGTATAGAGAGTGCTGAGATCTCTTGAGAGTGAGTAATCTTCCTGGTGAGGCAGCTCCTTTCACATATCTCTGTGAGGACTCTCAACGACCTCAGTATAGCTCTCAGCATGCACTCAACTGGCATCCCTTGTTATGGCAAAACATTTCCACTTACAGTCACATCTTCATTCATTCTTATTTTAAGTTATGATTTAATGCTCTCTAGAAGCGTAAAACAATTGTTAAACATTCTTTTGCAGTAATAACTGCCAATAACTGCCACGTTATAAATGACACAACATTCTTTTGCAGTAATTACTGCCAATAACTGCCAATGTTATGAATGACACAACATTCTTTTGCAGTTATAACTGCCAATGTTATGAATGACAAAATTTTGCTTACTCAGCTATACGAATTATTGGAGAAGTTAGTAAGTTAAGCAATGGGTCAAAAATTTGAGGCTGAATTCTTATGGAATTTCATATTTTCTGACCCCCTGTTACCAGAAGTATATAATATAAATGGATATAGAAACCCAAGAGTGGAGGATCAGAACCAACAGGGACCGTAGTTGCAGATATGAAATCACGGCGTTTAAGATGGGCTGGACATGTGGAGAGAAGCGGACCGCAGACAGCCATAGGATGCATCATGGACGCTCAGGTCCAAGGAGCCAGATCACGAGGAAGACCACGGCTGAGGTGGACTGGCCTGATGAAGAAGGATGCTGTGGAACACCACGTGGTGAACTGGCGATCGGTGGCGCACGACAGATCGCGGTGGAGAAGGCTAGTGTGGGCGACTAAGGATCTTCAGGGTTCGTCGCCAACGGAGTAAGAGTAAGTAAGTATGTTACCAAAAATAAAAAAATTCGGTCTGTCTGTCGGTGTATCTGTAAACACGATAACTGCAACTGCGAACATATCGACACGAAATTTTATATGAGTATCCAGAACCTTCTAAGGAACCTGAATTGAATTTCAGAAAAATCGACCCAAGGGAAGAGGGGGTTATGTATCGAATGTATCGACATAAAATTTAGTATGAGGATTCAGAAGGCTCTATGTAAGTGGAATATTTAGTCGATTGACTTTGGAGAGATAGCGAAAACGTATTTCATTTTTTTGTACTGGGGAAGTACGTTGCTAGTGATTTACCGACAACGTTTTATATGTGGGCTCACAAGTCCCTGAGTCAGACATCAAACAATTTTCAGCCAAATGTCTCGCTACCTCTGAAACCAAGACAATGATTTAGCTGAAAATTAATAGTCTTACTGAAAGACTTCTGAATCCTTAAAAAAAATTTCGTGTTGATACATTCGTTATATTGACTGTTATTAGGGTTTACGAGATGTGCAACCTTTGGTCCTTTCTCCCCCTAGTCGATTTGGCTGAAAATTAGTAGATGTCTTCTTCATAGCATTCTGGATACACGTTTAAAAGTTCATGTCGATCTATTTATTCTAACGGGAGTTAAAGTAGGTATATAGACCGGTAATGGTACCCAAAAGGAGTTTCTAACTAACTGGCTTTAAAACCTCTGGTGGTTCTGGAGGACCACTCCAAAATGTTGGAAAATAGAAGAAGAGGTAGATGATAAGACTGATTAAGTTGAAAATTATATAGTTAATGTAATGTTAATGTGTACAAAAGAAAACCTTGTAAAAGGCAGTTGGCCAACTGAAAAGATGGGACGATCTGGTGGATAGATGTACGTCAGATGCGGTCTGGGTGACTCCTAGCAAGGTATTGAGAGGCTTAAGGCCAGCCTACTTTAGTAAACATTAGAGGATGACTAGGATTAGTGGGGAGGAGACCGTAAACAGTCCCACTTCATTACAATAAACAATATAATAAACATTGAAATGTTGACATTTAAAATCAATGCCGAAACATTAATGCGGAAAACACAAAATTTTTGTGAAAACTCACCTCGTTGGACAGGTATCTTCCTTATCGAATTATGGATCCACAAATAACATTTCGTGCCGAAACATCATCACAAACGCACTTTTTAGGGATTTTGTGTACTCTGGCCCTACCTTATGTATAATGAGCGGGCAGGTACATCTACCTAAGGACCTAAACATCCAATTTCTCTTATCCCTTCCTCCTTCCTTGTCATCTTGTCGAGAGTTATCGTGACCACATATAATTTCGGTGAATCTCCATATCGAATGTCTGACCGATTACATGTCTAAATATCTAATACAAAATATCAATCGACAAAATATCGTAGCCAAAATTTCTAATTTAAGAATATCATGGAGTATAATATCTAAAACTTAAATATCTTATTCTATAAAATCGACTTAATAATATTGGTCGCTAAAATAACTATCATGACTCAATTATTTCGAAATGGAATGTTTACGCCTAGTTTAATACGTATAACTTGTTTTTCTCTTTACAATTATATTCAATTCATGGCATGCCTAATGGTAAAGTTTTGCCCTTCGTTTATGTCTTAGCTCCTAACAATCTCGTTTGTACACAAAGGACCTTAAGAAATTAAAAGAGTTAGAGCCTCATCTGAAGCCAAACACTTTGATTGTTGACTTTGAACAAGCATTTATTTCTGCATTCAAAGTGTTTTTTGAGATAAAAGGACCAACGGGAGGGTCAACATTTTATTCCTTAAATCAACTGGATTTACTCGGATTGCAATTTTGTACTGTGCATTTTCAATTTTAGTCTTGAATTTTTTTTTACTGGACATTCAAATTATTTACCGAGTGTTCTGAAATTTCCTACTGCGCTTTATTAACCGTGTTATTGGATTAACTTACTAGGCAATACATTTTTAGTTATTGGGTTAAAATTGTATTTACAGTGTTGCATTTTACTATACAACTGTACCCTAGGATCCTGCTAATATTACATTATAATAATGTAATATTCCTTATTTTATTTATTTATTATAAAGTCAATTATAAAACTTATTCCATACCTATTTGTTTATTTTGTAGTTAGGAATTTTGTCGTCGGATATTTTTGTATTAATTTTTTTATGGTTTTTTATTTTGTATATTATTGGATTTGATGTTCGGACATGAAGCCGATTACATACCTTCCCCTATACTTGGTGAAGCTGTCGAAGTATATTGAACTTCAGAAAGCTAGAAAAGCGAAGCAACCTGCAGAGAGTTCCGACATTTCTGCCCAACTTGGCAGTACACAGAACTAAAACAAACATAAACTTTGTTATACGTATAGGAGAAATTTCATTATATTTTTGAAGCGTAGTAAAGAGCCAAGCTCACCATTGTATTTTCAAAAGGCGTTGTCTTTAGAATTGTATTCGAAACCCGAACTGGGATTTGCATAATTATGCACTCCCCCCCCCTTCAGTCTGTAAAGGGGGCAAACATACCGGAAGTGAAATACGTCCACAATACAATACTAACAACAGCCCTTAATTTTAATTTATATTTCAAAAACTCAAAAAAGTAAACTGCTTACTTTTTTGATTTTTTTTACTTTGCCAGCTATACGATTGTGAACATGATCTCTCTATAGATTAGGGGAGTAGTAATGAAACCTCGTAAGGACGACATATATCAATTTTCAGCCAAATCGATTAAAGGAAAGTTGGGGCTCAACACAAAAACTCTAATATGATTCAGAAGTCCCTGAGTAAGATTTACAATCAAATCGGTAAATTGGGCACTTAGGGATAGTCAAAGAGGGAGACAGTTTAGAGGGAGCGTAGAAACTTTGATGGAGTGGGGCGGTGATTCACCGGCTGTGATGTGGTTATTAGCGACAGCATCACATAGAACATATTTTACATCCCCACCTAAGTATAGGGGAAGTTATGTAATCGGTCAGAAATTCGATTAAGATTTTTCAACAAAATTTCATGTTTTCCTGATTCCAAAAATTAAAAAAAAAATGTCTGTGTTTGTGAGGGAAAATATGTACCAAAATGGCTTGTAGGGACTCACTGATTATTTCGACTAATAGAGGGTTGAGATTTCGAGTAATGGAGGTTTTGAGGCTTGAAGGGAAAGGAACGAAACTTTTTTTTCGAGTTTTGGAGGTTTTCGACTTATCGAGGTTCGACTTAAAGAGGTTCTACTGCATATGCAAAGCTTTATAAGAATGACACCTATTATTTTTCAGCTGAATCACTCGAAGGGAAGGGAGAACCAGAGCAGGAGGCTCGACACAAATACTCCTGCCGATGTAATGAATGTATCGACACAACCAAACGGTCGATAGGCTTTGGAGGGAGAGCGAAAACATAATTTATTAATTTGCGCTGGGGAAGTACATAGGCGGTGGTTCACCCAAAGACTTTTTCATTTATTGTCTCCACTGTTACTTGTTTTGTTTTATTCATTTATCATTATTCAGATTAAAAATGTATATAGTCAAATGTGAAGCAAAAACTGAGTTATTGGATTCATTTTATGTATGTAAATGCAGTCCAGAGAAAAAAACAAATATGAGGGCCGTTTTTGGGCGTTCTGTAAAAATATGAGCATTGGGCATTTGTCGGCCCGGTCGAAAATATGAGCATTGGGCATTTGTCAGTTAGGTCGAAAATATGAGCATTGAACTTTTGTCGGCCCGGTCGAAAATATGAGCATTGGGCATTTGTCAGTTCGGTCGAAAATATGAGCATTGGACATTTTTCAGTTCGGTCGAAAATATGAGCATTGGGCATTTGTCAAAACGTATTCGAAAATTGACGAAACGTTTTCAGGTGACGTTGAAACGTGAAAACCCTTTGAAACATCGATAACAATACCAATACTTCTTTACATTCCATTGTTGAGCCTGTGGCGGGTTGTTCTCACTGTGGTACTACGGGGGTGGTTGCCTCCAACCGGCACCACTAACCGAGGTTGGATTCCTACAGACTGTGGTTACTGGCACCAGCACTGGAAGCCAGTCCCTGGCAGATTCTGCTGCTGGGACCAAAGCAAAGTAGTAGGTGTCCCAATTCCTCCCCTATTTCAAGGAACTAACTCCACCCTAAACCAATTTCCACCCCAGTAGGATGCCCTACATATTTCTAGACGGCTGGATTCTATCCTCGGCGGGGTATGGGCGAGGGTCTCAGTACCGCTCATGAATGATTTCTACCAACGAAAAAAAAAAAAAAAAACTTCCTTACACTATAGTAATAAAGAAAAAAAAAGTATATTTCAGACTTTCGTTTATATAACGAAGATTTCGAATGAATGGCCGGGCTTTAACTACAAGGTCATATCGCCTACTACCAGAACGCTCTTTCGTCACTATGCTGGACATGAGCCCGACTCTACTATTGGAGTCCTAAATCCTAACGAGTAAATGACATCGTACAGGCTCGAGACCATCGCGTAACGTCCCATCCAAAGGACGGTGTGCTTAAGTTTATTTTACCTCCCAGTTAAAATAAACTAAGGGCGTGGGTTTTTTCGAATCCATTCAACCCTCCATAAATACATGAGATAATGTTAATTATGAAACTTTAAACAAAACTTTTTCAGTTAGAAGTTAACATTTATATTTATGTACAGTACCAATTAGTTAACATCCCCCCCCCCTCACCCCGACCTTCTCTCAATGTAGAATCAATGGTAACTAAAGTTGGAGGCTCCATGGGGTAGAAACTTCCCTTTTGCTCCCTTTCCTCCCCTCCCCTCCCCTCACCGCCCCTCTCCTCCCCATCAATGTAAAGTTTCCTCCTCCCAGCTGAAATAGAATGATCATCGTGTATCTATTATCTTGAGGGCTGCAGTCTGTTGCTTCAGTGTTAGTAGATACCTAGATAACAGACTGTCTGTCAATGTCTAAACATGGAGTACAATAGAAGAGACCAGGTATTGTCTCTAACCTGACCTCAAATCGTTCTAACCTCAATACTTCCCCAGAACAATATTAATCAAGTAAGTTTTTGCTCTCCCACCAAAATCAATGGATCGTTTGAGCTAAAAATCAATAGTTCCCTTACATCTAATCTTCTGAATCTTCATATAAAATTTTGTGTGGATACATTCATTACAACGGCAGTTATGAGTGTTCTTGTGTTGAACCACCCCCAATCCCCCCTTTCCTTGGGTCGATTTGGCTCAAAATCAATGTGTCGTTCTTATATCATTCTGAATACATAAATATAATAACTTGTCGATACATACATTCAGTAGAGTCGAGCTCATGTCCACCAGAGCAGACGAAAGAGCGTTCTGGTAGTAGGCGATATAACCTCATAGCTATAACCCGGGCATGAGATTAATATAATACCCATACAGATAGACTGAAATTTGTTTTTCTCTCTTCAAATTTCGGTGAAAACTCACCGATTAACTAACTTCTTTTACACTTCATATAGCTGGGAAACTGTGTATTCAGGACAGATTGAAGTTCTCCGGAAATGTTTTTCCAACAGTAAACTAAAGTTTCCGCACTCCCTGTAAACCAATTGACCGATATAGCTAAAAATCAATAGGTGTTTTACTCAGAGACTTTTGAACTTTCATACTCGATTTTGTATCGATACATTCATTATATCGAGAGCTATTATGGTTTTTGAGTTGGGCCCCGCTCCGTTCAACTCCCTCCCATCTTTCTGTCGATTTCACACTAAATCAACAGGTGTCGTCTTCATTGGGTCCTAGATGCATACACAATTTTTGTCATATTCGTTTTTTCGGGAGTAAATGTGTTCACAGATACACAGATAGACACGATTTTTTTTTTTGATTCAGTGGATTGAATATCATGAAATTCCACTATTATAAAACTTCTCCTATACATCGTATAACGAGGGGTGAATTTTGCACCGATGTTATCTAAAGCCTAAAGGCCCATATAACAGCCCCTCGCTAGTATTTAATAACCTATTTTCCTACCTTACAATAACGCGCAGAATCCTTTCCAAGCTCATCTGAGTTAAGGAACGCCTCCTCGAATATTCTCCATCGAGGGTATGAATAATCTTCTCATTCGCCCAGGAAGTGTAGCGTGGTCTTCTCTTTCACATCTTCTGCAGTATCCGGTACAAAACATTTTTTCAAGAGATGTCCTCGTACCGAGTGATGTTCTATTAGGTACACGATCCAATTGTTCAATGTCGTCGGGGGTTGGTCAAGATGTGTTGTTCTTCTTTTGCCATCCTGTCCTATCGACACCCTGGCTGTTCGCCGCAAGATAAGTTTCCCTTCCGCAGTGCCCATTCTGGTAATTGGAACATGAATGAGATAGCGTCGTTTCCTCCATCACTTCACATATCTTGCAGAACGAATTGGGACCAAGACTTATTATAAAGAGACATTTTCTTACCGTATGGTCTGCTATTAGATACCTGATCTCTCAGTGCCTTCCATGGTTGGTCAACAATCGTTCTTCTTTTGCCATTCTGTCCTGTCGACACCCTGGCTGTTCGCCCCAAGATAAGTTTCGCTTCCGCAATGCTGAGGAAGTAAAAAAAAAAATATTACATTTTATCATTTATTTTTCTTCCCGCTGATATGATAATGACATCTTCCATTATAGGCAGACCACTCTAACACATCTCAGACATTTTTTCTTCTGTATATATTTTTTTCTTTGCATAATAAAAACTTTTTGTACAGGGGACACCAAGCCGCATCAGCAAGAAAACTTAGCAGAAAATAAGCTCGAGAACTTCTTTATTAAGCTTTTCAAAAGAAAGTATAGCTCACTGAAGAGCTTCAAGAACGCCATTAAAATGTTCTTGAACTTGAGTATTTAGTATAAATGCCATGAAAGTTTTGGCCGTCGTCATATCCTTCCAATCATTTTCCTAATTTCCTCTTCACAAAGTATAACTTGTAAAGTTCTTGTTTCGTCTAAATTGAGAGCTCGAACTTGTAACATTGGCTCATTCAAAAGTTTCACTTTCTATGACTTCCTTATTTGTAAGTTTTATGTTATGTTAATTAGTTTGGTTCTAGGCATCGCTCTCCCTCTAAACCTACAGTGCGATGTGGTACATTTTTAGCGTTCTGTAGGTCCAAAATCATCTAGGGAACTCTATTAACGAGTGTTTGATGTCTGTTTTTTCGAACTTTGTACAATCTGCAATAAAAACGAATTGTTAGACGTATACCACCTGTTAATATCCTGTCCGATCTACTTTTTTACTCCTGGTTCACAATAAAAATGATATCTCAAATATTTTTCATTATTTAATCAGCGCTCTGAAACTAAGATCATTCATTGTTAATGAATAATGTACTTCAACTTACATATTATATTGATATTCAATACCTACATCCCCACTACATATTTACTGTCTTTGTTAAATTATTGAGTTTTAGCCCAAACGATGAATTGGCTTTAGAGGGAGAGTGGAAACTTAATTGATTATTTCGTGCTGGGGAAGTACATAGTCGGTGATTCACCGACTTTTTTTTTATAAATAAACATTCACAAATGTCCTGGATCTACTTGCGGTTATTAATTATATTGTTATTGTTACAAAACTCCGAAACAATAAAATGTTGATCCTCCGTCGGTCCATTTTCTGATGTAGTTTAGGGAATACAGGTGTCAGGATTACTTCTGAGTTTGGAGTTCGAGTCCAGACTCATTGTTTTCCTGTAATATACACCGATCATGGCTCACCCTTAGCTGTTATGATATGAACGGGCATTTTGGCGGATCGTTCGACAGTCGTAACTTTCATCAAAGTGGCCAATTTATCTTCAAAGAAACTGGAATATTTACACTAATTTAATATTAGATTTGGGGTAGTAGTTGGTAGCTTGGGGTAGAGTTGGTAGTTTGGGGTAGTAGTTGGTAGCTTGGGGTAGAGTTGGTAGTTTGGGGTAATAGTTGGTAGTTTGGGGTAGAGTTGGTAGTTTGGGGTAATAGTTGGTAGCTCGGGTAGAGTTGGTAGTTTGGGGTAATAGTTGGTAGTTTGGGGTAGAGTTGGTAGTTTGGGGTAATAGTTGGTAGTTTGGGGTAATAGTTGGTAGTTTGGGGTAGAGTTGGTAGTTTGGGGTAGTAGTTGGTAGCTTGGGGTAGAGTTGGTAGTTTGGGGTAGTAGTTGGTAGTTTGGGGTAGAGTTGGTAGTTTGGGGTAATAGTTGGTAGCTCGGGTAGAGTTGGTAGTTTGGGGTAATAGTTGGTAGTTTGGGGTAGAGTTGGTAGTTTGGGGTAATAGTTGGTAGTTTGGGGTAATAGTTGGTAGTTTGGGGTTGTAATAAAAGAAGTTATTGTTGATAAGTTAAATAAAAAAAATAAAATGATTTATCCACAGAAGGGATATGCTAAATGGTAATATGGGATACATTGATAATAAAAAATGATTGTTAATAAAATAAAATGAAATGAAATCTCAAAATGTTAATATTAAAATGCTTGAAATTAATTAAACAAAAAATAATTAAATATATTTACTTAAATGAATCTAATAAATATATTTTAAAAAAAGTATACTAATCTGATTTGAATTTACTGAGTCTAAATAAAATGTTAATAATGTTTTCTGGTCCAACCTTGCCTAGTCGCCAATTGCCATGGTAACACCATGTTTATGTAACTAGTAGTTGGTAGTTTGGGGTAGTAGTTTGTAGTTTGGTGTAGTAGTTGGTAGTTTGTAGTAGTAGTTGGTAGTTTGGGGTAGTAGTTTGACATTTGGCTGCTTGAAGATGAGGTCCCATAGAGCCGCATAGTATTAGTCAAAGTTGCCAAGATTGACCTACCCTTTGAGTTGAGGTCAGCGGTGTAACTTCCACAAGTTAGGCTCTCTAGACATCCCAACCAAAGTTGCTCACCCTCAAAGTGACGTTCCCAGAATGTTTTATTATTTTTTACCCTGCAAGTAGGTTAAAATTTACTTTCCTAATTTCATAAATTTTTCAGAATAATTGTTAAAATTGAATGTTCTGTCGTCTGACTCAAACTTTGAGAAAATGACTAGAGTGGATGTGTGTTACACCATACCAACTATAATAAGATCCTGAAGAAAAAATTTAAAAATGTTATCCAAATCCTCCTCATTATTCAAGTTTCACTTTTTGAGAAACGAGAGTCTCGAAATGCAAAAAAATAAAACGTGCTTTTGCAAAAAGTCTTTTTGAGAACACGATTTCACTAAATCTTCACTATGGAACACTGACTATATAACCATATTGGGATCGATTATTCATTTTCAATGAGGATAGCGTCAACCCAAAAACCCTAATAATTGTCAATATAGTGAATATTACGAAATTTAGTATGAGGATTCAGAAGTCCCTGTGTGTCAAATATATTTTTTTGCCCAAAATGGTCAAATGGTTTTAAAGGGGGCGCGGAAACTTTATTGATTAATTCGTGCTGAGAAAATAGCATTGCCGTCTGATGAACCGACTTTTTTTGTTCTTAATAATAAAAAGCCGCAACTATTGTATCGAAGATGTAGATACCAATTATGAATATTTTTTTGACTCCTGTGGGAGCCTCTGCCTGAAGAGAGGAGGAGAGACCCTCCCTCCCCTCCCATTTCCCCTCCCATCTGCCATCTCTTCATAGTTCTACTCTACTTTAAGTTCTCTATTTTTTCGACTCTTGTGGAAGCCTCTGCCTGAAGAGAGGAGGAGAGACCCTCCCTCCCCTCCCATTTCCCCTCCCATCTGCCATCTCTTCATAGTTCTACTCTACTTTAAGTTCTCTATTTTTTCGACTCTTGTGGAAGCCTCGGCCTGGAGAGAGGAGGAGAGACCCTCCCTCCCCTCCCATTTCCCCTCCCATCTGCCATCTCTTCATAGTTCTACTCTACTTTAAGTTCTCTATTTTTTCGACTCTTGTGGAAGCCTCTGCCTGAAGAGAGGAGGAGAGACCCTCCCACCCCTCCCATTTCCCCTCCCATCTGCCATCTCTTCATAGTTCTACTCTACTTTAAGTTCTCTATTTTTTCGACTCTTGTGGAAGCCTCTGCCTGAAGAGAGGAGGAGAGTTCTCCCACCCCTCCCATTTCCTCTCCCATTTCCCCTCCCATCTGCCATCTCTTCATAGTTCTACTCTACTTTAAGTTCTCAGGTCGCTCACCTCCCTTTCATATGAGTTTCTCTTGTCAACTTCCTCCTTCTCCTCAAAGTTGTGGTATTCTAACTTCTCCTAATCATATCCCTTTTCTCTGCACTTAGACACAACTTTGAGCAGGTTCTCTAAGAGTCAAATACCCCTTCATCTATACTCTCCCACATATATAACTAAAATACATATTCAACTTTAATTATAAACTAAACCTGATCCCAATCCCTTCCTTACATCGGTAGTTATTAGGTTTTTTAAGTTGAGCTCCCTCTAATCCTGCTTCCCTTGAGCCGATTCCGCTGAAAATTAATAAGTGTCGTTCTTATGGTTTTTGGAATTCCCATATGAAATTTTATATCATACATTCATTACAACGGCAGTTATTAGAGTTTTTGAGTTAAGCCCCCTCCCCTTTGACCGATATGGCTGAAAATCGATAGGTGTTTACCTTATGAGGTTTTGGTCACACATATAAAATTGTATCCTTGTAAAAATTGAATCTTCTTACTAAATGTTGTGTCGATTCATTCATTACATTGGCAGGGGTATTTGTGTCCAGCTCCCTTCTCTGATTCCGCTGAAAAGTAATAGGTACCATCCTTATAGGTCTTTGTAAATACACATGAAATTTCGTTTAAATACATTCATTAAAACGGCAGATATTAGTGTTTTTCTGTTAAACCTCCTCCTAAATCCCCCCTTTTAATTTGGCTGATTTGGCTAAAAATCAATAGATGTTGTCAGCAGAGGGTTCTCTGGATAAGCATGTACAATTTCGTATCGATCGGGAGTTACCGTGTTCACAGACACACAGACAGAATGTTTTTTTTTTTCATATTTGGAATTTAGAGGTCAGAAATTTCGTTGAAAACTCCGCATCGAATTTTTGATCCATTACATAACTTCCCCGTTACTTCGTATAGCTGAGGAAAGTAAATAACTGGTGGTCCTGCCTTCGCCCTTCCCCCCTCCCCCCCCCCCCCCCTCCCGAAGCAAACAATGTTTTGTCTACGCCACTGACGAAGTCTGCAGTAGATGGCTTGATCTCACCCCGATCCTTGAGGATAATTGGTAACTGATCTTGCGACCTCCTAATGGGATTAGCAATCCATTATCTGTACTTAACTAGAGACCACTTCAAGACTCAATACCGTCAGCCTCCCTCAATTCCACTTCCCAATAGTTGAGATTAATAATTAATTAAAATTATTTTAATTACAAAAAGTTGATATTTAAAGTGCATGAGGTGTGTATGAGGTAAAAAAAATAATTAAAAAAAGTAAATTCTCTAATTAAAAAAGAAACTTAAGAAATTAACGAAAGAATTTTCAAGTTGAAACCAGTTGTAAATAATTAAAGGATCCGGCATAAATCCATTTTAAATCTACATTTTCTTCTTATTCTATTTCCACAGCTAAAAAGAGTATAGAGGAAGTTATGTAACCGGTCACAAATTCCATATTGAGTTTACAGAGGAAAATTATGTTTTCCAACCCACTAGTTACAAAAATTTAAAAAAAAACAATTTTCTGTCTGGCTGTGTCATAAACACGATAACTTCCAAAGTTTGTACACAAACCCATAAGAACAACAACAACTATTGAATTTCAGCCAAATCGGCCGATGGATGGTCGGAGCTCTATAAATCGTTTTAATAAATGTATCGTCATGAAATTTTATATTTGAATCCATTATGTATTTTTTTAATCATAAATACTCAAAAACTGTCAAAAATTCCTTTTTTTTTTCTTTTTTTTCTATATCTCGCACATTGGGACCTGATGATGGGACGTAAGAATGTCCCGAAACATCGTTGGATAAAGACACTTCCGAAGAGTTTTTTTTGAAAAATAGTTATCTTTATTTTTATTAAATTGAAAAATGTCTCTACTTACTATAAACGTATCTTGTATTAATTTTTTTATATAATTATATATTTTTAAGTATTTATTTGTTCAGTTTTTATTAATTTCATTTTACTTTTTTTAATGGTTTTGTTGTTATTACTAATCATAGATGTGTGTATAACTCAAGCAGTTATAAATCTAATCTATAAGCTATCTTAATGTATAAATTCTTTTGACGTATCCTATTACCATGTATTGGTTTAACGGAAATAAATGTATTACTATTATTATTATTAAATGCAGTTTTTCGAAGGCTGTCCGGTTTATGAGATATATGTATAACTCTGGTCACGGGGAATAAATTGGTAAGTCTAAATTCGTAACTTTTCAGGGCAGCACTTTTTTACTTTTGCATTAATCGTGTAAATCCAGTTTTTGGAATAAATAAATTATGTCTGCATCATTATTAATCATATACCTTCTAAATCTATAGGAGTGAATGAAAATGAATATTGTTAATCCTTTATTGGATTTTCCCTTAGTTAACTAACCATTCCCCATCACTTACCTAATTATTAACCATATTTTTTGAAATACTCGTGAATTTGATTTAACCCAAAACTCTCTTCACTTGGAATAGTCTGCCGTAGTGAATAAATGGTTAAATGCAGTTATCTCGTGAATGATTCCTCAAAGAAGTAGATTAAGTTGATTTAATACACAATTTTACGAGATACCAAGAAACCCACATCTTTATAATTCCGAAAGTATTAGAGTTCTGAGCTCCCAACTTCTTCACAGTGCGGGGATGGCTTGGGAGATGATCACGGTACACTTAACTCATTTTGGCCATTTTACGACTTAACAACTTTATTCCCTGTCACCATATATATAGACTTCTTAAAGTCATTTTTTTATACGTTTGCTTGATTTACTTGAAAACTGTTTTTCCTACCAAATATTTTCCTTAATAAATTTCCAAACATTAATTTGCTCTCATATTTGAGATAGGAATATACAATCAAAATTATTGCGCCCAAAGAATGATCAGTATGTATCGGTAGAAAATATTTCTAATTAGTGTTTAAATTGTAACACATAGCAACAAATTATTATATACTCTTTTATTATTTTTTTTTTTTTTAAATATTTTGCCGTAAGACTAATTGTAGTGCTATAAAGCCGGAGCGAGTATGTTCGGGTAAGGAGGACAAAGGGGAGAACCAGAACGACGGGGGTTGGTTTTATTTGACTTTTATTATTGAATTGTTTTTTTTTTTGTTTTTTCAATTAAAAAGGATAAAAATAAATAAAAAATTAAATATGATCTGATTTGGCCATAACAGAACGTTGAAAATGACAATTATTATATAAGTCATTTTCAGAATTACGCTGAACAATGAAACAAAGAAATCCGCTGACGCCAACACTTGAAATTCATATACCCAATAAATGGATTTGAGAGGGGGAGGGACCTGTACAAAAGGGGTTGGTATAAGAAAACAACTCATATTTCATTCATATTCATACAGAATATAATAATAATAATAATACAGATTTTCAAAATAACAAAATTATAATACTATGTCCTAACTAAGTTCACACTTTTTACTTCCCCAACTATTAAAGTATAGGAAAAGTTATGTAATCGGTCTGAAATTCGATGTTGAGATTTCACCGGAATTTCATGTTTCCCAACCCTTTGACTCAAAAAAAGTATCTTCACAAAATTTAATATGAGGATTCAGAACCTTCTATATATTTTCTGCTACAATATAATTGATTAATCGACCATATAATCCCCAGGATCGATTAAATACCAATCTAATGAAGATTGTCAATTGGAACTGTAGCCAACATTCAGCCCTTTGTCATCTACCTACCCTACCTCCCTATCTCAGTCTTTGTCCGGAGACAATTAATTTTACCTGTTTTTTTTTTTATGTTCACTGAAAGGGTAAAGGCAAATGGACAAAACCAATTTTAAAATTTAATTTTTGAAAAAAGATACCCGTCAAAGCGATGAAAAATTTCAATCAAGTTAGTTGTAGGTCAGTTGAATGTGTACTACCACTTTGGAAAACATTGATCCCTGAATGGGAGGGGGATGTTCTGTTAAAATGATAAAGTGGAGCACAAAGTTTCACATCACAGACATTGATTCTTGTACGACTGGCTTCCGAGTCTGTATAAAAAAAAAGACGTTGGTGAATCACCGGCAAAGTACTTCCCCAGGACGAATTGAATATTGAAAAATGAATATTTAACTTACATATGGGCTCCTAAATTCTCTTACTAAATTTTGATTCTTTAAATTCATTACATCCGCAGTTATTAGAGTTTTTTAATTGAGACCCCTCCCCAGAACCCCATTCCCTTCGGCTGATTTTGCTTAAATTTTACAGGTTATATGTCCTAATTGGGTTTTGACTCCAAATATGAAATTTCATGTCGAAACATTCTTTACATCGGCAGTTTTCGGGGTTTTTGACATCCCCCTTCCCTTCTGCCGAATTAATAAGTGTCTCGTTGCTTTTTTCCGGAATTTTTTTTTCCAAAGGTATCCTAACTTTTCTGAACACTTCTACACGTCTCTTCTTCGGGTCGCAATGACCGTAGTTGTGACACAAGAAAAGAACGTGGAAGTGTCCCAAATGAAAAAATAAAAGACACCTCTAAAAAGGAAATGCAGGAAAAACATAGGACCTTCTGAATCCTCATGCCAAATTTTGTGCCGATACATTCATTACATCGACAGTTATTAAAATTTTTTAGATGCATTCATCGTTTGGTCGATTTATGTGAAAATCCTTAGGGTTGCACGGTATAGTAATGTGACCAAGTGTACTCCCTTATTGAGTTTTGTACTCCTTTTTCGTACCGTACTCCAAAAATACTCCTTTGCAGTCTTTTGTACTCCTTTCTACTCTTTTGTCTTTTGTACTCTTTTGTACTCCCTCCAAAAAGCAGGCTACTTAATAGCTTAGAGCAATTAGAAATAAATAAAGCTAACAAAAGGAACATTTGTATGAATGACCAAATTTATTTCAACTATTCCCCTTTGTGAACACCCTAAACCAGTTCTGTTTCCACATATATGTTTGTATTATCTGTTATTAATATTTGGTTCCACATATATGTTTCAAGTTATCTAAATCTTAACATTATTATTAATTTTATTTCTATTTTTATTATTTACTTGTATTTGTACTTATTTATTTGTTATTTTTCCACGTATTAGTCTAGTGACATTGTTTTATGTAAATTTAGAACTAGGTTTTGTTAAGAAATATTTCATGAGTTAGCTAACGGTACAGCCGGGGGACTCCCAAGTTTTAATAGCACCCTTTGACCTGAGATGTATTTGAAGGGTCGCTCTCTGCAAACTGACTTAGTTCATAACTAGACCTGACGATGGTATAAAGCCGAAACCGGTAGTTATATATGTATATATATCTTTAGTGGAATAGACAATATTTCAAAAATAAGTTTGTTTTATTTATTTAAGAGTATATTCCCCAAAAAAATTTAAATTACTAATTGAATTAGCAATGTGTTGCCCTGGCACTAATGCTGTTGTGGAGAGGGTATTTACCCTTGCAAATGATTACTGGAGCAGTAGCTGCAGTTTTAACGGTAAAGTTGTTCTGACATAAGTGCGCTCTTAGAAGAAAATTCAGAACTATCGAAAAAAATTAATTCAATAGGAAAATATGATTTCAAGAATTAAAATGATGTAGGTATATAAAATAATTAAATTTATATTAATTTTTATATTACTATTTCTTTTAAACATATAGCCGAATGGTTGCGACCTAATGTTTTTTTTCACAACCCCAATCATCATATCCAATGAAATTCCATCCGTACTCCGTTTGTAAAAAAAATAGTTGGTCACCTTATGTATAGATTCTGGCCACGGGTTCCTCTCGATATATTCATTCTATCCAGAGTTATCGTGTTCACATTACTCGTACTCGTATACAGATAGGAATTTTTCTTGTTTTTGGAATCGAGAGTTCGAAAAATATTAAATTTTTTTGAATAACTTCTTGAAACACATTTTTTTAGACGTTTGCTTGATCTACGCGAAAGATCAAAAAAATGTGAAATCACTGACTCAAGCCGAGGCTTTCACTGTGAGGTCATATCGCCTACTACCAGAGCGCTCTTTCGTCACTCAGGTGGACATGAGCCCTACTCTTCTCTGGGAGTCCTAAATTTTGTCTACCTAGGTTTAATCACCTAGGTTATGGATCTTGATGAGTACCTGACATAGCAAAGATTTGTTACCATCTCTTAACGTCCCATCCGAAGGACAGCGTGCTCAAGGATTTTTTACCTCCCAGATAAAAAAACTTAAGGGTTTCGGCCGGATTTCAAACCCGCGTTTTTCGAGCTCAGTAACATACTACTGAGCTACCAGCGTCCTAAAAAAAAAAAAAAAAAAAAATATTATATGATGTGGTTAACATAGAACTTTTTTGATCCAACCAATTTCATACTGATCACTCTCCCTTCCATCCCCCTCTCCTGGCATTACTGCTTATATGAAAGTCATTTTGAGAATTATTCTGTACAATGAACAAAAAATACTACTGATGCCAACACACTAATCTCATATAATGCCAGTATGAAACCAATTTGAGCAGAAGGACGGGGAGTGGATCTGTACAAAGTTGGTTGGTATTAAAAAGTCCTGTGATTTGTTTTAGTCTGAAACATGCATTAGTTCTCTAAGGTCGAAGCGAAGTAATCCTGTTGTTGATTAAATAAATTCAATGAAATAAAAATAAAGAAAACCTGTTTATTTATTATTCATGACCATGTCTAATGAATTAATTGCATTGTCTCTATTTTCACTTGGTATAAAAAGTATTGAATTCGTGAAAAAACTGGAAATCGAGTTTTCAACGAAATTTTAACTTTCATTTTCTGGTACTTTATTAGTGCTCTAGAAAAGATTGTAGCAATGAACTTGAAATTTGAAATGAAAAATCAAATTTTCTAAATTAAATCTGATTATCTTTTTTGGCCAAAATCAGACGAAATATATTATTGATGCATAAGATTTTTTTGCAGAGATATTGTGAAACACTTAATACATTATTTTTTTTATTCACAAATAGCTATTTACAACTGTATACAAATAAATACAACAAGCAAATGTGCTAATAAAGAGGTAATGGCGGTGACACTCCGTAGTCACTGATTTTCTGTCGTTTATAACAGTTATAAAGTGTCACTTTATAACTGTTATAAATGAGTGAAAATCAGTGACTAGGGAGTGTCACCACTGGGTGATTTCTCCCCTCATGACATTTTGACATTGCCATTATCTCTTTATTAGCACATTTGCTTGTTGTATATATTTGTATACAGTTGTTTTAGTTCTAATCACTGCTGCTGCTAAGGAGGTCTCTGGGCCATTGACACTTAAGCCGTCGTTGAGGAAGTATGGCAGAATGGAGGGCTCGGACTAGAGGATTATTGTGGGAACTAAGTAGGGAAAATAATTTTTTATACTTGGATTTACGCGACTTCGGTGACAAAAGGTACGTTAAGGTCAGTGTGAAGAGTTTTGTTGGAGACGTAATAAGGGCAATACTTCGTTGTATATAATTTTGTTTTCAAAGTTAGTTTGAATCTTTTGTTTAGTTAGTTTTGCATGTGTTAAGCTACAGACGCTACGCCCAAACATAAACATGTTTCTGCTCTCCTTCCAAATCTTCCAAATAATTATTAACTGGGCACTAATCCTACTAATCTAATTAGGAGCATTTCTCAAAGACTCCAAAGCCCACAAACTGCACTATGGAAAATTCTGTTTCATCCTTCAAATAGAGAATGTAATAAATGTATTACACGAACATGACAACATCTATCAATTTTTCGCAGAATAAACTGATGGGAGGGGGGCTCAATTCACCCAAATAACTGTATGAGTATGAGGATTCAGGAGACACTAAAATATTGAGTTTTAGCCCAAACGGAGAGCGAAAATATAATTGATGAATTCCTGCGGGGGAAGTACATAGCCGGTAAAGTAAAATTGGTGAATAACCAGCAACGTACTTCCCCAACACGAATTAATCAAGTAAGTTATTGCTCTCTCTTCGAAACTAAAAAATCGTTTTACTAAAAATCAAGAGTTGACTTACACAGGGACTTCTACTAAATTGTGTGTTCACAAATTCATTATATCGACAGTTTTTTGGGGATGAGTGCCCTACCTGTGATCCCCAAAAACCAATTATATAACTGCCCCTATGCATCATATCTCTGTGGAAGTAGATATCTATAATGAGGGCTCTTCAAGAAAACTGCCTCCATATGAAATTTGATATCACTCGGAAATTGGGTTTCTCTTTAGAGCTGCAGGTTTGACCTTTTTTGGGGCTGATCTGTCGTAAAACCTGATTTTAATGTTTTTTTTTACGTCAGCCGCACGTCAGCCATGTAGTTAAAAAACAATATTTTTTTTATTTTTTTTGTTTCATTTAACGATATCGAGGGAGGTGTTATAAAATTTCGAAATACCAACATGACATACTGTAGTACATCCATAAATAACCAGTTTTTAGCGTGTAAAAGTCGGCCAATCACCAACCAGGTACTTACTAAGTTTTAGCTCATTCTTTAAAAACAATGAACCGATTTTCCTAAAAATCAACAAGTGTCTTATTCAGGGATTTCTGAACCCTCAGGTATATAACGACAGTTATCAAAGTTTTTGTTGAGCCCCGTCCTCGTGACTCCTTTCTTCCCTTCAGTCGATTTCACAGAAAATCAAAAAGTGTTGTCGTTATTCCGTTCTCGATAGTCAAATAAAATTTCTAATGAGGTATATTGATTTTTGTTAAACCCCCAAAAATGTTTCAGAGGCTTCATCCAGATATTCGTAGTACAATGATAGTCCAGTAGTGCTGGTAGACGGTTCTGGGAGAACCGAGACCTGTTCCTGACCGGACTGCAGAACCGGGTATGTGAATCAACTGGTACCGGGTCCACGGTTCCAGGTTTTCAAAAACTTCCCGAAAAGGTGAAAGCCTGTTAGTTTTCTAGCTTTCACGCGTAAGTTTTCGCGTTAAATGTCCTTAGATCGACATGCAAATAACTTTCAGCACTCCCAGTCAGTTTTTTGCTCTTCTGAGGGTTCTTCGATCTCTCAATTTAAGGCTACACTCCTACTCACACATATGTTTCCGCGCTCTCTCTAAACCATTGTTCTATTCATTTTATTCGGGGGGCTATAGGCCCATGATCACATGAAAACGTATAGTGTAAAGAGTCAAGGGCGTAGCCAAGGGAGGACAGGGGGGGGGGGGGGGGGCACGTTCTCTGGCCAGAGCAAAAAACCAAAATAAAAATTAAATAAACTAAAGAAATTATAGATTAAAAATTGCGTCTCATGGTCTCTGCATGCTGAGCGTGCACAGAAAGCTGCTGGAAAACCATCGAGAACACTTCAAAGAGGAAGTTCTGTCACGATTTTAGGAGAATAAACGAAAATTGTGCTTTACTTTAATGTACATGTACATGTACAAAACAAGTCATATTACATTTATTTAAATATATATGAATTCCATCATTTCATTTCCTCGCTCAAAATCGTCATTTATGTTATGCCTTATACTCTTAAAGCTGATTTTACATGCGCAGTAAAAATACAAAGCGCAGCAGCAGCAAATGCACGCTATTGGCTGTGAGTCATTTAATTCTAAAAGCACAGAAACCACAGCGTGCATTTGCTGCTGCTGCGCTTTGCATTTTTGCTGGTCATGTAAAGTCAGCTTAAGTATTACAGTCAGTGGTTACCTGAGGGGAAGGTTCTAGGGGTCTGAGTCTCCCAAATTAATAACAAAAAGTCTGCAGAGCTAAGCATGGAAACTGCGGGCTGTGCCCCCGGGAGTCTGTACCCCCCATCCCTGTAGACTAACTTTGTCCCCCCCCCCCAGCTCAAAATCCTGACTACGCCCCTGTAAAGAGTATTAAACAATCGAATGCTGCCCCCATATCTTCAATTAGAAACGTAAGTAAGAATGATTGAAGTTCAAAAATGACAGCAGTTATGAAAATCTAGGGCAGAGGGCTTTAACGAGTACCTACCTGACATCGTACACGCTCGAGACCATCGCTTAACGTCCCATCCGAAGGACGGCGTGCTTAAGTTACCTCCCTTAATTTACCTCCCAGATAAACTAAGGGCCTCGGCCGGGTTTCGAACCTACGATCTTGGATGTACATCATTTATAGGATATTTTGATATACAACATTGTCTGACGTATCCTATTATATTATGGTTTAACCAAAATGAATATCGTTCCTCAATATATTGTTTTTCACTATTAAATTGATGTATTCATGAAATTTCATGAACATTTTAGAATTCGTAGAATGTTATGTACAGGGGGGTGGGGGGTGGGGGGTGGGGGTGGGGGAGGGGGGGAGTTCAACATTTTTGTTATGTAAACGTGACCATTGAATCAACAGTCCTATCAAATATTATTAATTATTCAAGTACCAAAGTATCAATTATTGATATAATATTGAACCAGAGAGGGCGGGGGTGTGCCAGTGCCTCCCTTATATAAATAGGTATATAATTATTGAAATGTTTCAATATCGGGTCAGTCTAATTACCGACATAGGCCAATTAATGACAACAATACAAATAAAAATGTTTATCTGAGTCCCCGGCAATGTACTGTCATGTAAACAATTACACACATTAAAATTATTAATATATTATAAAATCAATTATTATTATTTTTATAAAAAACAGCTGTCAAAAATTTGATATTCCTTTCATTGGAATTTCATTTTTTTCAGAATTAAACTTAACTTTATAGACCAGGAGTGGCCAACCCGCGGCCAGGCTTCAATAATTTTACGGCCCGCAAGATTCATCACAATTTTACAAAATATGTTTTTTTGTGCAATATTTTTGTTTTTAGATTAGTGTTTTGTAACGAATAAATCCCTCAAATTTTCTAATTTGACAAATCTGGCATAAAAAGTTGTGAGCGCTTTTGGATCAACTTACACCTGCGAATCGTTTTTTTCGAAAATACCAACCATAAATCACGCACGAAGTTAACGGACGAAAACCTGCAACATCAATTACGATGTGAGATACAAATATCTCACTAGTTAAATAAATTAAATATTATTCTATCATTTCATTAGTATCATTATTATATTATCTATGTTTTTATGTATGAATAATAATAAAAAACAATAATAATACTCCAAATTGATTCTGTTTTAAATTTTCACTCCGAAAAATGTTTTTAGTGGTTCCAAATCTAATATGTGGATATATCATTTTATATGCGGCCCGCAGGATTATAATGCATTTCCCGCAAGATTATTTGGGTTTGCCACGCCTGGTATAAACTGAAAATAGCTGGGAAATAAAATGAAAAATGAATTTTTCTTCTCCTTTGAAAGAAAATGAATTATTTTTGAAAATGAATTATATAAATGACCCCCCCCCCCCCCCCCTCCACCCCTTCCCAGCACTTCTTTCTATTTTACAAATTTTCTATTATTGTTTTGTACGCTTTCTGAGCGCTATTACAATTTAGCTGATTCCTGTTGGCTCTTTGGACCATTCGTTCGTGGCAATTTACCATTAAATGTTTGTTGTAGATTAAATTTTGGTTAAACTGTCCATAACTGGGCAGATATGACCCTATTTGGTATATATTGAGTCAATCCATGAATATTGAAGGGGATCGATTGATTCTCTGAGCTGAAGCAGATATAATTTCATTGCACAATCTGCATAGCAATAGTGCATCCAAGTAGGTTTTGATTGATTGACAATATAAATATTACATCCCTCTTAGAGAATATGACGTCTATGTATTTCTGTATTAACAAAACCAAAAACTTGTTAACTTTTATATTGTGTTTCTTAAACTTCTCTGGGATGTTCCACTTTTGGTTGTTTCCGGCATTTTTTCCTCCAGAGGTGTCTTCTTTTTTCTTCGTTGGACAATATTTCGGGACAATTGCAGGTCCCTTCTTCTGGTCACTATGAACGACGAAGTTCATAGTGACCAGAAGAAGGGACCTGCAATTGTCCCGAAATATTGTCCAACGAAGAAAAAAGAAGACACCTCTGGAGGAAAAAATGCCGGAAACAACCAAAACTTTTATATTGTCTGATTCTACAAAAATGTATACTTAAAGTATACAGGTTTCGGCAGGGGCGTAGCCAGGACTTTGAGCAGAGGGGGGGGGGGGGGGGGGGGGGTCAAAGTTAGGCTACGAGGGTGGGGGTTATAGACTCCCGGGGGCACATCCCGGAGTTTCCGGTAACCACTGACTGTAATACTCAAGTTGACTTTACATGAGCAGCAAACATGCAAAGCGCAGTAGCAGCAAATGCACTCTGTGGTTTCTGTGCTTTTACAATTAAATGACTCACATCCAATAGCGTGCATTTGTTGCTGCAGCGCTTTGCATTTTTACAGTGCATGTAAAATCAGCTTTGAGAGTATAAAGTATAACACGAATGAAGATTTTGAGCGAGGAAATGAAATGATGGAATTCATATATATTTAAATAAATGTAATATGACTTGTTTTGTACATGTTCATTTATGTAACAGCTGATTGCTGATTTAGGAATCAGTCGCATGGGAAATTTGAAGCTCGTAAGATCTATTGGTAACTTGCAAGCAATCCATTTTTAATAAAAACAATTGTTTTAGTATATTTATCTTGGTTTTTTGCTCTGACGAGGGGGGGGGGGGGGGGGGAGTGGAGAAAGTCCTACCTTAACAAAACATTTGAGTTGTCAATAATCTATTGATCTATTGATCTATTGATCTATTGAATCTATTGATCTATTGATCTATTGATCTATTAATTTGCACCTGTTTGTTCCAGAGAGTCAAGCTGTCTTTTACACAAAGATGGAGGTACTTTATTCTACCTACTTCGTTGATCATGTTACATATCGTTGGCATGTCTAGCGAATGTAGCTTTTTCCTCTTTTTTCCATTTTTCAGATGTGTCTTATTTTACTCGTTATATCGGCCAAGGGGAAGGGTGGAGGCTTAACACCAAAACTCTGCCGTTGTAATGAATGTATCGAATGAAATTTAGTATGAAGATTTAGAAGCCACTATGTAAATCAAATATTGAGTTTTAGCCGAAACGGTCTATCGGCTTTGGAGGGAGAGCAATAACATAATTGAATAATTCGTTCTGGGGAAGTACACAGACGGTGATTCCTGCTCCGGTCTCCAAAGATTTTTGCTTTAAGCATAAAACGTTCATCTGGTTGCTAATGTACCAAGTTTCAGATTAGTTTAAACTTGAATATTGGCAACCTTCAGTACGTCACGGCACAAAGGAGGCACTAGGCTCGTCCCCACTCCCCTGGGGAAAATTAAATGAAACCACTTGCTAAGTTGTTAGTTAAGTTGGCAAGTTCCAAGTCTACATGCTTGATTACCGAGAATTCAACGGATATTAAGCATCTTAGGATCCTTCTGCCTCAGATTTCCGGTCTAGATCCAGGACTCCTCAACATTCTGAACATCACGAACCAACATCTTGTCTGAGCTTGGTCTCATTATATATCACATATATTACTATCATTATATATTGTCAAATTTATGAATCCTAATATTTAGAAACTATAGCTCAAACCGGTACGTAGTACCAAAATCCAGAAGTTTCGGAATTTTCAGATTTTTTTCATCAATAGGATCATTGGATCATATAGGCGCAGGACCATCACGTGATGTTCCATCCGAAAGACGGCTTGCACGTTTTTTTTTTCACCTCCAAAATATAAAATCTAAAGGCCTCAACCGGGTTTCGAACCCGCGATCTTGAGCTCAAAAGTAGGGATGGGTGATAGTCGATAATTCTTTCTTTTCATGCAAAATACTTTCCAATTCCAACATTATATTATAATATGGTTATTATATATTTATTTTTTCATGTACATCTACCTAATTTAAATTATTCTATGTTATGGAGGATGAAAGGGGAATAAAAATATCAATCGAATAAATAATTGTTTTTTAAAATCGAGCTTTTATTTAATGGAAATAACATTTTCTGTCGAAAATAATTGCATTAAGTATGACATTTGGCAAGGATATTAACACATTAATTAAAATCAAAAAACACTTATTTCAGATAATCAATAAACAATGAAGTAGCTACAATGACGTTAGATTCAACAATTTTTATTGCAATCAACAACTTTTATAAAACAAAATCAAGTAATTAATTACCAATTGACGAAAAATACTTTTGTAAAACTTTATGGAACAGTAGGCAGTGATGCAGCTTCTGCAATGGGTTGTTTGGTCTTGGGTGCCGGTTTATAAGTTTCTTGGTGGCGTCTCAAGAGGTGATCCCTTAAATTGAATCTGTTGCAACTAGTTTTGAATAAAACTAGTACATTTAGCACTTTTCCCAACATCAAAGTAAGTTCTAAAATAAATTTCTTCAAAACGTATCCCCTTCAATTAAGGAGAATCGATATATCGATAGTACTATCGCCCAATCCTACTACTAACATTGCTGTATTAATGTGTTTTTATAGGCTACAGAGGCCTAAACATAAACGTTAGTTTCTGCTCTCCTTCTAAACCTTCGAAATAATTATTTACTGGGTACTAATCCTACTAATCTAATTAGGAGCATTTCTCAAATACTCCAAAACCCACAAACTGCACTATAAAAAGTTCAGTGCAGCTCCGACCTGCACATATTGTTACTGTTTCATCATTCAGATAGAGAATGTAATGAATATATTGACACTAACGTGACAACACCTATTAATTTTTCGCAGAATCAACCGATGGGTAGGGGATGATCAGAGGAGGGCTCAAGTTATTGCTCTCTCTCTTCAAAACTAAAAAATCGGTTTGACTAAAAATCAAGAGTTGACTTACACAGGGACTTCTACTAAATTGTGTGTTCACAAATTCATTATATCGACAGTTTTTTGGGGTTTTTGAGTTGAGCCCCTACCTCTGATCCCCAAAAACCAATTACATAACTGACTCTATGCATCGTATTACTGGGGAAGTAGATATCTATAATGAGGGCTCTTAAAGAAAACTCACTCCATATGAAATTTGATATCACTCGGAAATTTGGTTTCTCTTTAGAGCTACAGTTTGACCTTTTTTGGGGTGATCTCTTGTAAAACCTGATTTTAATGTGTTTTTTTACGTCATCCGCACGTCAGCCCACTAGTTATAAAACAATATTTTTTTATTTTTTTTTGTTTCATTTAACGATATCGAGGGAGGTGTTATAAAATTTGGAAATACCAACATGACATACTGAGTACATCCATAAATAACCAGTTTTTACTTTATTCTTACTTTATTAATAACCAGTTTACCCCCATTTTGTCCCAACCCTACTCAAAAGGCTAGCACGCTTACCACTGAGCCACCGGCGCCCTCGTGCAGAAGTACCTTGCCGGTTACTCTACACTTTTCTTCTTACACTTTGACCTGCAACCCTAATAATGAAATAGTTATATTCAAAACTTTTCCTTTGAGTAGAAAGCGAGTAGAAAGAAGAAAAAAAAAAGTGTGAGAAAAAGTTAACAATATTCCTGTGACAAGTATGAAGTATGTTACTGTACCATGGGACATTTTTTGACATTTTTTTTTTTTTTCTCAGTAATTTTGTCTGTTTCTCTATCCTTTGTGTTCTGCAATTAGGATAGGAAGAGTTGGAAGAGAGAAAATTATGTCACTCTGAGGAAAATTCAAAATTGTACGAACCTCAAAGCCCTTCAGAAGAAAAAAAAACGGGAGCACACTCGACTTATGAGAGACAAAAAAAAGTCGTCCGGCGAAATCTCCAGCAAAAATTAATCTATTATATTTTCGCTTTCCCTCTGAAACCAACCATAAGTAATGTCGGTTTTTGTATTCACGAATAAAAATCAATAAAAAAAATTATTCAATTCAGAGACTTTCATTCTGTTGAAAACTCGTTCTCGGATTTTCATACGAATGCAACACTTCCCCATACGAAAAGGTATAAGAAAGTAATAATTAAAAATGCTATAGCAACAATGGTCGGCTAGACAGAAAGGAAGTCCAAAAAATGTTATAACAATGGCCGGTATTAACAACTTCTAAGTTGAGGAACGCGGAAATATAGTGGAATTTGTAATAAATAAATATAACAAACTTATTTTTTGAAATATTGTCTATTCCACTAAAGATATTTATAAAAATAAAACTACCGGTTTCGGCCTCACACCATCGTCAGGTCTAGTTACGAACTCAGTTCATAACTAGACCTGATGATGGTGTGAGGCCGAAACCGGTAGTTTTATTTTTATAAATATCTTTAGTGGAATAGACAATATTTCAAAAAATAAGTTTGTTTTATTTATTTTTATTCAATGATTTATTTTCCACCATTTTCAACAACATTTTTCCATCTTATATCTAAATTTTCAATTTCCTATAATTCTCCTATAAAACTCTACATTTTGATCCGAAAAATAAAACGACTGCTCTTTTTACGTCTCCCGAAGAATTCATCCACTTGGTAGTCCCGGAGATTCTGGAACAGGTCGGATATCTGAAGGGGAGAATATATATGTCGGGAGAATACCGTGGCTGTCTTATAGTGTGCCAACAGCAGTGGTATAGTTTTTGTAGGGTCTCAGCAGTGTGAGGTCTGGCATTGTCCTGTTCGAATAAAAATCAGCAGCATATTGACCAGAGAAGGTCATTTTTTCTTCCAATGCTAACGTCAAACGGTCAAGTTGTTGGCAGTAGACCTCTTTCTTGATTGGTTACATTAAAAACTATTATAATGGATTATTTCTTCCATATCCCACCAAACATCATCCCTGGATGAAGGCCTCTTTTAGCCTCTTTGACAGAAGTTAACATAAAGAACACATGTATTATAGATACTGATGATGAGATTGCTTTCAAAAACGTTTGTAACCAGGGGCGTAGCCGGGGGGGCAGGGGGGAGGGCGCGTGCCCCCCCCTGGCCAAAGCAAAAAACCAAGAAAAATTAAACTAAAAACATTTTAGATAAATAATTGCGTCTCAATGGTCTCTGCATGCTAAGCTTGCACAGAAAGTTGCTGCAAAACCATCGAGAACACTTCAAAGAGGAAGTTCTTTCACGATTTTGAAGGATAAACGAAAATTGTGCTTTACATAAATGTACATGTACAAAACAAATCACATGACATTTATTTAAATATACATGAATTCGATCATTTCATTTCCTCGCTCAAAATCTTCATTTATGTTATACTCATACTCTTAATGCTGATTTTACAACGCGGTAAAAATGCAAAGCGCAGCAGCAGCAATACCGCTATTGGATGTGAGTCATTTAATTCTAAAAGCACAGAAACTACAGCGTGCATTTGCTGCTGCTGCGCTTTGCATTTTTGCTGCTCATGTAAAGTCAACTTAAGTATTACAGTCAGTGGTTACCTCAGGGGGAGCTTTTAGAGTTCCGAGTCTCCCAAATTAATAACAAAAATTATATTATTTTATATTATTATTTATTATATATTATTTTATTATTACTATAACTATTATTTTTTGAAAGGAAAAAAAAATAATGGGAGAATGTAGCTGTAATAATTTTTTTATTTTTTTTAACCCGACGTTACTTACGGGATGACCTGTTATTTGCGAAAACTCAATAATTGACTTACAGGGGACTTCTGATTCCTTCTACTAAATGCCTTATCAATAGAGTCAACCCATTGACAGTTATCAGAGAGTTGAGCCCCCCTTTCCCCCTCTCTAACCCCCTTTTCCCCTCTCTAACCCCCCTTCCCCCTCTCTAACCCCCTTTCCCCTCTCTAACCCCCCTTCCCTCTCCCTAACCCCCCCTCTTAACTTTGAGAGATTTCCTGGGAAATGAAGAGGTGTCCTTATGGTGCTTTGGATACACATATAACAGTTCGTGTCGATTCATTCATTAAATCAGGAGTTACCGTGTTTACCCACAAATATAGATTGAAATTGTTTGTGAAAAATCAACATGGAATTACCTAACTCTCCCTACACTTCGTATTCTGGGAAAATAAAGAAAAGTTTTATTTTTTATTTCCTCAGCTATACGAAGTATAGAAGAAGTTATGTAATCGGTCAAAAATTCGATGCGGAGTTCCCAACGAATATTAAATTGATAAACGACTAACTTGGAATCCTCAAACGAAACTGAAAAGACAAGAAATGAACAGACGTTATAAACTTCTACTAGGACTACTAGACAAAAGGTCCAAATTAACTTTGAAAACAAAACGACTTTTATGCAACGTAGTACTCAAACCTATGTGGACTTACGGACTTCAACTTTGGGGTTCTGCCAAGGCTTCCAATCTCCAGCGCATCCAATCCCTTCAATCCAAAATCCTTCGTACAATAGCCAATGCTCCTTACTACGTCTCCAACAAAACTCTTCACACTGACCTTAACGTACCTTTCATCATTGAAGTCGCTAAATCCAAATATAAAAACTTATTTTCCCTTCTTGGTTCCCACAATAATCCTCTGGTCCGTGCCCTCCATTCTGCCGTACTTCCCCGTCATGGCCTAGAGACCTCCTGAGCAGAATCAGTGACAGTGAAAGTGATTAGCTATAAACGGGAGAAAAACAGTGGGGAGTGTCACCACTGGGTGATTTCTCCCTTCTTGACATTTTGACATTGCCATTATCTCTGTATTTGCATATTTGCTTGTTGTATATATTTTTATACAGTTGTAAATATCTCTTTGTAAATAAAATTTTTAAAAAAATTTCATATTTTCCGATCTGTCTGTGAACACGATAACTCCAGATAGAATGAATGTATCGATATGAAATTTTATATGTGAATTCACAACCCTCTAAAAAAGACACCTATTGTTTTTCAGCCAAATCTACCAAAGGATAGGGGGAGATTAGGGGAGAGGTTTAACTGAAAAACACTAATAACTTATAGATATAATGAATTTATCGACAGAAAATTTTGTATTAGGATTTAGGAGACCCTATCTAAGTCAACTATTGAATATTAGCTCAGACGGGCGACTGTTTTTGGAGGGGGAGCGAAAAGTTAATTGATTAATTCGTTGTGGGGAAGTAGATTGCCGGTGATCCACCGACGACTCTTTTTCTTTTTGTTCTTCCTTCTTTAAACAATTAATTAAATGGCTGAACAATTAATCATAGAGGAAGAGGCTTAACTTCAAACAATGTCAACATTAATTAATTAATAAATAAGTAGCCATTTAAAAAATTTATATCAAAAAGATGAGAAATGTTTTTAGGAAGAACATTAATAATATAAAAATTTGTATCAAATAAAGGAACCAAAAAATTTAATCTTATGAGTTAGTTATGACTCATCCCCGGGCTTTAACTAGGAGGTAATTTCGCCTATTACCAGAGCGCTCTTTCGTCACTCTGGTCGACATGAGCCCGATTCTACAAGTAGTCCTACCTAGGCTCTGTTACCTAAGGTATAAGGGAGAGGGTCTTTAACAAGTACCTCACATCATACAGACTTAACATCCAACCCGAACGATGGGGTGCTCAATGTTTTTTTTTTACCTCCTATATTATATATTGTGATTTTTCTTTTGAGATAAACTGAATTTTTGATTAATAATAATAATAATAATAATAAATTTATTTCCGTTAAACCAATAGATGGTAATAGGTAATTTATACATTAAGATAACTGATTTATAACTACTTGAGTCTAACACATCTATGATTAGTAGTAATAACAAAACTATTAAATAAAGTAAAATGAAATTAATAAAAACTGAACAAATAAATACTTAAAAATATATGAGTACATAAAAAAAATTAATACAAGATACGTTTATAATAAGTAGACACATTTTTCAATTTAATAAAAATTAAGATAACTATTTTTCAAAAAAAAAAAAACTCTTCGGAAGTGTCTTTATCCCCCAACGATGTTTTGGGACGTTCTTACGTCCCATCATCAGGTCCCAATGTGCGAGATATAGAATATAGAGAAAAGAAAGAAAACAATGTAACTATAACAATATATGAAAAATAATATATATATATACCTATATATATATATATATTATAACCATTTCCCTCCCTGTGTGAGTGCAAATCACGTAATTAATAAAATAAATAAAATTGAGATCGAAAAATTATTAAATTTGAAAATTATTTAAATCGCGACTTTAATTAAACAATGCCTGAATAGCTGAAAGCACTCCCACGGGAAGAACGGTTACAAGATCCTAACGGTTAGTTGACATCAGTAATTAACAATAATTAATTACTGTTGTCAACCAGAAGAAGCATGAGTGGGGGGGGGAAATGAAATGAATCAAACCTATAACTTTAACATATTTATTTTAATGAGAACATATTTACAAAACAACAATTGAATATATATAATTTGGCCGTGTGTCTGAAGGACTGAATTATAACTTAATTACGAGGTACCTCGATACGATATCCATGGCGAATGACGGCGTGATCACCCTTTCTGGACTTCCCGTAGAAATCGTCTATTCACATAGTCCCTGAAGATCTGCGTAGTTTCGAGGGCACACCAGAAGTTACACCCCCACTGACTTTGCACCGTCCAAAATCAAAGTGTGTCTCTACGACTAATTCACATATTCAAACTAAACTTTACTTATAGAAAAGATACGTGGTGATCCACCAAGACATGAACGAAGACTGTTAGTAATTTCACATATTCAAACTAAACTTTACTTATAGAAAAGATACGTGGTGATCCACCAAGACATGAACGAAGAAAGTTAATTCACATATTTTAACTGATATTACTTATAGAAAAGATACGTGGTGATCACCCAAGACATGAACGAAGAAAGTTAATTCACATATTTAAACTCAACTGTACAATATAAAAAGAACGTGGTGACCAGCCAAGACATGAGCGAAGAAAGTACTTTCACATACTGAAACTAGGCTTTACAAAGAGAGGAACGTGGTGATCCACCAAGATATGAACGAAGAATGAGTAAAACGGGGAGTGGCTTCCGATATCCGACCGTGGTAGGGGACAGTTCTCGAGACTTGATTCGTCGTCGGACTCCGCCCATTTTATTTCCAGCCAATCGCATATTACCAATTAACATCTGCCTCTAGTTGTGTGAAAACCTGGAGTAAGAAAAAAAACCTTTACTGCTTATTCCTTATACACCGGATGTAGACAATTATCTTGGCTTCCTTTCCATTGTGTCTCTATTATTCTTTATTTTCGCTCCCAGCGATCGCGATTCTCTCGCAGGCATCATTGGTTCCGAGCATTCTCTTCCAAATGCAATTCTCGTTTATTCAACACCACACAACCCATACTTTGCTCCTAGCGATCGCGATCCTCTCATAGACATCGCCAGTTCTGAGCATTATCTATAGGGTAGACATGCTACAATATCCCCCGTTCCCGTTAAAATAAAATATGTCGGCTAAATGACCATTGGAAGTCACATATTTTATTAGTTTCACTTAACACTTGCTCGTTCACTGAGCATATACACTTAACCAAATACTCAGGTATCGACCTCATTATCATGCGTGACCAAAACATGATTTTAAATGTCCTTTCGAATCGGCATGGCTTGCCTATGCATGCGTGACCAAAGCATGATTTTACTTTACGCTGTACTTCTTGGAGTTAACCCTCTCCATTGGCAAATAACGATGATTCTATTTCTAGCATACATTCACTGACTAGTTAAAACATCCAAAAAGGCCCCACGCCTCGACAATGTTTCAACTGAATTCCCATATACCTAATCCGCTTCAACAAAAATTTGGGTTGACCAAACCCTAACCATATGCCTCCTTAGGCCTTCGACAGGTATTTACCTTCTGCCGGAACGACGACGAAATATAAAATAGAAAAATAAGCCCACTCAAATCCCATCTCAGTTTCATAAATATGTAAATTCCGGCATCCGCATTAATCAAGTAGCGAAACCCTTTCTTCAGTTCAACAGTCAGTTCATGGCATAAAAAATAATTAAACAACTCCCGCCCCTTTAAATGGATTCTACAAGCATCAATGGAGTGGCCCCTTCTCCGTGTGTACGATAATTAAATATTCAATTCTGGGTATCCCCTCCAGTTTATAATATATCTCCCCCTTTAGTCATGTATGCTTCGGCACCTTGCCCTAGGATTTCTTAAATAAAATAAAAAAATTGACCTTTTGACCTACCGTGGTCGACACTGCATCATAATAAGTAAGGTCCATACCTGAATATATGTTACAAATATATTTACAAGGCTCTCATTGGGTTAACATAGCCCATCATGGTCACTAGATAAAATATGGGTCAATGTGACATTTTCAATAGATACACACACGGTCGGATACTAATACAAATATTATTTTAAAATACAAAACAAAACAGACAAATACAATTGAAAGTACATTTACCATACGTGACTACCTACAAATGTGTGTGCCATCGCCTCGCTGTCAGCCTACTCAGATCCGCGTCTCCTAATCAAATTTAAATACGTAGGTATATTCCCATGGATGGCCAATCCATATACCGTCTGCCCCGTCCTACAATTATGTCAATTTCAAATGAAGCCACAAACCTATCTAAACTAAATTATCCCAACATCATAAACAAATTGTTAATACTATTTAAAAAAAATACTCTTACTAAGTATATGAACAAAAAATTATCCTAACTTAATATCTAGAATTTAAAAAAAATAAAACTACCCTAACTTATTATCTAAAATTATATCTACAACCTGGCGATTCACTTTGGAATCTTTGAGCTCGACTAAGGGGGGTATGCTCGATGTTAAGCCCCAGGGGAGTGCCAGAATGTCCCCGTCTGCCTTATCCTATTTACAAAAAAAATAACTAAATAATAAATCCCGTCTCCCCAATAAATGTGTATGTGTGATTCTTTGTGTGTTGTTGTATAATGAGGTGTTGGCCGTTAGTGTAAAATAATAAATAATTCCCAAATAATAAAGAATAGTGTCTGTTTTATGTGTGTGTGACTTTGTCTAACTGTTCCTGGGATAGCTGGGGATGGACACCCATAGAGACGTCACAAATCTCTTCCCTGACTCTAGGGCCGCGATCTCGTCTGCAATAATCGCCCCCCTAACTCGGCTGAAGTAAGATCGTTAATCTCAAAGAGAGCCCTAGCGCTTCTCTAGCCTGCTTGTAAATTTATCCGCTAATACACGGCTTCTGTAAGATCGTATAAAAGATTCCTCCTTCCGCTACGTCGCTGCCGAGATGTCCTAAAATAAAAATTTGAGGACTTTCCTTGTCTAAAATCTGGTAAGGTCCTTCCCAGAATAGTAATAGTAATATTTCCCTCTTACCGGTGGATATCCGCAGAGATTGTACTAACACCTGATCGCCAATTTCTAACGTAGTCTGTTGGTGTCGTACCTCAAAGTTCTGTTTCTGTCTTTCGGCCTGTTTTTCTGTAAATTGGTATGTTTGTTGGTGTAGTCCCGAAATGTCAGTTATCCTATTGTCTTTGATGAAGTTCACCTGCGGATGTTCTTCACAAGTGGGGTTGCCATTAGTCGGGTAGCGGATTATGTGGTCATTGTCTGTCGATATGTCATTCTTAATTCGGTTGAAGAACTCCTCCTGTATTCCAGTGATTTCAGAACCAGAATCAAGTAACCCTAATGTCTTGTGTTCCGTTGTCCCTATCGTCATGGTTATTTCGGGGCATTTTGGTGTCGGTTTGTCCGTTACGTAATCTTCACATAGAAGTAAGTCGGTAAATTCCTGCATCAGAGATAATATTCTGACGTCGTCTGGGAAAGTTATGTTTTCTTCATTGCCTGTCAGTCTGTCTGTGATTTCGTCCTCTTTTATACTTGATGAATTTACGTGATCTGGGGCAGTCATAGTATTGTCGGGGTATGTTTGTTTGTCGATGGGCTCTTCCTGCTTAGCAGTGATTGGTAAGGATGTCTTTGCTATTGATTCTACGTTAACTGGTGATCTGATATCAAAAAATTTGTACTCGTAACCTAATCCTTGAAGTGGTCTTCTCGTGCTGATAAAAACTGGTTCCAAACGTCCATTGCCGTGTCTTCCTAAACCGCTACCTTCTTGGTACCCCTGTAGCTTCATCAATGTCAGTCCGTTGTTACTGTCTGTCTTTACCTTTACAGGAGTGGGACATCCATTGTCAATGTTAGTATGTAGGTCAATGTCCCCTGTCAATCTCGTCATCATTTCTGTACCAAGCAAACTGCGTATGTCCCCCTTGAATTTAAATTTACCTCCCCCCATAGTTTTAAGTTTGTTCATCCCACTCCTGCTACTTAGTTTTTTATCAAGCGGTCAACAATTGGTTTCAGGTTGTTAGCCAACTCTCCAAGGGATTGCTTTATTTCTTTCATGTCTGTATTGACATTGTTGTCGGTCACTACCTCCATGTTTCTTACGTTAGGTTTCGACTGGTTATCCCTATAATTAGGTGGTCGATTATAATTCTGATTTGAGTCATAGTAATTACGTGGCCGATCGTAATTTGGATTTGACTCGCGGGAAGGGCCTCGGCTAAATTGATTCCCTCTCTCTTGATTGTAGTGAGAGGTTCCCCGTGCATTCCCAGAATTGTAACGAGGTAGGTCTTGTTTGGGAAAGTTATTGTTTTTCGGAAGACTATCTGGTCGGTACTGTCTTTCCCCGCCTTTCCAAGAACTATCCTTTAATTTACAATCACGTCTAATTATGTTAGTACCTATCCTAATTATTTGCTCATGTAGTCTCTCAATAGAGATTATTCCCTGGATCCTAACTGAATTTTCGACCGTCTCTCCATAATGTTTGCTTAATAGTTCACATACGTAGCCTTCCGGAATTTTATATGTACTATCCTGGAGTCGTGACACTAATTTTGAAAAATGTTCGCTGGGTGTTTTATCCATATGATCGGCATAGCCTTGGGTATCAAGTTCCCTACGGACTATAACGTCATATTTCTCCCCGCAGAACCTATCTTTGAACGCATTGACGAATTCATCAAAAGAGCGGATACTTCCTGACTTTACAAGGAACCAATCCAGACCCTCGCCCTTTAAATGTGACTTTATAAATTCGTTCAGATTATAAAATTCTCCAATGTGACTATATGCAATTTCTAAATTTGATATGAAATGGTTGGGTAAATCCAACACATTGTTACGGAACGTTACCTTGTTACGTTCGTAATTTTTTATATACGTATTTTGGAAAGTGACGTTACTAGGTTGTTCGCGAGCAAAGGTCTGACCTGTATACCAATCCTTATGTTCTTCAGGGATGGGGAACGTCACTTGGTCATTATGTTTTGGGGTTGAGACCTGATTTTGACCCGAAACAGTATCTATTCTCTTCGAGATATTGGCGAATCTCTTCTCACAATCGGTACGAAAAAGATTTTGGTTCGAATTTATTTCCTCGACCTCCTTATCTAAACGTTGTGTTTCTGACATGATCCTACCTGTCATTTCATGATGACAGACATCTACCATGTCCCTAACTTCAGAAACATGTTTGTCATATTTCCCTTCTAAATTATCCTGTCTAGTTCTCAATTCTCCGGACTCAGATCGTAGAGTGCCCATATCGCGATTAATGGATTCGATATTATTTGCCATTGCCGAAATTTGTTCCTTTATCTCCGAAGTCTGCTGTCCTATCTGTTCCTGCATGGCCTTTCCCTGTTGTCCTAGTCCCGAAATCTGTTCCTGCATGTCCGCTTTTAAATCCTTTCCCAAGTTTCCCATCTGTTCCTGCATGGCCTTAAACATCGCCTCTAGGTCAAATTTAGGATTTTCTACCGGGGACTCCGGGGGCGTACGGATAGTTTTCCTAGACCGTGTCTGTATCGGCTCTAAGTCCGACTTCCCTTTCCCTTCCATTCTGATAAGAAATATATATCAAAACAATTAAATGAATTATACGGGAGGTCTGGTGCTAACCTAATTTCTATGGTGACCTGTCAGATGGCATCACAATACAACAATAGTTATAATATGTAAAATAAATGCCTACTAAATCTACATAAAAAAAAAATCAAAAACAAAAAAAAATAAAATTATTTCAATAAATGATGTCATTCATTGTCCCTACCCTCACCCATCCTTCTTCAGTTTTGATTCTAAATACCGACTTTAAGTGAAAATATAACATTGTGGCCTAATAGGCTGGAATCTACGTTAAAAAGCAAAAAAAAAAAATTTTTTTTTTTTTTTTAATTAAAAAAAATTAATTAATTAATAAGGGACCGATTAGTGGGGTTCATTAATTATACTAATTGGCATAATTAATAAACAAATCAAGTCCCTGTTCGGTGGCGCCAATTATAACCATTTCCCTCCCTGTGTGTGAGTGCAAATCACGTAATTAATAAAATAAATAAAATTGAGATCGAAAAATTATTAAATTTGAAAATTATTTAAATCGCGACTTTAATTAAACAATGCCTGAATAGCTGAAAGCACTCCCACGGGAAGAACGGTTACAAGATCCTAACGGTTAGTTGACATCAGTAATTAACAATAATTAATTACTGTTGTCAACCAGAAGAAGCATGAGTGGGGGGGGGGGGAAATGAAATGAATCAAACCTATAACTTTAACATATTTATTTTAATGAGAACATATTTACAAAACAACAATTGAATATATATAATTTGGCCGTGTGTCTGAAGGACTGAATTATAACTTAATTACGAGGTACCTCGATACGATATCCATGGCGAATGACGGCGTGATCACCCTTTCTGGACTTCCCGTAGAAATCGTCTATTCACATAGTCCCTGAAGATCTGCGTAGTTTCGAGGGCACACCAGAAGTTACACCCCCACTGACTTTGCACCGTCCAAAATCAAAGTGTGTCTCTACGACTAATTCACATATTCAAACTAAACTTTACTTATAGAAAAGATACGTGGTGATCCACCAAGACATGAACGAAGACTGTTAGTAATTTCACATATTCAAACTAAACTTTACTTATAGAAAAGATACGTGGTGATCCACCAAGACATGAACGAAGAAAGTTAATTCACATATTTTAACTGATATTACTTATAGAAAAGATACGTGGTGATCACCCAAGACATGAACGAAGAAAGTTAATTCACATATTTAAACTCAACTGTACAATATAAAAAGAACGTGGTGACCAGCCAAGACATGAGCGAAGAAAGTACTTTCACATACTGAAACTAGGCTTTACAAAGAGAGGAACGTGGTGATCCACCAAGATATGAACGAAGAATGAGTAAAACGGGGAGTGGCTTCCGATATCCGACCGTGGTAGGGGACAGTTCTCGAGACTTGATTCGTCGTCGGACTCCGCCCATTTTATTTCCAGCCAATCGCATATTACCAATTAACATCTGCCTCTAGTTGTGTGAAAACCTGGAGTAAGAAAAAAAACCTTTACTGCTTATTCCTTATACACCGGATGTAGACAATTATCTTGGCTTCCTTTCCATTGTGTCTCTATTATTCTTTATTTTCGCTCCCAGCGATCGCGATTCTCTCGCAGGCATCATTGGTTCCGAGCATTCTCTTCCAAATGCAATTCTCGTTTATTCAACACCACACAACCCATACTTTGCTCCTAGCGATCGCGATCCTCTCATAGACATCGCCAGTTCTGAGCATTATCTATAGGGTAGACATGCTACAATATATATATATATATATATATATATATATATATATATATATAGGTTAATCAATTATAAATGAATGTATAAAAAGTCTAAATAAATAAAAAATTATAAATTAATAAATAAAACAATAACGTACATTGGACTGACCTTTAAGGTGTGGAGGAACTCGGCCCAAAAAATAAAAATGAAAGCTTTGTATCAAATAATGTTATTGGATATGAAACAAAATTCTTTATTGTGATTATATTATTCTTTTTGAACAGTGAGAATAAAATTCCGTTTCCGTGTAAAGGGTTTCCTCTAACATGAACATTTTTAGTTGATATTTAAATATTTTTTTTGTATCTATTGACTTCAAGAAGTGGGGAAGGGCATTAAACCTCTATATTGAGTAAATTTCGTTTCATCCCCTGACAAAATTTGAATTAATATTTTAATTTTTGACATATGTAAAAATTTTAAGTAAAATTGTATTTCAAATAAGAAGAATGTATTATCTATCAATAGATTTTATGTAAGAAAGATTTCTTAATGCCTTTCCTCCCCTGCTAAGGTCTTATAATTTATGGGCGACCCCTAAAGGCAATTTATTAGTACAGTCCTATTATTTAAGGGTCCTTGGACAGACCTTCAGGGCAGGACAAGGCTTCTAGAAGGGAGACAAAGGGATACGATATTACAGGAGAGGATAAATTGGCCAAATTTTCATCAATGAATGACCGATCTACTGAAAAACAGATGACGTACAAGTTTAATGAATGGAAACATTTGAAAAGCAAATTACGGTGGTAAAGTTACATCTCTGATGAAAAAAACACAAGTTGAAGTTCATTCAAGAAAAAATATGGTAGATCATTGGCAATGTACTTCCCCAGAACGAATTAATCAATTATGTTTTGTGATGTATAAAAATAATACACACATTAAAATGATTAAATTATAAACATTAACAAATTAATTATATTTATTTTTATATAAAAACCAAATGTCTTTTAAAACAAATGAGTAAAAAAAAAACATGGCCATCAGCTGTTTTTTTAGTGTGTTTAGTGTGCCCAGACGAGTCTAGGCCTGGGTTGAATGGAGACGGTCTGAGTGAATTGGCAGTGAAATTGATCCGCAAAGAAGATACTGTTGTTTGTTTATATGTACAGGATATATGCCCAGAAATATATAACTTAAATAAAATTAAAAGAATGGCCAAAATTTAAATCAAAAAAAGATTGAATTAGTGTTAAGAATTTAGTTTTTAAGATTTTTCTTTTGACTTTTGTTTGTTTTCAATGTTTAGTTTTAATTTTAATAATGTAGATTTAAGAAAATAAACCCAATGTTGGTTCTAGTAAATTCTATTCTATTTATTTTCCCTGTTGGCCCAGTAAGATTATTTGAAAACCTTTCGATTAGATTTGATATTATTTAAAATTATTAAAATGGCATCTCTTTAGAAATCCAAATGAAAAGTTGGTTAATTGATTTTTTTTTTAAAATACGTGCACTTTCTTAAAAATTGCACGTCTTAAACTCTGATATTTTTTAGGGCCCTTTTCGAAAATTACTGTAGAAATCAAAATTTAGTAAAAGAAAAGAGATAAAATTTCTATAGGAAATGTAGTATTTTATAATTTATTTTTAATTGTTTATTATTTACTGTTTATTTAATTATATTTTAGTATTATTAATTCTATTATTAATTATTATTTATATATTTTTTTTCTTTATCATTTATTTAAGATTAACACATTAAACCTTTTTTTTTTTTTACCACAGTTTAACTCTTCTTAAAATGACAGTTTCATTCAATATTTGTTTTGTACAGAAACTTCTGAATCCTCGCACGAAATTTCATGTTCATACATCGTAATTCATAGTTGTTATTGAGTCTAGCCCTAATCCCTCCTAACTAATCCCTTCTTCCCAATGACCGATTTGGCTGAAAAACAATAGTTGTCGTCCTTATGGGATTATGGATAAACATATAAAAATGGGTCAACAAGTTTGAATCAATTGAACTTTCTCAGCACAAACTAATCAATTACGTATTCCCTCTTCCTACAAAACCAATCCACTCCAATATTTGAAATACATAATGGCTTCTGAATCCTCAGAATAAACTTTGTATTGATACATTCATTACAGTTATTGGGGTATTTGAGTTGAGTCCCTCCCTCCCCTCCAACCCCCCCCCCCCCCCCACCACCTCTCATCTCCCCTCCCTTTCGACGACTCAACTAAATATTAATAGGTGTTTTCCTTACGGAGCTTTTTATTTACATACGAGATGCGGTGTCAATACGTACGAAATATGGTGTCAATACATACATTACGACGGCAATTATTAGTTAGGTTAGGCTAGGTTTTATGACTCATGCCCGGGCTTTAACTACGAGGTCATATCGCCTATTACCAGAGCGCTCTTTCGTCAATTTGGTGAACATGAGCCCGACTCTACTGTGGGAGTCCTAAATTTTTGCCTACCCTAAATTTTTATTCACCTAGGGTTGGGGTCTTGAACGAGTACCCGACATCGTACAGGCTAGGGACCATCGCTTAACGTCGCATCCGAAAGACGGCGTGCTTAAGTTCATTTTACCTCCCAGATAAAATAAACTAAGGGCCTCGGTCGGGTTTCGAACCCACGATCTTGAGCTCAGAAGACAAGCACGCATACCACTGAGCTACCGGCACCCTCAATTATTAGTGTTTTTGTGTTAAACCTCCCCTCTAAGCCACCTTTCATTGTAGCCGACTTAGGAAATTTCATGTCGATACATTCATTCTTTGGGTGTTGTGAACACTAGCACATACTCACACACACACAGCTAGATACGTTTTTTTTTTTCATTTTTGGACTCAAGTGGTTAAAAACCGCAACGAAATATATATATATATATTGAAATGATTCTTAATCTATGAATTTAATTTTATTTTTTTAAATTGCCCCACGTTGGGCGCCAATGAAATGGTTCTTACTTACTTTGATTTATATTATTCCTTCTTTAATTCATAAATCTATAAAAAAAAACAGGGGTGGCATTCTTTTCTTATTTAGAGTGTTTATGTGAAAATAAAGGAAAAATGATAACTACAATTTTTAAATCATAATGTTTTATAAGTGTATATTTTTAATTTCTTTTTTGTAAATGGTTAAAAAAAAAAGGTTACGGGGTTAGTGAACTATTATAAATTTTTGACAATACATGAAATAAACCTCTTATGAGTTAATTTAGACAGAAAAAAATGTACTCTTGGCAAATGACACAAACTGGATGATTATAAACATGGATTAGAAATTTCTGGCAACTCACGGCACACTATATCCTCTTTTGACTCTTTCCTTCTTCGTCACCCTCCTCTCAGCCTTATCCTCCTTCCATATATAAAACTTAACTTCTCGGGATTTTTCTTTCTTTCACTTCCACGACACTCCTTTATATAAATTTGCTACCTTCCATCTTCTATGCTCCTTCTACACTCTTCAAAACACCCGACACCTCCTCCAAGTTCCTCCAAAAACAGACTACACCTCCTCCAAGATGCTCCAAAACTCTACTACCACGAGTCGGCTCCTTCTACCCTTCTCGCCATCTTTTCCCCCACCCAATGTCATCAGGTTAGTCTTTTCTTTTACAATTAATCATATTCTTTTTTCTTACTTTTAATATCTTTTGCCAAGATGTACCTACATTTTTATTTATTTGTACTTACTATTTTTTTTTTTCTACTATTTTTATAAAGAATAACAATTTCTTTTATTCTTTGTGACCCCCCCATTCTACACGTCACATATCCCCTTCCTATATACAAAGAAATCTGTTATTCTTTACAGCCCTATGCATACAAATACTTTGAACCTTTTGACACATATTTTATGTAAACATTTTTTTTTTTTTTTCATTAATACACTATTTTCTTTCTAACATTTTTAAATACTTATGCAATCAATCCTCTAACCAATATTATAATTATAACATGTACAATTTCATAGAAACCATTTTTTTTTTTTTTTTTTTTTTTTTTTTTATATATAAAGGTAACTAACAAACATTTTTTTTTTTTTTTTTTTTTTTTTTTTTAAAGCAATAATACATTAACTAGCAAACAATATTTTTTTTTTTTTTTTTTTTTTTTTTTTTTTTCAAAATATAATATAATTTCAATAAATAATTTTGTTTTTTTTATCATAAAAAAACATTAAAATATCAAAATTTTTTTCAGAGTGGAGAAGGCACTAAACACTTTTTTTTTTTTTTTTTTTTACAATATCACATATAACCATAAAATTTAAGAACATGTATAACCAAAAAAAACAAATTCAATTTCATAAACTAAGAAAGAAAAACATATGATTAAGCGAGGCTTATATGACCCAGACAAGCCGATCCACACACACATGGAGCAAGATCTCTCATGATTTTAACATATAGGAGGTCATACTTGATCAAAAACAAAATTGCCATAGCAAAGACCGACAAGTCACATAATGATAATTATTATGTTATTATTATTTATTTTTACAACATGACACAAGACTTCAATAAATTCTCTCTACATCACAAATTCACAAAATATCAAGAATCGAATTATATTACAATTTTTTTAGCTAGATATCGGTCATTAGGTCAGACCTACATGCATTGTTTATATGGGTCAAACTATCATAATCCTATTTGAAGTGTGTACTACCTCTCTGTCCCACAGAATCCCGTTAGTTGCAGTCCGTCTCTCCACCAGAATCTATCTTCCATCAACATGTTGGTTTAGTGATATCAGTTTTATAAGTGACCGTACTATCAATTCAGATTTTATTATATTTTGATTTTCATATTTCAATAGTTTCGACTTCTCAATTTAAGATTTTTTTTTTTAAATCTTTATTTCCAAGGTGAAAAACACACAACAAAGCTATTATTTGCTACTTCGTAATAAAAACAATTTATTCATTAGCTGCTTACTTTTAATTTATAATTTAGTTTTATTTTTACTTATTATGATTTAAGAAAAATATATTTAAAAAACAGAAACCATAGCCATAAGTTCATTTAAAAATCCAATTACACAAGTTCCTTGTTATCAAAAATAATCCATCGGTTTATCTGAAGGAAACTTTTTTTTTTTTTTAAATTTCTTGTGATTTTTAATTTTCTTTAATTTAGTGTGATTTTTAATTAACTTTATTAGTTCTGGGATTTTAAAGTAAGCACTTTGTTTCTGTTTATTTTCATATTTGTACAACTTTATCTTCCGATATCTAATTCTCCTAGAATTTGGCTGCAACATTACTTTAGCTTTTCTTTTATTAGTTTTCTTTAATTTTTTCTTATCACAACTTTCTTGGCAAATATGGCCCAAATTTCCTTTACAATTATTCTTATAATTTATTTCTGTTAATTTTACTTTCAAGATAAGGATATTTTTATTTTTTATTTTATCTTTGGATATTTTTGACAATTTATAACTTTTTCTAATAAAACCTAGCCGACATAATGTATTAAACGGAATATAATCTTTATTTATTTCTTTGTTCAATTTTATTTTTCTATTTTCCTTTCTATTTGATTTGCTTTTACTTATTTCTAATTCATTTTTCTGAGCATTACCTATTTCATTTAATTTCTTTTTCTCATCTGTTATTAATTTATTTTCACATTTATTTTCAACTTCAATAAGATCTGTTTTTGTCTCCACTATTATTTCGGTATTTTTTTTTTCATCGGTTATATTCTGGAGCGTTTCCATTCTCCCTTGTTCCACGGATGCATTAACGTTAGCATTTGTCTCTAGTATCCCCTGGTGAACGGTTTTAACTATTATATCTAGTTCTTCAATCTTGGTTTTATTTACATTTATACTTTGTTCTAAATTTTTTTTTACTGTTATTAAATTATTTTGTTGTTCCCCCCTTAGTTGCTCTATATTTTTACTTATTTGTATTTCAAAAAACCCAAACCTTTGCTCAACCGACTCGATTATTTCTTTTTTATTAGTTTCTATCTTACAACTTAACTGTTCCATACGATCCATCATTTGCTCAAATTGGCTCGGATTAAACGGATTATCGTCTTTCTTTTTATTTGCTTCCTCATCCCCCGAATTCGACCTTCCTATAAGCGGACTCATGACTATCATAGAATTTTCTCCCGTTCCTTCTACAAATCCAGATTCCCGAACATCGCTATCTACGTTCCGGAGTCCTAATCCGCCGAGGCCACTCCCGATTCCGTCCATTCCTGCAGCTAATTCTCCCACCTCCCCATCGTAAACAAACTCCGGACCTTGCTCTCCCGCCATGCTATGGGTCGACTCACCTGTGTCCTCATCCGCCATCTTGCTTCACAATGCTACTTATTCAACAAAAAAAATTACAAGATATTACAGATCAAAAAATATTCTTAATTCTAATCAAATTAAACTGTACTGAACTACATTAAACATCGAAATCTATATATTTTCACTTTAATTGTTAGATTTCCCTTTATTCGCACACTCTAATTGGCCACTTAGTTGGGCGCCAATGAAATGGTTAATTATTCTATGAATTTATTATCTGTTCAATTTTTTTAGCAAATGCCCCACGTTGGGCGCCAATGAAATGATTCTTAATCTATGAATTTAATTTTATTTTTTTAAATTGCCCCACGTTGGGCGCCAATGAAATGGTTCTTACTTACTTTGATTTATATTATTCCTTCTTTAATTCATAAATCTATAAAAAAAAACAGGGGTGGCATTCTTTTCTTATTTAGAGTGTTTATGTGAAAATAAAGGAAAAATGATAACTACAATTTTTAAATCATAATGTTTTATAAGTGTATATTTTTAATTTCTTTTTTGTAAATGGTTAAAAAAAAAAGGTTACGGGGTTAGTGAACTATTATAAATTTTTGACAATACATGAAATAAACCTCTTATGAGTTAATTTAGACAGAAAAAAATGTACTCTTGGCAAATGACACAAACTGGATGATTATAAACATGGATTAGAAATTTCTGGCAACTCACGGCACACTATATCCTCTTTTGACTCTTTCCTTCTTCGTCACCCTCCTCTCAGCCTTATCCTCCTTCCATATATAAAACTTAACTTCTCGGGATTTTTCTTTCTTTCACTTCCACGACACTCCTTTATATAAATTTGCTACCTTCCATCTTCTATGCTCCTTCTACACTCTTCAAAACACCCGACACCTCCTCCAAGTTCCTCCAAAAACAGACTACACCTCCTCCAAGATGCTCCAAAACTCTACTACCACGAGTCGGCTCCTTCTACCCTTCTCGCCATCTTTTCCCCCACCCAATGTCATCAGGTTAGTCTTTTCTTTTACAATTAATCATATTCTTTTTTCTTACTTTTAATATCTTTTGCCAAGATGTACCTACATTTTTATTTATTTGTACTTACTATTTTTTTTTTTTCTACTATTTTTATAAAGAATAACAATTTCTTTTATTCTTTGTGACCCCCCCATTCTACACGTCACAATATATATATATATATATATATATATATATATATATATATATATATATATATATATATATTATATACTTCGTATAGCTGATGAGTTAAAACCAAGGGCTGGGTTTCGAACCCGCGATCTTGAGCTCAGTAGGCAGGTACGATACCTCAGAGCCACCGGAGCCCTCAAATACGTGTATAGATAGATCCCATAAGGCATCTATGTTGGCAGTTGAAAAGTTTTCAACCAAAAACAATGTGTTAGTTGCTTGGACTGTGCCCCCACGTATATCCGCTATCTTGAGTCCCTGTGAACAGGTTGGCAACCTGTAGAACGCCCCCCTCTCCCTCTGCTATCAGTTAACCCTCCTTCCCCCGGATACAAACATTAGCATGATAAGTCCCCCTAAAAAAAGTAATTTATTGTTACGTACCTGTCTCCGGAGAAGATTTAAGTTATTCCCCTCCTACAAACACGCCCCTCTGTATGTTAGAGTCTCCTATAAATTATGAAATAATTTTGAAAGTCATTTAAATGTTTCCTTAATATTAAAAAACTAGCTGTGTCACCTGGCGTTGCATGGGCTAAATCAAATTTCTTTCATTTTGTTCGAACTGTGTTCTATGTTTGAAAACCACCTTCCCTTTCTTATAAAAGTTTTTCTAAATCAAAAATATTACATTTTTGAAGAGTCCTCCCGTTTTTGATGATTTAATAATATGAAATGTTATATTTCAAAACTATCGAAAAATTCATGTGGGACAAGATTTTTCATAGACATAAAAGACGTCTTCCCACTGTGTATTTCCAGCCAAAACCGTTTTTCAACAAGATCATTAGATTCCATTAGGAATACTGAGTGTTTCATTAGGCTCCACAATATACGGGTGGGATGTGCCACTGAAACCCAGTTTTGATTAGAAATGAAACAGTGAGAAGACGTATTTCTATGCCAAAAAATTCCTTGATTTTTCATACTTGCCAGAATTCGTTTTATTAAAAATAAATTTCGTCTAATGATTCATTGAAAGAAAAAATTATTCTGAAATAAGTATAATTGACAGGTAGAATTTTTTTTAAATAAAATATTACAGAGAAAATGGTTTTGAATATTATACGACTTTTGATTTTTGCATTTACATAAGATCTTTGGAATAAATTCTACAGAGCAACCGACTGTAAAGCTATATTGTTTTTGAAATATTCGACATAATTTTATTTGTGACCTATTTTTGAGTTCCTAGTTTTCCATATTTTTACATATTTCCACAGCTATACCAAGTATAGGGGAAGTTATGTAATCGGTCAAAAATTCGATGCAGAGTTTTCGAAGGAATTTCATGTTTTCCGACCTTCACATTCTAAAAAATGTCTATGTGCCTGCGAACATGATAACTGCCGATGTAATGAATGTATCGACATGAAATTTAATATGAGGATTCAGAAGCCACTATATAAGTCAAATATTGATTATTAGCGCAAACAGTCGACTGGTTTTGAAAGGGGAGTAAAACGTTAAAAGATTAAATCGTTCTGGGGAAGTTCACTGCCGAAGATTCACCGACAACTTTTTCTAAATATTATATGCATTCATGATTTCTTCCCCTCTGAAAAATTCCCATAGCTCGGCTACAAATTGGCATTGGCTGCGCAAAATGTATACCCTAATGTAAAAAAAAAAACAAAAAAAACGGATAACCGGGTTACGGATAACCGAGGTTTAACTGTAACTAAATAGCTAATGTGAATACCAATAAAGTCATTGTTACCTATTTACACGCACTGTTTGACACAACTGTTATCTTCCAGTTTGAGTCAATTTACTCTGTAAACAAAGAATTTGTGGCTATTTTAATTCAGTGTTAAGGGTTTGTTTGTATTGTACAGTTGGTATACAGTTTACTGAGGGCTAATCCGATCACATAAGTGTGCCACTTGTGTTGTTTGTAAACAAATGAGTTGTTTGTTTGTTTGTTTTGGCGTCTCTGTGTAGGACAAAGAGGACCAGTTCTCTATAGGGTTCTGGTCCTTGTATTCTAACTCTAAAATCTACTTCTAATAACTAATGGCCGTTTTTAAGGGTTCCATAGCCGGTAGCTCAGAGGTAGTTTGCCTTCAGAGTTCAATATAGCGGGTTCGAAACCCGGTAGAGGACGTTAGGTTTTTCATCTGGGAGGGGAAAAAACTTTGAGCACGCCGTCCTTCGGATGGGGCTTAAGCAATGATCTCGAGCTTTACGATGTCAGGTACTCGTTAAAGATCCCTCCTGAATAAACCTGGAAAGGCAAAATTTAGTCCAAAGAGACGAAAGAGCGCTTTGGTAGTAGGTGATATGACCTTGTTAAAGCTCAGGCATGAGTCTAAATATCTAAGTATAAACATCAGATTGCAGGGGTAGGTTATTGGTATGCCATTGGTATGCCATTTTTATGAGTGATGCGTAGCACATGCTGCCCGTTTGAGGGGAACATAATATTGGTTGCGGTCCACAATCCTTGCAATAACAACTAACTTTTCCCTGCTTGTGGTGAACCCGAGAACATACAACACACTTCGTCTGAACTTTCCTTTCATCGTTTGCTGATAGTGCCACCAGTGTGCATCAGTCTGCCTCTGCAGATCGATTCTGAACTGCTGAAAAGTTGCCAAACAAGAACATGTCTCCTGGCTATATTATTAGCGACATCTTGGCTAGAACTGACAAAAAAACGGGTTTTCGTTGATAATGAATGTTTTCCCGCGCAATATGGCCACGCGCGGTCTTTTTTTCTCGTTTTTTTTTTTTCTTCCACACCAAATTTTGAGCTTACAAGATGAACAAATAGGCAAACATGTTAAAAACCAGTATTGACGCACACAAAGTGGATTATTGTCGATTAACGCACTCTTAAAAGATAACAAAATCTAAAAATTTCAAATACACATAAATTATAACAGTTTAAATGTTTTTACATTTTTTTTTGTTTTACGCCAACTTATAATTTGGTGAACTTCCCATTGGTAGTACGCTGCGTCCTGCTGGAAAGACGTACGTTCATTAGGAGTGTTTAAAACAAAAACCCTAATAACTGCCGATTTAATGTATGTATCGACATGAAATTTTATATTTAATTTCAAAAACCCATAAGAACATCACAGATTAATTTTCAGTGAAATCTGCCGAAGGAAAAGGAGGGATCAGGGGAGGGGGCTCAACTCAAAAACCGTAATAACTGCCAACACGTGATTCACCGACTTCATTTTTGGCTCAAGACATGAAAATCCGCTTAAAACTCAACATCAACTATATGATAGATTTACATAACTCCCTCTATACAGCAGGAATGTGATCCTGAAGGAAGGAGGCAGAGACAGTAATCTGATTCGCTAATCCTCATTTATTTTTGGAAAGTAGCCTAAATAATAACTGTTTAATGTCCTCAAGATTAGCCAATGTTTTATTCAGAGCTTAGTGGAGTAACATTACCCAATTTATATATTTTTTTCTCTTTTGATGTTTTAAAAAATTCGAGCCAGTAGAAACAATGAAATGGACGTGGGGGGAGGGGGGGGGGGGGGTTTGTGCCCCACAACTGCTCAGAATTTAATCAAATCTCCCGGACAATAAAGTGATATTCATCCGGCATTTCTTCAAAAACCTCCCCTTTGTGTCGTCCACTGAACCCTTGACAAAATCATAACCTTTTTGTTGTTTTTAGGAAATGTTTGTTATTGTTTTTTGGTGAATAAAATTGAATAGAGCTTTTTAGCTATTCACAAAAAAAGAATCACCGGCAATGTACTTCCCCACAACGAATTAATCAATTAACTTTTCGCTCCACCTCTAAAACCAGTCAACCGTTTGCGCCATACATCGGCAATTATTAGTTATTTATCTTTTTTTGAGGGCGCCGGTAGTTCAGTTGTTATGCATGCTTTAGGCCCTTAGATTTTTTATGTGGGAGGTAAACTAAACTTGAGCCCGCCGTCTTTCGGATGGGACGTTAAGCGATGCTCCCGACCCTGTGCAATGTCAGGTATTCGTTAAAGACCCCTATCCTAGATGAATAAATCTGAGTAGGCACATTTAGGACTACTAGTAGTCAGGTTCATGTCCACCAGAGCGATGAAAGAGCTCTCTAGTAGTAGGCGATATGACCTCATAGTTAAAACTCGGGCATGAGTCCATAATAACTAACTATAAATAATGAACTTGAGTAATGTAAAGAAAGCGAAAAAATGAAATAAAAATCATTGTTTTCAACTGGGATTAGTAGTCCAAAAATTCGGTTTCAATTTTTTCCGGGAATTAAATGTTTTCAGACCTCCAAAAAGTATATAACTATGGTCCCGATTGCCACTAAATTTCATTTATGGGTCCATATATTTATAGTTAGTTATTATAACTCATGCCCGGGCTTTAACTACGAGGTCATATCGCCTACTACCAGAGCACTCTTTAGTCACTCTAGAGGACATGAGCCCAACTCTACCGTGGGAGTCCTAAATTTTGCCTACCCTAAATTTTTATTCACCTAGGGCAAGGGTCTTCAACGACATAGTACAGACTCGGGACCATCGCTTAACGTCCCATCCGAAGGATGGCATGCTTAAGTTTATTTTACCACCCAGATAAAATAAACTAAGGGCCTCGGCCGGGTTTCGAACCCACGACCTTGAGCTCAGAAGGCAAGCACGCATACCACTGAGCTACCGGCGCCCTCCTATACTTATATACCTGTTTTATATTCAATTAGTTATTGTGACTCAGTCCCGATGTCATATCGCCTACGAGAGCTCCACTTTGGGGATCCTAAATTTTGTCTATCCAGATATAAACCCAAGGCCTTTATAGAGGTCTTTATCGAAAGGCTCGGCGTCCGCAGGATAACGTGCTCATAATTTTTCTACCAATTTTGCTCCGGTCGCCACCATTGATAATATTAGATAAAGGACGATAAAAAATAAACAAAAGAAAGACAACAAACATAAAATTGTTTACTATGTGTATTTGGAAAAATAAAATAAATTTAAATAAAAATAAAATAAATAAATAAATTATTATTAATATATTATATCATATATTTTTTAACTGCGGTCAGACAAACCATTATAGTAGAAAACTGACAGGTCGACTAGAACATAAAGTTTATAGATTTCTTCATTACAAAACAAATAACATTTCTATAGAAATTATCAACACCAAAAAGAAAATATATATAAAAATATCAGAAATAAAAACAAACATAAATACTTTCGAGTTGTTTAAAAATATTAAATCAAAAAAATTGTTTACTTCCAGAATTATACGAAGAATAGGGGAAGTTATGTAATCGGTCAGAAATTCGATGTTGTTTTCACTGGAATTTCTTGTTTTTCGATTATATCGTTGCCTACTACCAGAGCGCTCTTTCGTCGCCCTAGGTGACGTGAGCCTGACTCTACTCTGGGAATCCTAGATGTTGCCTAGTTAGGTTTATTCAATTAGGTTAAGAGGTCTTTAACGAGTAACTGACATCGTACAGGCTCGGTACCATCGCTTAATTCTGAAGGTTATTTCACCTCCCAGATAAAAAAAAAAACTAAGGCCTCTGCTGTGTTTTGAACCCGCGAGCTTTGTAGTCTAGCAAGCTACCTCTGACCTACCGCCGGCCATTTCGTGTGCAATTCGTTCGCAATTACCTATAATAAAAACATATTTTAAAATTCTTTGTTATGCTACTATATTCATTGGGGCTCTGTAACTATGTTCGTGTTGGTCCTAACTCAAATCTCGGATCACTTCAGCTACTGTAATTTAATATTGAACTGATAATATGATATTTACTGATAAGACTAAAAGTTTTTGCGTAAATCGAGCAAATGTTAAAAAAATGGATATCAGAACGACACTTCGGAAGGGTTTTTGGCATGGATCTCGCAAATCGAGGTACCTGCGAAAAATCCCATTGTATATAAAATGTACTCTTTAGTTTATTCTGCAACTTTTACTTGAAACGTTTTTTGATTACTTCAGAAATATAAGCGATAGCTTGAAAAATGTACTTATGCTCTGAAAAAAATTGATTATAATTTTCGCTCAATTTCCGCCAAAATCTATTCAGATCTGTGTGTTCCAATCACATACAAACAGACAGACAGAAGTGAGGGCGCTTGCGTGCTTACTGAGCTCAAGTTAATATAATAATCAAAACCCGAACGAGGCCCTAGGTTTTTTACCTGGGAGGTGAAAAACTTTGAACACGCTTTCTGAGGGGACGTTACACTATGATCCCAAGCCCGTGCGATGTCAGGTTCTCAAAAAGACCCACTATCCTAGGTTAATAAAAATGTAGGCTAGGTTTTAGGACTCCAACTGTAGATTCGGGCTTATGTTCACCAGAGCGCTCTGGAAGTAGGCGATATGACCGCATGTTCATCAAGTCTGGATGGTGTGAATTTGCGGAATGGTGTACACCATCATGTGAGCATCTAAACATGAAGGAGAATAAAATATAAATTTACTTAAAACTTATCTTTTTTATATATAATATTTAATATTTCATTAGAATGTCTGAGGGCTTCCCCTTCATCCTAGTTTCTGGAGATCAAAGCTGGAGTTGCCCAAGGCAGCTCACTCAGTCTCTTACTCTTCTCTCTACACATCCCACAAGACACTACCCGCCACATACACTCAGACCCAACACAAGCATGTTTGCATTTCAGCAACACCAACACCATTTAACATATTGGGCCAACAAAGGGAGAATAAAACAGTTGTCGGTGAATCATCGGCAATGTACTTCCCCCCAACGAATTAATCAATTAACTTTTGCTCCACCTCTAAAACCAGTCGACCATTTGCGCCATACATCGGCAATTATTAGTTATTTATCTTTTTTTGAGGGCGCCGGTAGTTCAGTTGTTATGCATGCTTTTAGGCTCTTAGGTAGGTACGTCGTAACCTAAGTAGGCAACATTTAGGACTCCCACAGTAGAGTCGGGTTCATGTCCACCAGAGCGACGAAAGAGCTCTCTAGTAGTAGGCTATATGACTTCGTAGTTAAAGCCCGGGCATGAGTCATTGTTTTGTCTGGTAGCAAACCTTTATATTGGGAGAAAAGTGGACTGTATATGAATGATTGAGTGAGCTAGAAATTATAGACGGAGGGTATGGTAAATTAAAGAAAGTACCTTGGTTTGATGGTAATACACCGGGACAGCCAGCGTATTCCGGGTTCTCGTCTACTTTCATACAGTACTGTGAGTCCGGAAGATCTTCTCACATAAGTCCTGACTTCAGAGGCTTCTCACATACATGTAGACTATAGAGACGCTTCTCACAGCCAGGTTGACTCCAGGAGCTGTAGTTACATACTTGCAGACTCCAGGAGCTGTAGATACATACTTGCAGACTCCAGGAACGGTAGTTACATACTGATGTCTCCTTGGAAGGGAGGGGAGAGCCTTATCTTTTGAAGGCTCTGTCCTGTATTAATCTAGAGTAGGTAACATTCCATCTACCATACCCAGAAAAAGGGAAAATGGTACGAAACAGTCATAATAACTAACTAATAGACAAACAAAGAACCTTGAAATGTGAAATTCCGATGAAAACTGGATCCAGAATTTATGCACAATTACCAAACTTCCTCATATTAAAGATATAAAAAAGTGAAAGAAGGCGGCAACCTGAAATTTTGGAAAATGTTTTGATTACCGCAACCCAAAGGTTGGGGACCCTTGACACAGAGAGGTGTGTCTCTGTGACAATGTTGCCATCCTGCTCATTACTCAGTATTGATTGAACCTGTCACAAAAGACACTCACTTCTGCTTTGTCTCTCTGAGTGGTGCTTAAGCACCACCAGGGGAGTGTTTGATTTAAGCCCCCAAGACAAATAGACAAAACATACAATACAAACCTCCCTCCTCCCACATACCCTCTAAATGACCTCACATTCTCTTCTTGTTTAACGTCCCCCACGTTTCATTGTTATTACTTTTGTTACTCTAAATGAACATTTTCTACCATAAAACAAAATTTTTTATTCTTCAGGATGGGATTTTATTTAGTTATTGTCGTTTTTGAGTTGAACCCTCCTGATCCATCTTCCGAATTGGCTGAAAATCGACAGGTGTTATCCTTCTAGGACTCTGGATACACATACGAAAGTTCGCTTTGATACATTCATTCTATTTTGAAGAGTTAAGACGAAAATCACTAAGTAACATCATTAAAAATAATAAAAAAATATGGAAGTAATTAAATTGCCGGAGATTCGCGGACGATTTTTTCACATCCATGAAATATTAAATTTTTTTTTTTTAAATTTTAACGAAGGTTGGTTATTGTGACTCATGTCCGGGCAAGAAATGGGCGATAGTCGATAGTACTATCGATATTAATGTTCCTTCATTAAAATGGATACGTTTTGAAGAAAGTTATTTTAGAACTTTTACTTTGATGTTGGGAAAAGTGCTAAATGTACTTTGTGAAAAGTTTTATTCAAAACTAGTTGCAATACAACCAAATTAAGGGATCACCTCTTGAGACGCCACCAAGAAACTTATAAACCGGCACCCAAGACCAAACAACCCACTGCAGAAGCTGCATCACTGCCTACTGTTCCATAAAGTTTTACAAAAGTATTTTTCGTCAATTGGTAATTAATTACTTGATTTTGTTTTATAAAAGTTGTTGATTGCAATACAAATTGTTGAATCTAATAACATTGCACCTACTTCATTGTTTTTTTTATTATCTGTAATAAGTGTTTTGAACTTTAATTAATGTGTTAATATCCTTGCCGTTATACTTATTGCGAATATTTTCGACAGAAAATAAAATAAAATAAAAGTTTGATTTGAAAGAATAATTATTTATTCGATTGATATTTTTATTCCCCTTTCATCCTCCATAACATAGAATAATTTAAATTAGGTAGATGTACATGAAAAAATAAAAATAAAATAATCATATTATAATAAAATATTGGAATTGGAAAGTATTTTGCATGAAAAGCGGCAACTTACTGAATTATCGATACTATCGATATAAAGTTGCCAACTATCGACTATTGCCCATCCCTAGTCCGGGTTTTAACTACGAGGTCATATCGCCAACTACCAGAGCGTTCTTTCGTCGCTCTGGTGGACATGAGCCAGGGGTCTTTAATGAGTACCTGACGTCGTACAGTCTCGAGACATTCGCTTAATGTCCCATCCGAATGCCGGTTCTCATTTTTTTTTTTTTGTAATCAGAGGTTCAGAAAAGATAAGATTTCGGCAAAAACTTAACTTCGAATTTTTTACCGATTACATATCTCACTCTGTACTATGTACATGTAGGGAATAAGAAAAACAGAGAGCCACATAACACCCCTCAAAATCCATAATGTGCGAAAGTAAGTGGAGAGGAGAAGCTCCTACAGCCCTGGATAACCCCTTTACAATATGCATGGCGTTGAGTAGCTCCCGGAAAAAAGGGGAATACTAGGGGAAAAAACAGGGAGAGGAGAGGCGAGAAATGTATCTGGGTTCTTCCATCATACACCTCGGAGCATTAGTTATTTAGGAGAAGTGGGCTATACGTGCAGGGGAAGTGCAGTGTCTGAAGCAGGCAAGACATCTACCTACATATCTGTCTAAGCAGATATTTCTTATCTTCCGTCTTTCAGAACGAATTAATCTACAATCTGGCTGAAAATTAATAGGTGTCATCCTTAGATAGTTTCTGGATACAAAAGGCAATGAATCGAGTAGGCTAACCTGCTACCACTGAGCTACCGGCGCACCCCTTCAAAGTTGTAGAGACTTTGTTGTCTGTCTGTATGTGTGTGGCTTAACACAAAAACGCTAATCACTGCCGATGTAATGAATTGTGATGTATAAAAATAATACACACATTGAAAAGATTAAATTATAAACATTAAAAAATCTAGTTATATTTATTTTTATAGGTTAGGTTAGGTTAGGTTTTATGACTCATGTCCGGGCTTTAACTACGAGGTCATATCGCCTACTACCAGAGCGCTCTTTCGTCACTCTGGTGGACATGAGCCCGACTCTACTATAGGAGTCCTAAATTTTGCCTACCGTAAATTTTTATTCATCTAGGGTAGGGGTCTTTAACGAGTACCTGACATCGTACAGGCTCGGGACCATCGCTTAACGTCCCATCCGAAGGACGGCGTGCTTAAGTTTATTTTACCTCCCAGATAAAATAAACTAAGGGCCTCGGTCGGGCTACGAACCCACGACCTTGAGCTCAGAAGTCAAGCACGCATACCACTGAGCTACCGGCGCCCTCTTTATTTTTATATAGAAAGCAAATTTCCATTTAAAACAAATGCCAGTAAAAAACAAAACACGGCCATCAGCTGTTTTATTAGTGAGTGTAGAGTGTCGAGGTCTTAGAGAATGGCGCCTCACATGAGTGAACATGAAGAGTGGTGTTTAGACTTAAGATGCAATGAACTAAATAGGAGTGAATAGACGGTGTAGTTGATCCGCAAAGAAGGTATTTTTGTTCGTTTGTATGTACAGGATACATGCCCAGAAAGATATAACTTAATTTTAGAGGATGGCCCAAAATATAAAACAAAAGGATTGAATTAGAAAATTTAGTTTTTAAGATTTTTTTCCTTTGATTTTTTGTTTATTTTAATGTTTAGTTTTATTTATTTTATAATGTAGTTGATTAAGAAAATAAACCCAATATTTGTTCTCATAAATTCTGTTCTATTCATTTTCCCTGTTGGCCCAGTGAAATTATTTGAAAACCTTTGGATTAGATTTAATATTTTTGCAAAATTTAAAAGACAAGATGGCATCTCTTTAAAAATCCAAAAGAAAAATTTGTTAATTGAAATTTTTTTAAAATATACGTGCACTTTCTTCAAAATTGCACGTCTTGAACTTTTGATAGGGATGGTTAGGGATTTCGAAAAACTACTGTAGAAATCAAAATTAATAGAAGACCAGTTATCAAATGTCTACAGGAAATGTGGTAATTTATTATTTAATTCAATTATTATTTATTTTTAATTTATTTAAGTTTAACAATTAACTCATTAAATCTCCTTTTTTACCACAGAATGTATCGATATAATCTATCCATAGCTCTCTAAAGACAACCAGCTATACGAATATAGGGGAAGTTATATAATCGGTCAGAAATGCTGAATTTTAACGGAATTTTATATTTTCCGACCTACACATTGCAAAAATGGAAAAAAAAGTGTATGTGTGTGTCTGCTCATTCGATACCTCCGGATAGAATGAATGTCCTTAAGTATGAGGATGTAGAAGTCCTTTGTCTTAGTTAACTATTGATTTTTAGCCAAAAGGGTCGTTTGGTTTTGGCGGGAGAGCGAAAATAGTTCATTTATTCGTGCTCGGGAAATACATTGCCGGTGATTCAACACAATATTTTTAACATTTTATTATCTCATTTTTGCTTCATTTTTTACTCTTTGTTTATAAACTTTTCAATACTTTCTTATATCTCTTCTATATGTAATAATAATAATAATTACATTGTTGATTGGATTAATGTTTAATATATTATGGAATTGATAATAATAGTTTGATATTTGATTTGATTGACTATGGAATTAATAACAATAATTTGATAGTTATTGGATATATGTTTAATATATTATAGAAGCTATAATATTATATTATATCTATCTTTGTACAAATGATTGTAAGGCCAAGATGTGGAGTGCGATATAGTCAGTGCTAGACAACACTAAGTCTATTTAGAGCTCATTTCATAGATACGTAATAAAATATCTTATGAATCGACCAAAAGAGGCTCAGAATCAATTGCACAGATTTTCGATAAAGTAGATGATAAAAAGATCTATTTTTATTTTTCACTATAAATTTATAAATCAAAAAAATTGTTATTTAGTTTATTACTCATAAAATATGAAGATTTGTTAAAGAATTATTAAAGTACATATCGCACCCCCCAGTTCGAGACTATCGTAACTCAAAAAAATTCATTCGGTGCTATAGTATTGCAACTTAAAATGTAATATTTCAGTATTATTATTTACAAAAAATAGTATTACATTAATAAATTTCTCTTAAATTGTTTAGTGCAATAGTATCGGATTTTGACTTACGCTAGTCTTGAATTTATGTATCACATGAATGAAGAGCAAGACTATCGGTGACATTACGTGAAGAGAAAAATAGAGATATAGAAAAAGGGAGAAGAAATAAAAATCTTAAATCTTGTTTTCCTACAAACTAGCTTTTTTGAGTTACGATAGTCTTGAACTGGGGGTGCGATATAATGAATTGATAAAAAATTAAGCTCCCAAGACAAATTATGTAATTATTCTAGCAAATTTATTGTGTTTTAGTTTTGGAAAATTATGACAGATAAGATTTTATCTAATTATCTAGCTGGAAAACCTTTTTTTACTTAAAGTTTTCTTTTCATTTTTTTTATTTTTGTGCTTCGGCTACTTTAATTTTACAATTTTCTCATTTCTAAGATCTCATTTTCTTTTATATAATTTTGATTTAGTTTTTTTTTCTAATTAGTTCCACAATTTCTTTCTCTTTTTATTAAAGAGCTTGTCTTTATTTATTTACTCACTATTCTTATTACTCACCTGTTATTATTATTTTATTTTCTCTCTTAATGATACATTTAATATTTACTGTTTTATTAACTAATTATTATTATTTCTTATATTCGAAAAGAATATAAGAATATAACTATAATAATATGTATTTTTTAACGAAATATATTGGCATAAAGTTTGTATTTTTTAGTGAAATAAAAGTTTATCTGTCCATCTATAGCAACCCTTGCTGTCTCACTGCGTTAGCACTCTTTGCAAAGAGTGACCTTGGGGTGCTGTTCCTTGCCCCCTGGCCAGGTTTGGGTCGCGCCTGTTTGGTGCCCTCGGTCTCGTTTTTGGCCTTTTCTTTATCCGATCTTTATAACAACATTTGAAGGGCGATGATAACCGTGCAGTTTTTTGCCCTTAAAAATAAAATCATATCATATCTATTTAGGGTTCGTGTTCAAAGTCACATACATAAAATTAAATTGTCTTAATAAATACACTTTATTTCCTCACACTTCTATGTATTTATTTATTTCATTTTATTTTTTAAAATAATATTGTTATTAATAATCAAAATAGCTGTTTATGTATCTAATTTATTATCTATCTCAATGTATACATGATTATAACGTACCCTAATACCATTTTATGGTTTAACGGAAATAAATATTATGATTTTTATTTTTGGATTCAGAGGTCAGATAAACAAAAAATTCCTTTAAAAACTTAACATAGAAATTTGTACCGATTGCACAACTTTCTATACTATGTATAGCTGGGGCGGTAAAGCCAGACATACAGACAACAAGGTGATCCCATAACTCTATTTTTACTTGGAAAATAGGTGAAGACATGTACGGTACATAAAACGGGCTGCCCCCTGGTTCTTATTATACCCCTGTGTAAACACAGCTCGGCAGTAAGCACGTGATTCATGTATTGCGGGCTTGCCGCTTCACACTTTCCCCAGTAATTTACCATCAAGGGTGGTTTTTCTCTTGTTTTTTTTCCTCTCTTAAATATGATTTACTTTATTATATTTTTAAATATTCTGTTTCTATGATAATAAAAAATATAAAAAAACAAAAACGGTGAATCGTAGACTATGTACTTCCTCAGCTCGAATTATTTCGAATAATCAATTAAGTTTTCAACGTTTTTCTCCTTCGGCCAATTTAGCTAATAATCAACAGCTGTTGTACTCTGCGACTTGTCAACCCTCTTATAAAATTTCATGGCGGTATATTTATTACATTGGCAGTTATTTTTTATTTTCTTGGCATCAAAAAAAAATATAAAATTTGTGATTCATACATAAGCGCATTAATTCATAAATTGCTATCATTTTTATTTTATTTTCAGAGACCCAACCACTGATATCCAATAAGTTTTATTGTAATTATTATTTTTTTAAATATTTTTATTATCAATAATTTCATAAGTTATTTCCTATTCATCTTATTGTTATTTGTTAATAAATAACATTTTTGGATGGCTTTCGGCATTTATCTCATAAACCGGGCCACCAATGAAAAAGTGTATAGAATATAAAATTTTCTCTTCATTTTTCTGTACAACTTTTAAATAAGAGATTTTTGACTAGGTCTTAATATACGCGTAAAATATACTGAAGCCCCAAAATAAAGTAGTCCTAATTTTCGTCCGATTAGGACCAATCTAAGTTAGCACATGTGACGTCATTATATCAAATTTTAGGTTCATAGTTAGAATCTTTTGTGAGTTAGAGCGCTCACAAAGTTCCAACCACAGGCACACAAACAGACAGACAGGGACACAAACAGACAGACAGGCACACAGACTCACAGGCACACCGACTCACAGGCACACAGAGAGACATCATCGCGGAAATTGACAAAACGTATTCAAGGGACTGTTGAAACGTGTAAAATAATTCCTTATACCATTATTACAAGAAAGTAAAAACTGAAATCATTAACCAACAAATTACCATTTTTTTTTATTAATATTTAGCAAAATAAAAAGAAGAAAGGTAGTTTCCATCTTAAGTTTTTATAAAAATTTCTTATTAGTCGTAAGGTTTTAGAAATTTACCCAGAATCATCCTTTAAAAGTTTTTTTTACACAAAAAGAAAAGTAAATGAGGAAAAAAATTCGGTGAGTTTTCTTACTTCCAGCAACTTAATGAAAAGAACCTGGAAATCAAGTATCCTGGAGAAAGCCATGATTAGTTCTTTTTTCCAATTTCAAAGTTCAACCTTCTTCGCCTTTTTTGGGGCCTCATTTCTGTTCTACCGGCCATTGTTTTTACTACATTTTTTGGGGGCTTCCTTTCTGTTTTACCGGCCATTGTTATAACATTTTTGGGCCTCTTTTCAGTTCTACCGGCCATTGTTGTTACTACATTTTTGGGGGCTTCCTCTCTGTTTTACCGGCCATTGTTATGACATTTTTTGGACTTACTTTCTGTCTAGTCGACCATTGTTGCTATAATATTTATTAATTATTACTTTCTTATACCTTTTGGTATGGGGAAGTGTTGTATTCTTGTGAAAATCCGAGAACGAGTTTTCAACAGAATGAAAGTCTCCTGAACATGTTTTGACCATTTCCGTTATGACCATCTGTTTGTGGTATGTGATTGGATAATTGTGAGCACTCAAACTCAGAAATAATTGCAGTTATGAACTTGAAATTTGAAATTTAGATGTCATATGTACTTTTTCAAGAGACAACTTTATTTCGGGGCCTAAGTACATTTGACAAGATACCGCTTATATTTATGACAATCAAAAAGTCTTCAGAGAATAGCGCTGACGCCATCACATTACTTTCATACCCAATAATGCCAGTATGAAATGAATTTGATAAGTCGGAAGTGCAGGGAGAGTGAACTGCGCAAAAGTGGTTAGTATAGCACGAAATCTCTAACAAATGCTGTTGTAATGAATGTACGAGTATCGATATAAAATTTCATGTCTACATTCAAAACGTATGGACGACACTTACTAATTTTCAGCGGAATTGACCAAAGAGGAAAATCAGAGGGCAGCTCAACTTAAAAACCGAAAAACTGTCAGTATGATGAATGTATCGACATAAAATTTCATTTTTAAAGTTAAAAGCCCATGAAAACAATCCTGTTAAGTTTCAGCGAAATCATCCGAAGTAATGAATTCATCGACACAATATTTAGTATGTGGATTTTAGAAGCCACTATGTAAGTTAAATATTGAGTTTTAGCTCAAACGGTCGACTGTTTTTGGAAGAGGAACGAAAAATTAATTGATTAATTCGATCTGGGGAAGTACATTGCCAGTGATTCACAGTTTTTTCTTATTTTTACATTTAACCCTAGAATGCCCCGGTCTAAAACACATCACATAACTCCCGTGTGGGGTCTGTCAGACCCCAACATTGAATTTCACTAAATTGAGTGAAAGGATTGAAGGAAACAATGACAAAAAATTCAAATAACTAAAACTTAAATCAGTTTTTTTTTTATACAGAGGATGGATGAATAATAATGAATAACAAACTTTAAAGGAAAAAAATGTAGGAAGAATGAGTAAACAAAGCTCAAGTTTGCAAGAAAATTCACAAAATTCGAATGTTTTTCATATAAAATAACATGAAACAACATGTGAATACTTAACATGAATGAATTAATGTGTAATGGTAAAATGAAATTGCTCAACATTCACAGCACTTCTATGATCTATGATCAAAACACATGGCTCTCTGGCAGGTTGAGCATAAATATATAGTTTTCTTGTTTTCTTTTCGGTCGCAGAAGCAACATCGAACTTACTTTCCCAAAATGGTCACTACTTGTGAGGTAGATGCATCACATATTGAAGAACATGAAGTGGCACTTGTATGATCTTCAGTATCAGAAGCTTGTCCTCCAAAGTACTCATCATCTTCTTCCATCTCAACCAAAACATCTTTAATATCTTCTTCACTCAATTTACGTCTTTTAGACATTTTGAGCGCAGAAAAATAAAGCAACAAATAAAAAACTGACAAGAAACGACACTTCACGAAACTCAAATAAAGTGAAAAACCCTGGTCGATAACTCCCCGGTGGGGTCTGACGGACCCCAACTGACACTACTTATTGGCACGAAAACCGTGAACATAATAAACTGAGAGACTGTAACCTCAGAAGCAGTGGTGGGGGGTGATATAGGAGGAAGCAAGAGGCGCACGGCCTGCAGTATTCAACATGTAAACTAACTTCAAAGTGCGGCTGGGGTCCATCAGACCACACCGGGCCATTCCAGCGTTAATTACTCTTTTATGATTTGTTTATTTTTGATAGACATGAGGTCATGTTGCCTACTACCAGAGTGCTCTTTAGTCGTTTTAGTCGACATACTTTGCGAGTTAAATTTCCTCAACTCACCTTTAATTAGAGTCTTTAACGAGGATTTTTCGCACAAGGCCGGCAAAATCGCTTAACGTCTTAAGTATGGCGTACTTAGGATTTTTGATCTCTGTTTAGAGCGAACTATAGACAAGCACGCTAACCTCTCAGTAATACGCTCTTCATTCATCTTCTATTATTATTGTTATTTTTGCAGAGTGCTAAGTTAAAATACTTTTTAAAAAAATGGTGTATGGGGGACTCTGAGAAATGTATAAAATTGGAAGACCATAAATTTGGAAGAAACATAACTTCATTCGTTTGTAGTAAATTTCCTAAATTTGATGATCCAGGGGAAGCGGCCAAGAGACCTCTGAAAGAGAATCACGGTTTTCTTTGAGTTGTCATTGTCATAGTTGCTTAAAAGGTACAATTGTTAACTTCCAAACTTTACGAAGTATAGGGGACATTGTCTTCCCATTGCGTTTCTTAAACTTCTCTGGGATGTTGAAATGTGAACTGAGGGCGCCACGGTCGAGGGATACCAATCAGAGATGGATTTCAAAATTATGATTGGCTGGTGGGCGGACCAATCAGTAAACTATTTCGGACTTCTTTAACAATTAGTTCATTCAATCTATGAGAAATATCGTCTCACTTCTGGGGAAGTTATGCCTTCGATCAAAATTTCGATGCTGAGTTTTTAACTGAATTTCATGTATTTCGAGCTACAATGTGAAAAAAAAAAAAGTGACTGTCAATGTATGTATCTGAACAGTAAAGTCGGGCTCTGGTAGAAGGCGATATAACCTCGTAGTTAAAGCCCAGGCAGGCATGAGTCACAATAACTAAATAAAATTGTATCTCGTCTTCATTTCTACTTATAGTATGGTTTGTACAGATTGTAAAGTAAAATAAAAAATAAATTCAAATCTGGAAAATTGGTGTCATTTCTGGTTCTTACAATTTTTTAATCGTCCTGGAATAATTACGTGGAATAAAAGCCCTGTTTTTTTTCCTATCTAAAAGTATAATATTTTGGTGGGCCCGAAACTTAATATGAAAATAATGTTGAAATAATTGTGAAAATGGTCACTTGAGAGGCAAAGTTGCCTCAACTTTGGGGGAGTAAATTGGCCTCAACTCGATAATGGCCAAGTTCGGTCCTGATAGAGACAATTTTCCAAATTTTTGAGAATTAATGCCTTTTCTAAGAGGCCCAACTACCCAACTTCAACTTTTCATTGAACTTATAAGTTCAAAGACCTAACTTCTTTGTGACTTTCTTTTGTAAACTGATTAGAGTACAGATAATTATAATTAAACAGAAAATTTTTGTTTCAAAATATTGGCACGAGAGGGCAGATCGAGCGTTTTATATTCGTGGTTATGTAGTTCGAATTAACACCGAATCGGGGACCTAAATTCAAAAAAGCTAATAACTGATGATGTAATGAATGTATCGACACAAAATTTATTACGAGGTTCCAGGAGCCCCCTATGTAAGTCAAAAGTTGAATATTAGCGCAAACGGTCGACTGGTTTTGATAAGCGAAAAGGTAATAATAATTAGGTAATTTTTCTGGGGAAGTACATTGCCGGTGAATCATTGACGATTTGTTTTATCATTATTGTTATTAACAATCTATTTTATTTTATTTTTTCCTATATTGCACACATTGTGACTTGAGGCAGTGACGTGGGAACAGGAAAGGACATTTTTGGAAAATTTAAAAAAGCAGTTATATAGGTTAGGTTTTATGACTCATGTCCGGGCTTTAACTACGAGGACACATAGCCTATTACCAGAGGGCACTTTTGTAACTCTGGTGGACATGAGCCCAACTCTACTGTGGGAGTCCTAAATTTTGCCTAACCTAAATTTTTATTCACCTAGGGTAGGGGTCTTTAACGAGTACCTGACATCGTACAGGCTCGGGACCATCGCTTAACGTCCTATCCGAAGGACGGCGTGCTTAAGTTTATTTTACTTCCCAGATAAAATAAACTAAGGGCCTCTGTCGGGTTTCGATCCCACGATCTTGAGCTTAGAAGGCAAGCATGCATACCACTGAGCTACCGGCGCCCTCCAGTTATATATATATATATATATATTTTATAACAGTAATATATATCCAAATATAATTAAAAACTGTATATATTGCATTTATTAGTATTATTATTTTTATACTAATTTATTATTAATTATTTACTTATTCCTTTTTATTTGTTTGTTTTATTGTTATTACTGATCATTAGAGTGTGAGACTCTAAGATCTATTAATTGTTTATGTACTAACTGTTTTATAAGTTATCTTGAAATACACATTTTTAATAGAAGCCGCTCAGTAGCACATTTAGAAAGTAATTGCATAAAAATAAAATTAACTTTTGATAAAACCGTACGCAATAATAATGAAAATAAACAATTAAATTGGTAAAATAACTGCATTACTTTACTTCCACAGCTACGTATTGAATGTTAAAAACTCGATGTTATGTTTTTACAGAAATTTTTTGGTTTCTAGCTCTGATAACTGTCGATGAAATGAATGTATCGAAATGAAATTTCATATTTGAAGACAAAAGCCAATGGCGGATATATTGATGCTATTGATTTCATGCTGGAGACGTATATTTCTGGTGATCTTTGACTAAAATCATAAATTTATGTTTCATCAAAATGAGTACCTAGTTCAAAGATGGAAATGTGTTGCATATTAGCATAAATGCACTTAACTGCATACTGTAGGTGTTAGATAGCTGTTGATACAGAATTGTGTCACTGTTATTGTTCTCAGTTATTATTAGTTAATACCAATATTAGTAACATTAATCGGTAGCTCAGAGGTAGCGTCTTTGCTCACTGAGTTCAAGATCGGGGGTTCAAAACCCGGCTAGGTTTTTTATCTGGTAGGTGAAAAAACTGTTGAGCACCTTCGGATGGGACGTTAAGGTCCCGAGCCTACACGAAGACTACCCTAAATGTTTATTCACCTAGTATCCGATCTCTGGGATCTTTAACGAGTACCTGACATCGTACAGGCTCGGGACCATCGCTTCATGTCCCATCCGAAGGACGGCGTTCTCAAGATTTTTTCAACACCCAGATAAAAAACCTAAGGGTCTCGGCCGGGTTACCAACCCGCTATCTTTAGCTTAGAAAGCAAGCACGCATACCACTGACTTACGGCGCCCTCAACAGTTTATAGTTAGTTCAGGAGGTCAGAAAACATGAAATTCAGTTGAAAAGTACACATCGAATTTCTGACTTCATAAAATTGGGGAAGTAACTGAAGGGCCTTGGCTGGGTTATAAACCTGCGTCTTATCTCTTATGCTTTTGGCTGAGGATGGTAGAAATACCGAAAGTACTCCCATGTATATGTATATAGTTAGTGAAATTAGACAATAGGTATATCAAATAAACAAGTTTTATTTTATTTTTCAAGTCCATAGTCTTATCTCTTATGCTTTTGGCTGAGGATGGTAGAAATACCGAAAGTACTCCCATGTATATGTATATAGTTAGTGAAATTAGACAATATATCAAATAAACAAGTTTTATTTTATTTTTCAAGTCCATTATAAACCTGCGATTTTGAACTCAGAAGGTACCACGCTTTGAGCTACGGACCCCTTCTATCGATAAATATTTATATATATAAAGAAGGTTATTAACAATTGTCTAAACGTGCCATCCAGAGGACGGCGTGCTCAAGGGTTTTTTTTTTACTGCCTTGTTTGAAGCTACGGCAGTGACTACAGACCAATATGACCCCAACCATTCTTCATTACATAAATTATTTAATGGTTATATATCTACACTGAGATGTGACAGCCAGTTAACGTTTTATTCCTAGGTACATATGTATATATATATATATATATAAGCTATATCGCACTCTCTTCTCATTGTACATACTGTTGTGCCCCCCCCCCCCCCCTCCCCCCTCTGATATATTACCTGCTCCAAGATAACAAAACAAAACCATAGCACTGTTTTTTTTTTTTTTATCAACTTTTTCAACAGACCAGAACCAGAACAATGGAATGTAAAATTTTATTCAAAAAACAAGTTACGAGTAGACACTGATTAACTTTTGTGGTTTCATTCAACATTCCTAGTAAAGTATAATGAATGAAATATTTATATATATTTTTTTTTTTATATATCTCTGCCTTTAATAAATTGTTCAACTAATTTCTCTCTATTCTATATTGATCAATTCAATATGAATGCAAATAGTATGAAAATGTTAGTACTCCTGGAATTTATGTATTTGAACAAATAAAGAACAAAAGAACTTGTGTAAAATGTATATATGTCTAATTCCAAAACAAATATAAACATTTAGTGTGCCGGTTTCGGATTATTCTATCGCCTGCACAATGTTCAGCAATAACATTTAGTGTGCCGGTTTCGGATTATTCTATCGCCTGCACAATGTTCAGCAATAACATTTAGTGTGCCGGTTTCGGATTATTCTATCGCCTGCACAATGTTCAGCAATAACATTTAGTGTGCCGGTTTCGGATTATTCTATCGCCTGCACAATGTTCAGCAATAACATTTAGTGTGCCGGTTTCGGATTATTCTATCGCCTGCACAATGTTCAGCAATAACATTTAGTGTGCCGGTTTCGGATTATTCTATCGCCTGCACAATGTTCAGCAATAACATTTAGTGTGCCGGTTTCGGATTATTCTATCGCCTGCACAATGTTCAGCAATAACATTTAGTGTGCCGGTTTCGGATTATTCTATCGCCTGCACAATGTTCAGCAATAACATTTAGTGTGCCGGTTTCGGATTATTCTATCGCCTGCACAATGTTCAGCAATAACATTTAGTGTGCCGGTTTCGGATTATTCTATCGCCTGCACAATGTTCAGCAATAACATTTAATGATACTTAACATTTTTGGCAGATATATTGTGAAACACTTAAGTTTTTTAAAAATATTGTCTACTTCATAAGTTATATAAATTGTATGAGAGTACTTTGGTTATTGTTGCAGTATGAACGATGAGACCAATCTCAAATATTTACCCCTTTCATCCCCAATAATATAATCTTCCAGTCTCTGTATTATGTGTAATTATGTATTTTTTAAGGAATTGAGCCCCCACCCTTCAACCGATATTGCTGAAATTTGACAGGTTATGTCCTCATTTGACTTCAAATATGAAATTTTATGTTGATAAATTTATTACATCGGAAGTTATTAAAAAATTAAAAGTGTCGTTCCTATGGATTTATGAATTCACATATGAAATTTTGTTTAGATACATTTATTATGTATTTGCAGTTATTAGAGTTTTTTTGTTAAGCCTACCCCTAATCCTTTCCTTCTCTTTGACCGATTTGACTGAAAATCAATATGTGTCGCCCTTAGTGGATTCTGGTTACAAATACAAAATTTCGTGTCAACACATTCTTTCTATCGGGAGTTCTTATTCGTGTTCACCACGGGCACACACTGCATTTTGTTTTTTTTCATTTTTCGAATCAGGATGTTGGAAGACATGAAGTTTCGTTGAAAACTTAGCATCGAACTCCTGATTTACATAACTCCCTGTAGATGGGGGAGTAAAAAAAAATAAATGAACTACAAATTATACTTATTGTGTTTTTGTCAGTGATTCAACTTATTTATTCCCATCTTATGCAAATTTATATTTTCTTTTTCTTATTAGTATGCCATTGATCGTCTCTTCTCATAAATATTTAACTAAGGAATAAAGTTTAATTTCAAGTTGGGACTTACCTTCACAGCAACCTTTTTAGTTCCTTTTTAAAACTTGCCTAAAAACTTATTTTTCAAAACATACTATATTATTTAATGTATATTGTTAAAAGATATATTTGGAAATATGAAATAATTTAATAAATTAACGAATAACAATTATTGGACAGATTATGTATTATGTCAACAACCCAAAAAGCATGGGTTCGAATCCACTAGAAACTGTAATGTTTTGAATTTTTACGAATTTCTAATTTTTTTGTTAATTTATTGTCAGAATAAGGGCCGTAATGGTACCCATAGTTTGGTACTCTTGTACGAGGGTACCAAGGGAAGATCTTGAAAGACTTGGAGATCCGGCTTTCTTTAAATGACTAAACGAAGTACCGTCCTATAGGAGATATAGTTTTGGGTTACATATTATTATATGTTATTTATTACTATATATATGTATATATTTGTTAGCTAGATTATATTTCCTTGTATTTTATTATTATTATTTTCTTTTATTACCTATTCTATGATTTTTCTATGTTATCCATCTTTTTAATGTCCAAGAGTGTATATATCAGACCGAATACTCGACTAGAAGTTGTATTTCTTAAGGGCTAATAAAGAAATTGAATTGAATATACATAGTATATATTTTTTTTCAATGGTATAAATTAACTTAGCTGTTTGTTATATAGACTATTATTTTGTATAATTGCTAACATACTTATTGTGTATTTTGATAATAAAAAAATTTAATGATTTTTAATTATAATAGAATAATAAATATTATCACATTTCCAGTAGAAATTTTGGCTGATCTCATACTAAATTTTGATTTTGTTCAGTAGTTACCGAAAAGGGTCCTAATAAAAAAATATAAATTTTATGACATGCAATATTGAAGAAAGTTGAATTATTCTACAATATAATTCTGAGATGTCCGAAATGTTTTCTAAATTTGAACAATGTTTATTTATCTAATCCAAAGGTATTTTGTATTTGGTTGCCAGGAAGAATGAATATAATATAATCGAGAATTAAATATTGGGTTTAACACTTAACCTACACTATAAAGATAAAAACTAAATTTGTAAAATAAAAAAAATTAATTTTTTTTTTTTGGCTTTATGTACGGTGCGTATTAGGCATGTCAATGTGTTGTTTATCTAGTTAGTTACGACATCCATAGCCCCGGGAGGGAGTTTTATCTACGAAATAAAACTCACTCCCGGACGGGATTCGAACCCGCAAACCATAGTGAGACCATGCGACCAAAGCCCTATGCTCTAGCCCGCAAGCCACCATGGCCCCCCAAAAATTAATTATTTACAAACATTTTTACTACTAATTCCTAAATCATTTCATTGTGATGTCACTTTTTTTTTTTTTTTTTTTTTTTTTGTATTAAAGGCTTTAGCTTGACGCCATTAGCCATCGTTCTATAATAGTAGTATTAGTCTTTATTCAATATTACTCAAACACTAATTCCAATACAGCTAATATAGGTTCCAACAGCTTCAAATGTGACCATGGGATTTGTCAAGATTTCTAGGTAAGTGGGAGAGGGCTTCCTCAGAAGAGAGCTTATAGTTCTCATACAGTGCCATCTTTCTGCTGCGTACTTCATACAGGACATGATGTCACTTGGTTCATGTTTCCATCACCGCTCGATGACTAGATCTCTACCATATGGCACGGCCAGCTTTTGTTGCTTCGACAGTCTTTTGTCGTTTTTCACTTTTAATAAAAGCGAATCTAATTATTATTTTTATATTTATAATTACAAAATTAATTATTAATATTTTAAACAGCTGTTTTTATAAAAATTTCTTATATCTTTAACAACTGAATTTTTATAAAGAAAATTCAACATTTTGGCGCTTTTCTTCATTAAAAAAATATGGAAGAAGAAGAGTTTATTATAACAGTGGCATTTACAGAGGTACAATTATACAATAAGGTTCCTTAACCATTACCTTATACACTAAATACAAATCAAAAATAATCAGTTAATTAAAAACAATGCTACTGCTTAGGAGTATTTTTTTTTTTTTTGGCCTTATGTACGAAGCATATTAGCCATGTCCATATGTTATTATATCTAGTTATTTACAACATCCATGGCCCCGGAAGGGAGTTCTATCTACGAAATAAAACTCACTCCCGAGAGAGTAAATTTTAAAACTCTTAAAAAAAAAGAAAACAAATACAATGTAACTGAAATGAATAGAAAATAAATGAATAAACATTCAAAAACAGAGATTATAATTTAAAATCGTGAACGGATATTTTTGTGTTTCCCTCCCTGAGTTTTCCCTATTTTCTTTACCAAAATGTTTTGATTTGTGTCACACTTCAATAAAAAGTTTTTACTGAAATTTATTATGTAGTCCAGAAGGAGCTCAACGAATTTAGGTTTAATGAATATAATTTATTTTAACAGTATTATAATATTTATAATATGTACATGACAGTATATCATATTAGTTTCGGATGAATGTTTTAAGTATTTATTTGCTTATATATAGAGTGCGTGAATGAACCTCGTATCCCCTCCCCTTTGAGCTATTAGCCAATGTTTTTTCAAACACTACACTATGCGGGTAGCAAGTTTTATTTTATTTTGTTACTCTCTGCCCAGATGCTTTAATGTTTTTTTTTTTTGCTAATTACTTCTCCATATTTATATATTTAATATTTATTCATAGATGTGATGATGATGACGCAGTTAAAAACTGGTTCTGTTCAGAAATAAAACAGTGGGAAGACAACGAGAATTTCTAATAAGGTTTTGGGGTTAAATAAAGGTTTACTGGGTTTAAAGATGAAGGTTCTTACCAAGCCTCCGGGAACTTGCTTCTTGACTTATTTGCAAGAGGTTGAATACTTAACTTAGAAGAGAAATATCCATGGGGTTAATTCGTTTCGCTTGGCTTGCTAGAGGTATTTATAATTAATAATGATAATACAGAAAGATTTGTGTGTCCTTGTTAACTGGGAAAGAAGAAAGGACTTAAATTTCAGAGTCAGCTTTTTTAATGTAACAATATACCTAAAATAAGATAAATAATATATATATCTGTGGTCACAGGGAATAAATTGGTAAGTCTAAATTCGTAACTTTTCAGAGCAGCACTTTTTTTACTTTTGCATTCATCGTTAATCCAGTTTTTGGAATAAATACATTATGTTTACATCATTATTAATCATATACCTTCTAAATCTATAAGAGTGAATGAAAATGAATATTATTAATCCTTTCTTGGATTTTCCCTTAGTTACCTAATCATTCCCCATCACTTACCTAATTATTATACACACTTAACCTAATTTTTACACACACTTACCTAATTATTAAACATACTTTTTGAAATACTCGTGAATGAAGCCTCTCTAAAGTTGATTTAACCGAAAACAACCTCTTCACTTGGAATAGTCTGCCGTAGGGAATAAATGGTTAAATGCAGTTATCTCGTGAATGATTCCTCAAAGAAGTAGATTAAGTTGATTTAACTGAGAACATACACAATTTTACGAAATACCAAGAAACCCACATATTCCGAAAGTATTAGAGTTCTGAGCTCCCAACTTCATCCCAGTGCGCAGATGGCTTGGGAGATGACCACAGTACACTTAACTCATTTTGGCCATTATACGAATTAATATATATATATATATATATATATATATAAATTAAATTAACTAACTTATGTTACACCCTGTAGATTCATACACTATATAACCTCACGTTGTGTAATTTTGCGTCCTGTTAAATATGAATCATTACAATTCAATTGTTGGTAATACTTATTATATTCGGATCACAATTCTTAAATTCGGAACCATTTTGTTAATTTTGTCAATTTTCTTAATTCTCTCAAGAATATTAAGATAGTATATCAGTAACGTAACAAGACAACGAAGTAAAGACACTTTAATGAGATTACTACAGTTCCATATTTTTTTTACAACCTCAGCTATACGAAGTATAGGGGAAGTTATGTAATCGGTCAGAAATTCGATGCGGAGTTTTCAACGGAATTTCATGTTTCCGACCTCCTGATTACAAAAATTTTTTAAATAAATCTGTCTGTGTGAATATGAACAAGGTAACTCCCGATAGAATAAATGTGTCAACAAGAAATTTTATATATGTATCCTTCTAAGGACGACACCTATTGATTTTCAGCCAAATGGAAAGGGGGATTAGGGGAACGCTTAATATCTTGTCTCTTCAGGGGGCGTGGCCAGTTGGCTTGGAGGCGGGAAACGGTAGGGAATATCCAATAGGAACTCATGAAAACGTCGCGGTCGCCATGGGAACGTCTCCCTATTGGCTATCCCCTCCCGTTTCCCTCCTCCAAGCGAACTGGTCACACCCGCCCGAAGGGACAACATATATCGGCGCTACTATAAGTCTCTAATAACTGCCAATGTAATGAATGTATCGACACGAAATTGTATATGTGTATCCTTCTAAGGACGACACCTATTGATTTTCAGCCAAATCGGCCAAAGGGAGAGGAGGATTAGGGGAACGCTTAATACTATACTAGCGCCGGTATATCTTGTCTCTTCAGGGGGTGTGGCCAGTTGGCTTGGAGGGGGGAAACAGTAGGGGATAGCCAATAGGAATCACACACCCCCGAAGGGACAAGATATACCGGCGCTACTATAAGTCTCTAATAACTGCCAATGTAATGAATGTATCGACACGAAATTGTATATGTGTATCCTTCTAAGGACGACACCTATTGATTTTCAGCCAAATCGGCCAAAGGGAGAGGAGGATTAGGGGAACGCTTAATACTATACTAGCGCCGGTATATCTTGTCTCTTCAGGGGGTGTGGCCAGTTGGCTTGGAGGGGGGAAACAGTAGGGGATAGCCAATAGGAATCACACACCCCCGAAGGGACAAGATATACCGGCGCTACTATAAGACTCTAATAACTGCCAATGTAATGAATGTATCGACACAAATTTCAGTATGAGGAATCAGAAGCCACTGTGTTAGTCAAATATTATTGAATCAATTGCGAATATGACGAAAGAAACGAATAACGAATGTTGTTTACAGTATTACAATTATTCTTGTCGTTGGGAGAGTGAGTCACCCTCTTGATTCTGAGAAGAGGACAGGAGACATGCTGAGACAGAACGTCTGTTTGTTCGGTTCAAGTCCATCCACCCAGAAGTTTACAGTCTTACTAACAAGAAGATATCCTTTTGATGCTATGTACTACAGAGCCCTTTATTAACGAAGAACCTCTCAGACTTCTATTAACAACCGTTTGGTTCCATTTAATAAGTTGAGAAGGAAAACGGGCAGATTTGAGTTTAAAAAAAAATAAAGAAAAAAAAATGTTTTTTACAAAATATTGTTTATTTCACAAATATATATAATATGGGAGTATTTTCGGTATTGCTACCATCTTCAGCCACGACTTAGTAAATACTAAAGGCAAGTTCAAGTTTACAATCCAAACGGTACCCTTTTTCCCCCTACGGGGTTTTTCCTGTCCCTCCTGTATCTACAATTAAGTATATTAAAAAAAAAAACATAAATTTTTCTTTATTTTTTATTCTATTTATTATTATTTCACAATATTTCTGCAAAAAATATTAAGATTTGAGTTATATATATAACTTGTAGTGTAACGCCAATGTACTAATTCCACCAGCTATTTGACCACTATCATGAGTACAACCCACAAAATAGATATTCACATTTACAAATTAGGTTTTCGTTCTTGTTGCAAATACAATATATACTTCAGGAGAACCTGTACTGCCTCACGGGACGGGAAATATTAAAAAAATTAATCATAAGTACATGTTATATGAATCACATCATAAATCTGAATAAATTATATGTTGATCCTCCTGGCAGTCCTTTTGTGAAGTTGTACAACTTTGATAATCAAAAAGTTGCCGGTGAATCACCGGCTATGTACTTCCCCAGCAAGAATTAATCAATTAAGTTTTTGCTCTCCCTCCAGAGCCAATCGACCGTTTGTGCTAAAGCTCAATATTTGACATCCATTGTGGCTTCTGAATCCTCATAATAAATTTTGTGTCGATACATTCGTTATATCAACAGTTTTTTTTGTGTTGAGCACCCTCACGATTCCACTGAAAATTAATAGATGTCCTTTTAGGGCTTTAAATTAACAAATGAAATTGTTAATACAATGACAGTTACTAGTTTTTGCGTTAAACCTCTCCCCAATCCTCCCTTCCCTTAGGCCGATTTTGCTGAAAATCATTAGTTGTAGTCCTTAGAGGATTCTGGATAAGTACTCGTATATAAAATTTCATGCCGACAAATTCATTCGGGCGTTATCGTGGTCACACACATACAGTCAAACAGAAATTCCATTGAAAATTCAACTTCGAATTGCTGACCGTTTAAATAACTTCAACTACACTTTGTAAAGCTGGGGAAGTAAAAGTACTCTTTGGGAAATGTACACATTCTCCAGGGAGTGTACCCATTCTCCAGGGAATGTACCCATTCTCCAGGGAATGTACACATTCACCAGCTTCTTACTTTTACAGTAACATGCACACTGGCGCCACATGTATACAACTGGAAACTAACCTTCTGTATGCCATCTAAATCATTGCGGAGCGGAGCGAGGTCTATAATTTCAGAGGAGCCAGCCTCCACTCTTCTGTGTGTTCGTCCTGTGCTCGTAAAAATGGTCGTCTCTTCAAATTTGTTTCTGTAATAACTCAAACAGCCGAAAATAACTATAGTTTTTTTTTAGGGGCGACATAGGCCCGTCAGACAGGCCACATCCTAATAATTAATGTAGTGTGTTGTACCGTATAGAATAATGTAATGTTTTCTACACACTATACGGGTGTGATATGCCACTGATGACGCAGTTGCAATGAAAAACTGTTCTGGTCGTAAAACAGTGGGAAAACAACGTATTTTATTTCTATGAAAAATCTCATCTCACGTCTTAGTATCACAAGTGAACAATTCCATCTTTAATTTATAATTTATTGGGCTGCAAGTGAATCAATGGGCTTCTGACTTTAAATGCAATTCTGATATTAAATGCAATCGGTACATTCCATTTTCCCACTTCTCTTAGGTGCGCCATCAGTGTGCGTACTTGCTTTTTTAACTTACGATGGTCGGATGTGGACTAAAGCGTAGGGCTTTGATATCATGGATTTTCCACTGTCGTGGATTCGAACCCCGTATGGGGAAGAGTTTTATTTCATAGATAAAACTTCTCTCCCGGGACCGAGGATGTCTGTAAATAACCCCGCGGGGTCTACTTCTAAGGAAGAAATTTCTTATATATATATATGATGTTTTATATATATATATATATATATATATATAGGTAGAGGATTCTGAAGGAGCGGTTGGAGATGTGAAAGACAGGAGAGGTTTGGTCAAAGATCAGATCAAGGTTTTATTAACTGTAATTAACAATTTAATAATAAAATAGATCAGGGATGTGCAAACTAGATATAGCCAAGCGGAAGGAGCCGAAAACGTGAAAAACTTTTTTTTTCCTGTGGAGGCTTCCTTTCATATTATATTAGTCGTTATTTTATATGAATTGAAAAAACTAAAAACAAAGAATTTTTGCAAAAAGTTCAAAAGTCACTTTTCAGTCATTAGCTCTCCACTATATCGAGACAGATAGCAGAAATGTATTCTGACATTAAATGAATTAACCAAAAATAGATTCAGTATTTACCAGCGATAATAACTTAATTAGAGGTGTGTATATTTCTACTGGATAAGTAATAACGCCTTCCCATTTTTCCTTAATATTATAAAAAAAGTCAAATAATGTAGAAAATATCAAAATTCCAATAATTATCTGAAAAAGAAAAGAATTAGATACATTTACATTACATATATATATATATATATAATAATTATCTGAAAAAGAAAAGAATTAGATACATTTACATTACATATATATATATATATATATATATATATATATATATATATATTCTGAGTCAAAGACAGTCTCACCTGTAACAGATGTGGAGAGGAGGACGAGATGGCAGCACACTTCCTGCGCAGATGGTCGGGATATGTTCCGATGAGATTCCACATTTTCGATAGAAATGTGATCATTGTTTTAGCATAATTCTTAAATTTTAACATTTTAATTTTATTATTTATCTGACTGCGCTTCTAAACGCCTCGCACCTCTGGAGTGCAGTGGATCTTATAGATACATACTAATACTTCATTTAGCAAAAATCATAAATGGCAGTATTCTTTTTCCTATCACGATATATGTTTATATATAGTTTATATATAGTTTATATATATAAACATTATTTGTCATTGTTTATTGAACTGAAGCCGGACTTGTTTACATACTCCCTATATCGCCTAATGGTTTACCTTTAGAGGAAAATACTTAACATTTTTTACAGCGATATTATGAAACACTTAATAAAAAATATAAAGAAAAAAAAAATATTGTCTATTTCTCAAAAAATATGGGAGTACTTTCGGTATTGCTATCATCTTCAGCCACGACTCAACAAATACTGAGTGTAAGTTCAACCAGTTTACAATCCAAACTGTCCCCTTTTTCAGACTTCAGAGTTTTTCTCTGTCCCTTTCTCCTGTAAAGTCTTAAAACCTTGAAAAACATTAAAAATACAATTTCATCTCAAATTGAAAACTTAATAATAAAGCAAATTTGAAATAGTACCAATGCTGATTAAAATTCAAATATTTGTATATGCATATATGATAAAAATCAAAGACGACAATAATAAATATATGAATAATAAATACACAGTTTTCACGATATAGTACGATATACACAGAGAATGGAGGATTATATTATTGGTGATGAAAGGGGTGAATATTTGAGATTGGACTGAAGGTACTGAAGATGATTGCAATACCCAAAGTACTCCCATATACTTTCAATATTTTGTAAAATAGATGATATTTTTTTTAAAACGTACGTTATTCTCTATTTTTTATCATAAGAGGAAGAGCTTGAAAGATTAGAAACCACGCGAAGGAATTTATTTGCTACGAATAGGGGCGATCAACCTTATAAAGTTTCTTCAGAGCACCTAAGCTCCGGTCCTAGGTGCCCGGTCGAGGTGTATTGCTGCCATTCTCACAGTCGACGTTTGGTCTGTAAGACTCCTTAGCGCCCCCTTGCTATGAAGACGGGCGATCAACCTTATAAAGTTTCTTCAGAGCACCTGAGCTCCGGTCCTAGGTGCCCGGTCGAGGTGTATTGCTGCCATTCTCACAGTCGACGTTTGGTCTGTAAGACTCCTTAGCGCCTCCTTGCTATGATGACGGGCGACCAACCTTATAAAGTTTCTTCAGAGCACCTGAGCTCCGGTCCTAGGTGCTCTGTCTAGGTGTATCAGCTACATTCTCACAGTCGACGTTTGGTCTGTAAGACTCCTTAGCGCCTCCTTGCTATGAAGACGGGCGATCAACCTTATAAAGTTTCTTCAGACCACCTGAGCTCGGGTCCGAGGCGTATTGCTGCCATTCTCACAGTCGACGTTTGGTCTGTAAGACTCCTTAGCGCCTCCTTGCTATGAAGACGGGCGATCAACCCTCCAAAGTTTCTTCAGAGCACCTGAGCTCCGGTCCGAGGTGTATTGCTGCCATTCTCACAGTCGACGTTTGGTCTGTAAGACTCCTTAGCGCCCCCTTGCTATGAAGACGGGCGATCAACCTTATAAAGTTTCTTCAGACCACCTGAGCTCCGGTCCGAGGTGTATTGCTGCCATTCTCACAGTCGACGTTTGGTCTGTAAGACTCCTTAGCGCCCCCTTGCTATGAATACGGGCGATCAACCTTATAAAGTTTCTTCAGAGCACCTGAGCTCCGGTCCTATGTGTTGTTTAAGCTTCTAATAAACTCCAAAGCCCGCCCTCCAAGTACTTCCTCTGTAAATTATCAATTTCCCTATGAATATTTAACCATCCTACTTTCCATCATGGTTTTCTAGGTGTCGGCTTTAACAACTTCATACCGCTTATTCTGCTTCCTCCAATATATTTCTCATTCTTACAGTAAATAAATAAATACATTTAAATTTTGTTGTAACTTTTCGCCTCAGTATTTAAAATGTTCACTACAATTCTCAATTTAAATAGAAACAAATTAAATCTGCCAAAGTGTTTTATCAGTAAAGTAAAAGTTGATAGGCAGACAGTTCGAAAATAAAAAAAAGAGAATGTTTTTTTTAAAACAGTGTCTATCTCACAAAATATATATATAATATATGGGGCAATATATATATAATGGACGCCGGTAGCTCAGTGGTATGCATGCTTGCTTATTGTGCTCAAGATCGCGAGTTAGAAGCCCGGCCGAGGCCCTTAGCTTTTTTATCTAAGTGAAAAAACCTAGAGACGCCATCCTTCGGATGAGACGCTAAACGATGGTCCCAACCAAGCCTGTGGTGATAAAATCTGGTAGGTAAAATTTAGTACTCCCACAGTAGAGTCGGGCTTATGTTTACCAGAGCGACGAAGGAGCGGTGTGTTAGTAGGCGATATGACCCCGAAGTTAAAGCCTGGGCATATAATATATGGGAGTACTTTCGGATCAGATAGATAGTGATTATGACTCAAGCCCGGGCTTCAACTACAAGGTCATTTCGCCTACTACCAGAGTGCTAATTTCTCGCTCTAGTGGACGTGAGCCCAACCCTACTTACTATGGGAGACCGAAAGCCTTGCCTATCCACGTTTATTCACCTAGACTGGGCGGTCTTTAAAGAGGACCTGACATCGCATAGGCTCGGAACCATCGTTCAACAATCGATCCGAAGGATGACGTGCTCACCTAACGGATAAAAACAAAATGGCCGGCAAGCCATTAAATTAACTCTCCAGTTTTTATATAAAGCATGCCGTCCTTCGGAGGATACGTTAAATGTCGGTCACGATCCTATGCGATATCATTCCTGGGTAGGTAAAATTTAGGACTCTCACAGTAGAGCTGAACGGGAGGGGATAAGAGCAATAGATACTTAGGCGCCAGTAGCTCAGTGGTATGGGTGCTTGCTTACTGAGCTCAAGATCGCGGGTCCAAAAACCTGCCGAGGCCTTCAGTTTATTTTATTTGGGAGGCAAAAAAAAATAGTATGCCGTCCTCTACTTTAGGTTCGTAACCCGACCGAGGCCCTTAGTTTATTTTATCTGGGAGGTAAAATAAACTTAAGCACGCCGTCCTTAGGATGGGACGTTAAGCGATGGTCCCGAGCCTGTACGATGTCAGGTACTCGTTAAAGACCCCTACCCTAGGTGAATAAAAATTTAGAGTAGGCAACATTTAGGACTCCCACAGTAGAGTCGGGCTCATGTCCACCAGAGTGACGAAAGAGCGCTTTGGTAGTAGGCGATATGACCTCGTTGTTAAAGCCCGGGCATGAGTCTTAAAACCTAACCTAACCTCTACTTTAGGTAACTAAACTTGGGTAGGCAAAATTTTGTATTCCCACAGTTGAGCTAACAGGGAAGGGATGAGAGCAATGGATGCTTAGGTCCCTAGGTGTACCAACCCACCCAATATATCTCTATGCAAATCAGCTCCATTTCAAGGATGCCCCCATTCAATTGAGCAGATTTGACTAAATCGGCCCAGTCCGGTGCGCCGTTTGGTGTGTAAGAGGCCTGAAAGAGAGTCACACTAGACCGGGCACGACGAAAAGAGCAATTTTCCCAATCGAACTCAAACTTGGCTTTACCACAGGAATCCCATTGAAACCACACAAAAGATGGCCGCATTTACCGACAGAAATGCCCAACTCCTGGGTTCGAATATCTCTGAGCAAGGCTTGGGCAAGAATTTCATTGGCAAAAATGCGATTCCGCCCGAAGGACCACTAGGTAAAGAAATTCCCCACTTCAACCAAAAAAAAATCTATTCATCTACATAAATGATTTTAAGTTTTAAGGAATTTAATGTTTTCCGGGTGCCATGTTAAAAAATAAATATCCTCTATACCTTCTTTATTATTGCTCTTTATTGTGTCGGATGCACCTTGTTGTGCAACATCACCTGTCATGTCTTTAGAGGGAGTTCGGGATCTGACTAGTGCTTAAAGTGAGGTTATGGTGGACCGGGGGCGACCACCGGTAGACCAACGTGTGGCGCCCCAGCCCATCACACCGCAATTTTTTGCTGCCGCCGACAAACCGGCAGAACACTGGGTAACCGGTCTCCGTCACCAGCTGCCGCAGATCCAGTCCCGCGAATCCACTCCACCCTGGCCTGGTCATACAGCGGGCAATCAAGGACTACAAGTTCTGCAGTCTCGATGCCGCCACATGAACAGTTTGGGTTGTTCTTCCGCCTAAAGAAGCAGAGTTTGGAGTTCAAGTCTCCGTGACCTGATAATACCCATGTCGAGTCGAGGCATACCCGGACATCCGGAAAGTATGCATAAGTCGTTGTTCGGCCATCCGAACTTCGTGACCAACTTTGTTGCCATTTTTCCACCATCCATTCCTGGGCAATGTCCTTGCAGCGCTCTGGTCTGGACTGTCCGCTCTCTATCTCTATCCTCTATATGTCTGTGAACAGAGAATAACTCCCGATAGAATGAATATATCGACACGAAATTTATATTTGTATCCAGGACCCAACAAAAACAAACGGACTGTTGTTCTTTATTTCTGAATACTTTTGTATTGGTTAAGTTAAGTACCCTAGTTGTATACATGCATAGTGTATATATACACAACATACAACAATGGAAGCCGATATTGGTCAACATTCATCGCCTGTTGTGGAAGTTAATGAGGGAAGCAAAATAAAACAGTGGCTGTAAACTTTGCTTGTTGAGAATGAAGCATGGATATGAAGTAGCCATCTTATATCTCTGGTGTTTGGGTAAAAGGGCTTAAGTCAGAATAAGTCTAGTGATCCAAAGGACAAGTGCATTTAAATATTTTTACCATAAATAACTGAATGTTGAAATATTTAACTTTGTTTATATTTAATACTTTATAGAAATAATATTTCAAGTAACATAAATGTGCTTTACCTGATTTGCAGGAATTTTTCAAACCATCAGAAATTCCCCTTCTAAAATTCAGATTTGCTGACTTACGCCCTTTTGCCCAAACACCCGAGATATCGAAATAATGGCGAAACGTTAACAAAAATAATATAGGTATAATTTTGGGAGACGGAAGGCCAACCTGTTGTTTGTTTCAAAACACCTTCATCAAGTGAACATTATACTGGTCTCAAGTCAAGGATATTTTTCAGTTAAATACTGCGTTCTTATTTACAAAACAGAACCTAGAATTCCTTCTATATTGAAAAGATACTGTCGACTCTATTAATCATTGCAAATAGAGAAGTTACTTGATTCTAAGGTCCTAAAACCTAAAAAAACAAAAAACTTAAATTCAAATTTAGTCACGAATATCTTACTTTCCCAGAAGAAAAGTAAAAAAAAAAAACTCATTTAACAAAACAAGCCTATTAATATAAATTAAAAAATATCACAGGTAAGGAACTTTGAAAGGATTATGGGTAGATAAAATTGGATATTAAAGCGGTGCACATAAAAGCGACATATTAACTAGAAGAGAAGTAACTTTCATAATTGAGTTAGGTACCTTCAGTTTCAAGGGTTAATCACTGTAACAAACATTGATGGTATTTTTCTGTTGTTTTTGCTGACAACGTTAATAAGCAGGAACATTCTCAGTAACCTCCTCACTGGTTCATCTTGTCAATAAAACAAGGTATCGAGTTTCTGAAGAGAAATTTAGATACATCAACTTGTAAAATTGTCTCTATTTATAACAATTATTCTTTCCGGTTTTCTGTTATTTTATATGTTGTTTATTTTATGTCCATATTTATACATAGTAATGTAATATGCTGAACTATTAAAATTTAAAAAAATTTAAATCTTTCCGTTTTGTCGTTAGATACAGTTCATTTTGTACAGGGTTTTCTTATTTACATATGGTGGTCAATCACGGTGTCTGATTGAAACAATTCTACCAACATTGTTTTTTAAAATAAATCATACAGAATCGGTGCAAAACGGACGACCAGTATTCTGTAGATCCTCCTTGACAATTTTTGTTAGGACCAACCAAAAAATATTTTTCTTATTTACATATGGTAGACAATCTGATATTTAAAATGACACCGCATCATGTTTTCCGCCTCTAGATTCAAAATATGAAAAAAAATGTCCGTCTGTGAGTCTGTGAACACGATAACTCCTGATAAAATGTATGGGCACGAAATTTTATATGTGAATCCAGAACTCTCTAACGACGATCATATAGACTTTCGGCCACCACATGGAAAATGTGGCTTTTTATTTAAATAACATTTTATAAATATTTATTATTACGATTTATTGTTTCTTACCTGTAATAAATACTGAACTCAAATTACGGGCCACGGACTGATATACATATATGTATCGATGTAATAACCTCATGTGTGAAGTGAACACGCAGTCTGTGTGATGCGTCCTTATTACTTACCTTATTAACATTAAATGATTCATCGTTTATGAAGGTTTGAGTTTGTTTGATATTGAACAGAACCGTGAACGTGATTACGATTTCAGCATTTTATTTTATTTCTACATTTCATTTTGTCAATTACAAATTATGATGCCTCGTCCTACAGAGAAAGTGTGGATTTATTACACTAAGAACGATTCTATCTCAGCGACTTGCAAAAAGTGTTTTAAAAAAGTGAAATATTGTGGGAATACGAATAGTCTCCAGTAGTTTTATATCCTTAGTGTAAATAAATTGTATATTTATTTTATAAGACTTTTTATTATTTTCAGTATGTTTTTAATAATAATATTTTATCTTGTTCGGTTTCTTATGCCCACTACAATACCTCATTTATACCTTTCATATTTTATTGTTTTTTATTATTATTATTATTATTATTATTATATACCTAAGTATATACATTATACATTTTATTAAATTAATTATAGGTTAGGTTAGGTTTTATGACTCATGCCCGGGCTTTAACTACGAGGTCATATCGCCTACTACCAGAGCGCTCTTTCGTCACTCTGATGGACATGAGCCCGACTCTACTGTGGGAGTCCTAAATTTTGCCTACCCTAAATTTTTATTCACCTAGGGTAGGGGTCTTTAACGAGTATCTGACATCGTACAGGCTCGGGACCATCGCTTAACGTCCCATCCGAAGGACGGCGTGCTTAAGTTTATTTTACCTCCCAAATAAAATAAACTAAAAGGCCTCGGTCGGGTTTCGAACCCACGATCTTGAGCTCAGAAGGCAAGCACGCATACCACTGAGCTACCGGCGCCCCTAAATTAATTATAACGAACTACTCTATTCAATCGATACGAGTAGGTATCGATACTTTAATTACTTTAATACTTGAGTAGTATCGAAAGTTTTATTCGATACTACTCGAGAGTAAAAGTGTCGATACTTTGTGGTATGTATTGAACCCTATATAAGAGGAGTTTGACAATAGTTCCACTTTTGGCCGCAGGTTATCAGCATTTAGCTGGACCCCAGGGTGACACCTGGTTAGAGGCCAAGGAACCTAATATTGACGATCCAATACTCCCATTAATCATATATATTTTCAGAGATCTCCAGTCGCCCATTCCGGGAGATAAGTTATTATTAACATCAATTTCTCCTAGTGAGGAAAGTTGACAGTCACAGTTGGCTTCTCTCTGCAGCAAAATATAGTTCACTTCAAAGATATTCCTTATTTTAGAGAGCGCTGGTAGCTCAGTTGTAGCGTGCTAGTCTACTGAGCTCAAAATCGCGGGTTCGAAACCTGGTCGACCTTCGGATGGGACGTTAAGCCTTAGTGCCAAGCCTGTAAGGTGTCAGCTACAACATTAAAGACCCCTATCCTATGGTAGACAAAAGGACTACCATGGTAGAGTCGGGCTTATGTACACCAAAGCGACGAAAGAGCGCTCTGGTAGTAGACGATATGACCTCGTAGTTAAAGCCAGGGCATGAGTCACAATAACTAATTATTCTTTATAATTATAAACAATATTACTCAAAGAACAAGCTGCAGTCTCTGTTTATATTTGAAACATTAATATAAATATTTTCCCTCTCAACAATACTAGTCATGATTACGATACCAGAAAGAAAGAAGACTTTCGAATAACTAAACATTGCTCTTCTCTTTTTGAAAAAAGTATAACTCATAAAGGAATTATTTTTTTTAATGCCCTTCCACACTTCTTGAAGTCAATAGATAGGATAAAAAAAAATTTAAACTTCAACTAAAAATGGTCATGTTAGAGGAAACCCTTTACACGGAAACGGAATTTAATTCTCACTGTTCAAAAAGATTAGTACGTGTTTCATATTCAAAAACATTATTTGATACAAAGCTTTCATTTTTATTTTTTGGGCAGAATTCCTCCCCATCTTAAAGGTCAGTTCAATGAACGTTATTGTTTTATTTATTAATTTATAATTTATTAATATATATATATATATATATATATATATATATATATATAAATATAAAATAAATAGTCATAAACCTATATAAATATATATATATATCATCAGGTCCCAATGTGCGAGTTATAGAAAAGAAAAAGAAAACAATGTAACAATAACAATATATAAAATTAAATAAATATATATGTATAAATATATATATATATATATATATATATATATATATATATATATTTATACATATATATTTATTTTATTTTATATATTGTTATAGTTACATTGTTTTCTTTTTCTTTTCTATAACTCGCACATTGGGACCTGATGATGGGACGTAATCTATAAGCCATCTTAATGTATAAATTCTTTTGACGTACTACCATGGTTTAACGGAAATAAATTTATAATTATTTAACAATAGTAGATTGGACTTCAGGTTTGTTGAGATGTTGACCGCAGCTAGCTCAAGAGATTACCGATTTGTTCATTCTATACAATTGAGGCGTGTCACGGAAAAACCGATAAATCCGTTTCAAACATTTTTACAATGTAGTAACAAAAAAATGGTGTTATTTATTTTGCACAATGTTGTTATTTAAATGCTTCTAGGGTGCATCTTGATTCCCTGTTGTTTATTTTTGTTCTAGCTTTTTTAGGAAGCTGAAACTCTCGAAATGTTGGTTGGATGTGACAGGTACCTACTTATCCCTTGTGCTATAAGTAGTAGATATTGTTAATACCTGATGCAAATAAATAATATAATTGATAGAAGGTAATTGAAAACAAAATAAAGTGGACTGTATATAGGTTAACAAAAAATTATAATAATGAAAAAAATGCTAAACTAATGAAAACAAAACGAAACAAATTAAATATAAGAAATGGAAAAATAAATGATACTAAAATGTCCGGGGAATGTGGGCGGTCGTGAAATGGAGACACCAAGGTCTCGTCACAGTGCGGTTGGGCTGAGGATACGTCTTATAGGGCTTCTTGACCAATACTTGCTGCAAGGGCTGAGGGCACTTCTCTTCAGACAGTCAGACTGCACTTGACTCGACTGCCCGGTCAGGTTAACTAAACTACAATGGCCATCGTGACCACTAGTGGCCACTATACAAAGTACAGGCACTCACAAAATGTCGTCACCCCCCTCCACATATACCCCATAGTCTTTATAAAGTTTATTTCACTTTCGGCCTTAACAGTTATTTCCTATGTTTTCTATCCTCTTTCTTTTACTCTAGCGTTCTATTACTAACTAAATGTTTATTGAGTTGAAAAATAATCGATTAAGACTAAAAAGAACATTTTATTAAAATATAATAATAATTAAAAAAGGCTGGTAGAAAAACAATAAATGAACGTTGTGTCCTCTTCATTTTCAGAAACCTCCACTCGTTGTGTAAGGCCCTCTTCATCCCTGTGGTTCATTAATTTTAGGTACCACAAAGTTCAGATACTAATAAAAACCGTGTAGGAGGTTACTCTCAGCACAACTAGCGGCGCGTTTGGATATAAAGGGAACTATGGATTTATTGGTGTTTGTTTGGAACGAAAGTGACTCCTATTCAGTAGGATATAACGCAGTTTGAAACAAACGCTTCCAGCACTATGTTCTAGTAAACTAACACTTTGAAATTATTAAATTAAAATAAAATCCCAATAATTATTATTATCGTATTTAAATTAGACTCAGGGTGTTCGAAGAATATGAACGTTGAATGAAAACACAACTTAGAAATTTAGACGGAATAATAATAATATTTTTTTGAACAATAAGATAAAAATTATATTTTTAAAAAGACTTCTCTCTAACAAACTTTTTAACTGTATTTTAAATTTTTTTATTGTATCTATTCCCTTCAAGAAGTGGGGAAGGGCATTAAAAAAGATGATTCCTTTACAATAGAAATGAAAGACGTTGTCTTCCTACTGCTTTATTTCCAACCAGAAACGGTTTTCAACGCATTGCACATCAGTGGCACATCCCATCCGTACAGTGTGGAGTCTAATGGAATATTTGATTCCTTCATGTTTTACTCCTTTTCAAAAAAAGCAACAATGTTGATATTCATTATCATAGTCTTGTTGAGAGGGAAAATCATATTTTTAAGTTACGTAACTTCCCTTGTACCTTTCAAGCTAATGATTTTCTGATCCAAGCAAAAACTATAATTATAACAAGTGTGCTTGTGTCTGTTTCAGATCGTATGAGACTCAGATGTTGCCTGGGCCCCGGCTAAGATGACTTGCACGCTGCCATGTGGGTGGTCGAGGTACTACTGCTAGGACTTGCATCATGCATTCTTATGGTCGCCACCGACTGGACAGACTGTCCAACTGTATGCACCTGCAAATGGTCCTCCGGGAAGAAGTCTGCATTCTGTTCACAAGTCGGTCTAACTGCCATTCCGCAGTTCCTCAACTCTGAACTTCAACTGTTGGAACTGTCAGGCAATCCTATACCGCTTCTTACCAAAGAGGTTTTCAAAAGTGTTGGACTTATCAACCTTCAAAGGATATTCCTGAAAAAATGTCAAGTTAGTGAAGTGCACCCAACTGCGTTTCGTGAGTTGACAATTCTTGTCGAAGTCGATCTTTCGGACAATCTTATTTCTACGCTTCATGAGGAAACATTTACTGGGAACGATCGTCTTCGAGTTCTCTATTTAAATGGGAATCCATTAACAAAAATTTTACCAGCACAATTTCCAACTTTAGCACATTTAAAAACGTTAGAGTTACATCACTGTCAAATTTCTTCTATACATAAAGATTCTTTCATTAATATTCCTTCTTTAGAATTTTTAAGTCTTCATGCAAACAAATTGACCAGTTTATCAGAAAATATATTTTTCCCTTTATCAAAATTAAAGAGTTTATTCCTAGATGAGAATCAATGGAAGTGTGATTGTCGTTTAAGAGGGTTCAGAAATTGGCTCTTAAATTCCAATTTACATTCACAATCTTTAGCGTGTCTCTTACCAGAAGGACTTAAGTCAAAGTTGTGGGAGAATATTTCTCCTGAAGAATTTGTTTGCCCGTTGTCTGTTCATGTCCCAGAGGCGATGGTACAAGAAGAACCTGGGGGCAATGTCACGTTGAAGTGTAGAGTCATTGGAGATCCTGAAGCGGAGGTTAGCTGGTTGTTTAATGGGAAGGTTATGAACAATGTTACTCAGGATAGAGTCATTTTAATTGAAAGAGAGGATGGGAGTGTTCCTACAGAGAACTGGAGCATACTAAGTATGTCCAATGTCACCGAAGAAGATGCCGGGGAGTACTCGTGTTTAGCGTGGAATATCGGAGGACAAGCTACTGCAAATGTTTCACTGATACTTCCGCAGATTGTTACCGCTCCTGCGTTGAGTAAGAGCGATGATTGGTTTGTGTGGGCTGTTTGGGGCGCAAGTGGGTCTGTGGGTGTGCTCATTTTGATTTTTATCATTGGTATAGCTGCTTGTAAATTGAGGAAAGCAAAGACCAGTTTGTTGAGAAGACGGAAAATGAAATTAACACAGAGTTACTCTGAGCAAGGGAAGACTTTGATAGATATAAGCAGTACAACTTTGACTGAAAAACAAGGGGAGAGTAGTATAGAAGGACTTGCTTCACAAGCAGATATGGAACTTTACGAGCAGGCTGCTTGCGATCCTATGACCATAAGACTAGAGCGATGTACCACAACAGAGCCTATATTTGTCTATGAACTGTCAGCGCCTCTGGTGGAGCCCCCAGGCGGCTTTGGAAGCCCACTTTATCCGGATCTTCTCGACCTGTTGCCCCATAGGCAGCCTGTTGTTCCGCCCTCAGACAATGCCTCGTACTTTGCCAGTCTGCCTCGTCGGAAACCCGTCGTACGGGCTGGTCTACAATATGACAACATGGGACCTCGTGTGACTGCTGACGGCAGCTCCACTCTCTCCCTACAAGACAAAGTCGCCGCTGCTCAGACCACACTCACACTCAAACATGTCGAGTACGTCTCCCTCTGAAAAATGGACATTGACTCATGAAATGTTAACATTATTATGTACTTTCTTTTCCCTACAAGTAAAAAAAATGGCTTTTATAGAAACTGGATCCAGAAATGAATGTTAGGGCGGGGACAGTCGAGTGACTCTTTGTCGCTCTCTTGCTACTAGTAAAAAGGCGCTCAAGATAGAACCGCTTGGATAGTGTGGGACTGGAGAGACGCGCGACTTTTAGACGCTGTCACACCACCTCCGGGCGTCTAAACAGTAACACTAAGCAGTAACAGCGTCTCCCCTCCATATAGAAACGTATCTGTTCCTCTTTTTTATACTTTTTTTCTTGTTGCCTTTTTTCACTCTGTTGTTCTTGTTATTTTTTTTTTAGTTCTCCTGTTGTTTTCGCTAAACACAGCGACGTGTGATACTGACGTAAAAAAAAAAAAAAAGGTCGCCGAAATTGAATAAAAATCCCTTTTCTGGTCCACAGCACAAAGCTATTTGTCAAATGAATCCACAGACATTTGAAAGTATGAAGACAACTCTCCCCTGGGCCGTCTGCACACCAATTGAGTAAAAATGTTTTAAGCAAAAATGTACACATGCTTTTTCAATATTCCTAACTAGAGCTAAGCCACTTAAATACAGAACAATGTTTAAAGCAGCTTTAAAAATTGTGTTGCTTGATACACCACGTTTAAAGCAGCAAAAACAAAAAAACAATCCATCATGCTCGTAGCACAAACACCATTGTTAGAAGCTCGAACATTAGAATGCCCAAGTGCGGGTTCAATTATTATCATATTAATAAAATCGAACCCTCCATATATCGATATTGAAAGTAACTTACAAAACAAATCGATAAATAAAAATATATAGAAACGTGATTTGAGTGGACGAATTTGAATGGACCGGAAAATCAGCTGTTCGCTGTAACCCAGGTTCCTATTATATGTCATTACATTTATCACAGCTTAGCAACGACTTTTATTTATGTATATTTACGCTCAAGATCGCGGGTTCGAAACTCGGCGAAGGTCTTTAATTTTTTTATGTGGGAGGTGAAAAAACCCTTGAGCAGGTTGTCCTTCAGACGTTAAGCGATGATCCCGAGCCTGTGAGATGTCAGGAACTCAGGTGAATAAACCTGGGTAGGCTAAATTTAGGACAATCGCAGTAGAGTCGGGCTCATGACCACCAAAGCTATGAAAAAGCGCTCTGGTAGTGGACGAAATGACTTTGTAGTTCAAGCCCGGGCATGAGTCACAATAACTAACTATATCTACATTCACTGACGAACTAGCGGAAGAGAACTTCAGAGTTCTGTCGATATTTTCCCGATTTGCAAGAATTGTTGACTTTTTTTTTTTTTTTTCCGAAAGCAAACCGTGATCTATTTAAGCTTATCCGACCTAATTTTTATATTGAGAGATTTTCCATTTTTTTAAAACTTTTTTGCTAAACTGAAGTGTAGCGGAGTTGTCGATATTGGGGAAAGTCGTTTTTTATTTTTACCTTGTTCCAAGAAGCTATGGCCAGTCCCATCCGGTCATTTGTACAAAAGCGATGAAAAAACAACAATATAATGACTTCTACGTAGAAGAGCCTCCTTATTAGGGTATGTCTCTGAAAATTTCGTCATAGCAGGGAGGAGTAAAATTCCAGGGACCATGAAATGTACGAAAGCTTTGATAGTAGGCGATATGACCACGTAGTTAAAGCCCGGGCATGAGTTACAATAATTATTGTATTCAAAATGAATTCAAATGTGACCGCAGCTCCACGATGAAACTATTGAAAGTGCATTCCTTTTTTTTTTTTTCATTTATAGAATGCACCCAAATGCATATAGTTCTTTCTGTATTATATAACCATTACAATTATTAGATCCTACTCTGACTCTATGATAGACTGAATTTTTTACCAGTTCTACACAAATAGTTTTAAAAAAAATTGTTTGAAAAGTAAGCTCAAAGCTTAAAGCATATTGCTCAATTTATGTTCGCCCAGCCTAAATTTGTTGCTGTTGCTCTTAGTAACCGTACAAAGTACAGACAGGTCCAGTTAAGTAGCTCGTGTCTGGTAGGCGTAGGAGCAGCGACAAAGATTCGCTCGTCTGCCCACACCCATGTGACGGTCATTTCACCCCAAAACTATCACTTTTCCAAAATCAAATTTTTGATTTACATTATGTTGTGATAGGTCGTAGTACAGATATAAGTATATTTTGTATATATTTCCGTTTTTATGTCGGTTAAAAATTTCAACAAACATTTTTATGTATATGTAATTAATATCTCAAAAACTATTAGTCATAAAATGTTACTTTTTTTCTTCTTTTTTTCTTAGGTATATAATGACACTTGTAAAAATATCATTGACACTAAGAACTTTGTTTTTTTTTTTTTTAGATATTTTTATTCTTATTGAACTCAAACCCTAACTCAAAATGTACAAAAATTGTAGAACGTAATTGTAAAAATAATAGATGCCAAAAAATTGTAAATTGAGTAAAGATGACGTCTTAAATATTGTAATATGTAAAAAAAAAAAATGGTTAGTAGGGTTGAGTGACTTTCTGAGTTTACTGGTGAGATTCTATGTAATGTAGAAGAGATGTCCTTGAGGTAGGCCATTTCAAGTGTGTACTAACCACACCGAAAACATTAGGTTTGTTTCATCTCGCCTGTCGAGAACTGGCCTACCTCGGGGTCATATAGACTATACGCTCTTTTAATAAAAATTATTATTAACTAACTGTTTTATTTTTATTACTACCGCCATTGTCAGCCAGCTGCTGAATCTCCCCTACATATCTTGTTCATACTACAACATCATCTCGAGAGAGCACTCTCAGAGGTAGCGAGGCCCTTAGGTTTCTTAAGTGGGAGATAAAAAAACTTTGAGCACGCCGTCCTTCATATGTTACAGAGCCTGTACGATGTCAGATACATATAGTAGAGCCAGGCTCATGTCTACCAGAGGCGAAAGAGCGCTCTGGTAGTAGGCGATAAGAGCTCGTAGTTAAAGCCCGGACATGAGTTACTAACATCTCAATCAAATTGAGAACTGGTGTAACATTTACAAAATTAAACTCAACACGGACAAATCACGACAATAAGCCCCTCCTTTAGAGTATCACTATGAGATATTTATTTATATCCACAATTAACAGCAGACTGACATGGAACCCATATACACTGAACAGGCGACTTAAAATGCTTTATTTCCTTCTGTACATACAATCAAAATTACCCTTAACACAAATGCCCAACTACTACACATTCCTAGTCAAACCACTCTGGATGTATGGCTCATAAGTTTACGGTTCGGCTAAAAGATGTAATGATATTTAACATTTTCGCAAAGAGATTGTGAAACACTTAATAATTTATAAAGAAAACACGAATGTTTTTTAAATATTGTCTATTTCACAAGATATATAAAATATATGGGAATATTTTCGGTATTGCTACCATCTTCAGCCACGACTTAACAAAAAAACAATTTTTTTATTTATTTTTAATTAATAATAATAATTAGTAATCTGTCAGAGCTGAAGATGGTAGCAATACCGAAAGTACTCTCATATATTTTATATATCTTGTGAAGACAATATTTAAAAAACATTCGTGTTTTCTTTATAATATAAAAGATCTAACCTGAAACGTATCCAGGTTTTCCAGTCAAAGACACTCAGACTCATTACACAATGTCCACCATACGTAAGTAACAGAACACTCCACAATGACCTCATGATAAACACAGTATGCGACACAATTCAGGACCTTTACAGACGTTTCCATAGCAAACTGCATTTCCACACATTCTCTCACTTTCTTCACCACACTTGTCACACATGAGACTGAAGAGGAGGTGGAACCGTCAATTGCTATAATAAAAAATTGTAGTCCCTCACTTTTTTAGACCTACCATCAAAATATCCCATTCATTGTTTTTAAATTTCGCCCTGAGGAGCTGCCGCTGGTTGGCCTTCCTCTCTCAAGCCTCTCAAGACACCTAACCACCACGTCCTCTTGGTGCATGATGGCAACAGTATAGGACAAGTTATGTAATCTGTCAGAAATACCATGTTGATTTTTCGCCAAAATTTCATGTTAAAAATAAAAAAATAAAAAAATTTCTGTCTGGGAACACGATAAATCCGGATAGAAAGGGAAGATGAACATATCCATTCGAAATTTTAATGACTATGCAGAACCAAATTAGTACGACACCTATCGAATTTTCAACAAAATAGACTCAGTGGAAGAGGCTGATCAGAGGAGCGGCTATAAGTTAGACATTAATTCATTTTCTACCTGATCGATAAACTAGTTTCAAAGGAAGAACAAAAACTTAGTTGATTAGTTCGAGGGTTCTCTCCAGAGGAACTTATCTAATCAGACAGAAATTCGATTCTGTTTTTTAACCGAAATTCATGTTTCCTAACCCACATATTAAAAAAAGATTCTGAGTGTGCCTGCGAATGAATGTATCGACACGAAATTTTATATGTGTAATCCAGAAACCCATAAGGACGACACTTATTGATTTTCAGTCAAATTGGTCAAAGGGAGGGGATTTTATCTCCCAGATAAAATAAACTAAGAGCCTCGGTCGGGTTTCGAACCCACGATCTTGAGCTCAAAAGGCAAGCACGCATACCACTGAGCTACCGGCTTTATGTACGATGCATATTAGCCATATCACTGTGTTATCTAGTTATTTACGACATCCATCCGGGAGGGGTTCTATCTATGAAATAAAACTCTCTCCCGGACTGGATTCGAACACTCAAACCATGGTGTGACCATTCGACAAAAGCCCTACGCTCTAGCCCGCATCTACAAATGTTTTTCCCCCAATTCCTTGCCTGTGGAGTAGTGCGCCCTATTTGCTCCCTATTTCTCTCAGTTCTCTGATATTACGCCCTTTCCGGTGGACAATACCCAGCTATCATCGAAAGATATTGAATCGTGCTAAGCCCTTCGAAGGGTTGTAAGTAATCGATTTTAATAGTATTGTCCGGCTGGAGAATTACTTTTTTTTTTTTTCTCTTTTCTGTCTCTCCTCAACAAATTTTAATCTTAAGATCTCCAATATTAAAAAAAAGTATTTGGTAAATCGCCGGCAATAAACTTCACCCGCTCAACTTATTTGTAAGTGAAAACGAAGTGTCCACTCTCCCTCTAAACTCGACCACCTTACTTAACGAGTCTTTGACTCTCTGTCCCCCGAATTACCGATTATGTACTTCCTCTGCACAAATTAATCGAATACGTTTTCGCTCTCCCTCCAAAACCAATCGAAACTAATATAGAATCCTCATACTAAAATTTGTGTCGATACATTTATTACATCAGCAGTTATTAGTGTTTTTAAGTCTGAACTCCACTTTCATTCTGCTGATTCCGCGAAAATCTGATAGGTGTCTTGCTTAATCAATTTTGAAAATACATATGAAATTTTGTGTTGAGTTAGTTATTGGGACTTAAACCCGGTCTGTAACGACCGTCATACCGTCATACATTACCTAAAACGGCAGTTATTACAGGTTTTGTTTTGTCTCCCCTAATCCCTCCTTCCCTTCAGCCGATTAGGCTGAAAATCAATAGGTGTCGTCTTTTTGGTGTCCTGGATAAGATCTCTACTTTAGTTGGCCCATCTCTACCTTAGTTGGCTCATCTCTACCTTAGTTTGCCCATCTCTACTTTAGTTTGCCCATCTCTACTTTAGTTGGCCCATCTTTGCCTTAGTTTGCCTATCTCGGTTTAAGTTTGCCTATCTCTACCATAGTTTGTCCATCTCGGTCTTGGTTTGCCCATCTCCACTTTAGTTTGACCATCTCTGCCTTAGTTTGCCCATCTCTGCCTTATACCATTATTACGTACAGATGGTGAAGTGAAATTACATTTTTTCTTTTTCTTTTTTACAACAAATCATTATGAAAGCAGAGAGAGAGGTGAAGAAGATTGATGGATGAATGTTTTTGACCGTTAAAGGACGCTGGGTGGGGGTTCTTACAGCCACTGCCGCCCCTAGCAGCTGCCGCAGAGATTACAAACAACACATCATTAACGGCCGAGCCAGGAATTCTTCATGTTTTCAGCGAAATGAATTTAGAAATTTCTCGGTGAATCACTGGCTATGTACTTTCTCAACACGAATTAATCAATTAACGTTTCGGCTATAAATCAATTGTTGACATATTGATGGCCTTTTGAATTATCTTACTAAATTATGTGTCCACATATTCATTGTTTCTTTCGCCTTATGTAAGAAACATATTAGCCATGTCTCTATAACAACACCCATGGCCATTTATGAAATAAAACTCTCTATCGGACTGGATTCGAACCCGCATCTGTTGTAGTACCATGCGACTAAAGCCGAACGGCCTCCATGGGACCCATATATTTATGACATTTACAGTTATTTAGGGTTTTTGGGGTAGTGACGTCCATATGTGGTTTTGAATCGGACATATGAAGTTTTGTGTCGATACATTCAACTACAGTAGGTAATTAATAAAGTTTTGGAACTACGCCTCCCCCCTAATCCCCCATTTTCTTTCTTTCGGCTGATTTGGCAGAAAATCAATAGAAGTCATCCTTACGAGATTCTGGGTATACTTATAAAATGTATTGTCGATACAATCTTCCTCTCAGGAGTCGTCCAGTTCACAGACAGACATTTTTTTTTTCATCTTTGGAATCAGGAATCATCACATGAAAATCAACATCGAATTTCTGTCCGATTACATAACTTCCCATATACTTTGTATAGCTGGCCAAGTAAAAATATTATATAGAAGTTTAATTAGGTCGCAAACTGAAAGGTTCCCTAATCGAACATAGAATCGATTTATTAATCGATCACTACCATTGTTCTGAAATATGATTTCTGCCAACATTTGTGCCGTTATTTTAATTTTGAAATAACTAATAGTTGAAATTGGATAAAATTTATCTTTAATTTTGAAATCTTTATTTTAACAATTAATCATTCAAGTTCCTCTAGCCGCCGCCTCCCATCACCGCCTCAGAGAGAGAAAAACTGTTTAATTTTCAGACGTTGAGCTGTTTTTCCTTGTTGCCCGAACAAACAAAGACACAAGCAGTCTTGTGCTTTATTTATTCTGTAAATGTTCCCTCTCCATATATTTAAATGTATCCAAATGCATACATTATATATTTCCCCAGCAATACGAAGTATAAGGAAAGTTATGTAATTGGTTAAAAATTCAATGAATTTTCTACGGAATTTCATATTTTGCATACTCCTGATTCCAAAAATGAAAAAAAATAAATAAAAATAAAAAAATGTTTGATTGTGTATGTGAACCCGATAACTCCCGATCAAAAGAATGTAGCGACACGAAATTTTGTATGTGTATCTAGAACCTTCGGAAAATGACACCTATTGATTTTCGGCCAATCGGTCAGAGGGAAAAGGAGGATCGGAGGGGCCTCAATTCAAAAATCTATATAACTGTCGGTGTAGTCAATGTATCACATGAGGTGTGAAATTTTATGCACGTGCCCCCCCTGGCCAGAGCAAAAACCAAGATAACAAAAATTGTGTTTTGCTTAAATGTACATGTACAAAATAAGTCATACTAGATTTATTTAAATATATATGAATTCGATTCATTTCCTCGCTCAAAATCTTAAAAATGCAAAGCGCAGCAGCGGCAAATGTATCCTATTGGCTGTAAGTCATTTAATTCTAAAAGCACAGAAACCACAGCGTGCATTTGCTGTTGCTGCGCATTGCACTTTTGCTGCTCATGTATGTAAAGTCAGCTTAAGTATTACAGTCAATGCTTACCTCAGGGGGAGTTTCTAGGGGTCCGAGTCTCCAAAATTAATAACGAAAAGCAAAAGCAAAAAGCAGCGCTAACCACGGAAACTGCGGACTGCGCCCCCGGCAGTCTACCCCCCCCCCCCCCTCAAAATCGTGGCTACGCCCCTGATTTCTCGGGAAATCGGTCAGAGGGAAGGAGGAGAACCGAGAAGACTGGCTCGGCTTAAATACCCTTATAACTATCGATGTAATGAATTTATCGATACATTAGTATGAGAACAAACAGTCGATTGGCTTTGGAGGGAGAGAGAAACTTAATACATTGTTCCTGGCGAAGAGAATTTATTACTGATTTTCATGTATTTCCTAACTGGTAAAATAATACTAGAATGCATGCGTCTGTTATCTGTGTTACTAATGATATGATATGATATGATATGATATGATATGATATGATATGATATGATAACAATGTTTTCAACTTTTACATTACGATAATTAAGGTTCGCTAATAAACTAATTAATTAATTGATGGATGATTCAACGTTCATATACTAAAATATTAATTAATTTGTTAATTTGATTAAATAATGAAAAACCTTTGAAAGGGTATATTGAATATTAGCAAAGTGCGCCAGGTAAATTTGACATCCATACATCTCTATAGATAACCTATTCTGTTTATCATGAGTAATTATCATTATTTTTCAAAAGAAAACAGCTTTTAGTTTTAATATATAAATTTGTATAAATATTACAGCTCACACATTGAAGTTTTGAATGAATAGTGCATTAATGTACTAATAACTTTTTTTTTAAATTTTCTGTTACTCGTGGTCTCCCTCCACTGCTGGACAGTGGAAGTTGGGCAGCGTGGTGGGAGATTTAGCGCTGGTCTCCTGTCGCCTCTCTCCTGGAGAGTGGTGTATGGTAGTGTTCAAATGTTGGCAGTAATCATATTTCAGAACAATGATATATGATATGTTCGATTAGGGAACCTTTCAGTTTGCGACCTAATTAAACTTCTATATAATATTTTTACTTGGCCAGCTATACAAAGTATAGGGGAAGTTATATAATCGGACAGAAATTCGATGTTGATTTTCATGTGATGATTCCTGATTCCAAAGATGATAAAAAAATGTCTGTCTGTGAACTGGACGACTCCTGAGAGGAAGATTGTATCGACAATAAACTTTATAAGTATATCCAGAACCTCATAAGGATGACTTCTATTGATTGTCTGCCAAATCAGCCGAAAGAAAATGGAGGATTGGGGGGAGGCGTAGTTCCAAAACTTTATTAACTACTGTTATAGTTAAATGTATCGACACAAAACTTCATATGTAGATTCAAAACCACATATGGACGTCACTACTTCAAAAACCCTAAATAACTGCAGATGTAATAAATATATGAGTTCCATGGATGCAGTTGGGCTTTTTGAATTCATTTCACTGAAAATAAGAAGAATTCCTGGCTCGGCCGTTAATGATAGTGCTGTTTGTAATCTCTGCGGCAGCTGCTAGGGGCGGCGGTAAATTTCAATCTATGAAAAATCATCAAATTGTACCCAAAAGAAATGCACCGCGCAATACATTAACTCATTTAATTTCGACCAAAATCTTGACAAAAATACATTTAGCTAGCCCCTACCCCATAGATATCGATGGCAATAAATCAGTGGTTAATGCAGGATTTAAACAGTGTCCAGACACGCCCAGCTAATTTGCAATCTACGGGTATAAATCTAGTGCCGTGATCAGTGACCGCGACTACCCCCCCGCCTCTCACATTTTTGACACATCTGATCTGTCAGATATGACTCCACTTTTGATGTATGGCAGATGACATTTCATAAAGGCACATTACACATATTTATTTGACATCAATGAGCACGAATCTCCATTCACATATCATATATTGACATCAATATACTGTATTTATTTATTTTTTTACTTCTTCAGCGATATGTAGTATGAGGGAAGTTATGTAACCAGTCAAAATGTTTTCACTGTAATTCATATTTTCGAACCCTCTGAATCAACCTACAAATGGAAAGATATAATGTGGCCATAACAGGACTTCCTTATACCAACCACGCTTTTACACATTACTCTCGCTCCACCTTTCAAAAACTTTAATTTAAAAATCATTTTATAGTGGAGATATGAAAGTAGTTAGTTTCAGCGTTTCTCTTTGTTTTATTGTAAAGTAATTCTGAGATCAGGTCAAAGACGTGATAAAACTGACGAGGCTTCGATGGGCAGGCCATGTGCAGAGGATACAGGAGGCTGAAACCCCATGAGCACTGACGCTAGTGATCTCGGAGGATGAGGAAGACCCAAGAAAAGATGGATAGACGCAGTCGATGGGGACGCAAGGAACTTTCGGATGCAAAACTGGAGAACGCTTGCGCTGGAGAGGAATCTTTGGGGGAAGTCTCTGGAGGAGGCCCAGGCTCGAATGGAGCTGTAGCGCCGAGGATGGTAAATTCTGAGAGGGACTTTCTGATATCCATTAACGCCAGTATAAAATGATTTTGGGAAGAGAGTGGGGGAGGGAGAGTGTTCTGTGAAAGTGTAGTCGGTATAAGAAAGTCCTCTTATGGCCATATCACATATATTTTATTTTATTTTTTTATCGAAACGAAATTTTACATGAGGAATTAGACCACTCTAAGTAAGATGCCTGTTGAGTTTCAGGCAAATCCAATAACTCTCGATAGAATAAATCTGTGGTCACAGGGAATAAATTGGTGAGTCTAAATTCGTAACTTTTCAGGGCAGCACTTTTTTACTTTTCATTAATCGTGTAAATCCAGTTTTTGGAATAAATAAATTAAGTTGTTTTTTTTTGTTTGTTTTTTTCGTTTGTGGCCTTATGGTCTAAGCATATCAGTCATTTATTTACAATGTAAAGTTATACATCAATATGGTTGACAAAAATGTATCTGAACAATGTATCAAGAATTTCTCGGTTTTTGCTTCGCATCCGCTTCTTCTTGCTGTTGGCAGGTACAGAATGGTGATGGAAGAATATGAATCTTGTGAAGGTGACAAGGGAGCCGATTGTGATTAAGACGAAGGCGAATGATAGGCCTTATTATTATTCATAAGTATACCTTTTAAATCTATAGGAGTGAATGAATTGTTAAACCTTTCTTGGATTTTCCCTTAGTTACCTAATCATTCCTCATCACTTACCTAATTATTAAGCATACTTTTTGAAATACTCGTGAATGATAATGGTAATACTCTGTGAATGACACCCTCTTCACTTGGAATAGTTGAATAAATGGTTAAATACAGTTATCTCGTGAATGATAATGGTAATACTCTGTGAATGACACCCTCTTCACTTGGAATAGTTGAATAAATGGTTAAATGCAGTTATCTCGTGAATGATTCCTCAAAGAAGTAGATTAAGTTGATTTAACCGAGAACATACAAAATTTTACGAGATACCAAGAAACCCACATCTTTATAATTCCGAAAGTATTAGAGTTCTGAGCTCCCAACTTCTTCACAGTTCGCAGATGGCTTGGGAGATGATCACAGTACACTTAACTCATTTTGACCATTTTACGACTTAACAACCCTGTGACCATAAAAATATTAGTTAGATATTGTGGACTCATGCCCGGGCTTTAACGACGAGGTCATATCGCCTACTACTTTCGTTACATGAGCCTGACTCCACTATGAGAGTCCTAAATTCTGCCTAACCTAAATTTTTATTCACTTAGGGTGTTTAACGAGTACCTGGATTGAGATGTCTCAGAATAAGATGAACTATTGATTTCAATATGTTTGTCGATTTTTTTTTTTTTGGGGGGGGGGGGGGATTAAATTGAGTGTTGTCAGGAGAGATGTATATCTACAAAAAGTTAATTGAAAATAGTACTGACAGTTTTTTCTCAATTTTCTAAAAAAAAAAAAAAATCAAAAGTGAGGGCGGGAAAATTGCTGGAGTTCTTCCTTCAACCCCCAAGTTTGATTAAAGAAAAAAAATACTGAATTTTCAGAAAATCATGTAACTTTGATACCTGAAAATATCATGATCCAACTCAGAAACCCTAATAACTGTCAATGTAACGAATATATCAAAAATATGAAGTTGGCTGACGTAGTGAGAAGTGATTATTTCACAAGTTCAAAAATCTGACTTATTAATTTTTGCTAGTAGAGTAAGTAAGTAGAGTTGGGCTCAAATTCACCAGAGTGACGAAAGAGCGCTCTGGTAGTAGGCGATATGATCTCGTAGTTAAAGGCCAGGCATGAGTCATAAAACCTAAACCTATATATATGTAGACAGACATCATCGCGAAAATGATCAAAAACGTATTCAGGATACCATGAAACATGAAAATCCGTTAAAACCTCGATCTCAGATTTTTGCACGATTACCATACTTTTCCTTATACTATATGTATAAGAAGGTAACAAGAAAATATAAACAGATTAAAAAGAAAAATCACAGGAGTGACTTGAATGAGCTGGTCAGCACCTCCGAATCTTTATATAGGAGGTCACGCGGCCAGTGACGTATTCAGTCGTCGAGCAGTGTTGCCCGTCAAGGACTCGACCGATATTGCTTCCACCGGTTTGTTCGGTTGGCGCATGAACTCGTGCAGAATTTTGCCACTTGACCTAATCTCAACAAGATAAATTTGATAATATTGTAATATTAATATTTCTTTGCAAACCAATTTAATTATTATTGTTCATTAATTTTGATAGCAAACAAGGAATTAAGTTAAGGAGGTGGAGGGGGCGTATAGTAGGATTATTGTAATCCAGTTTGGTTTCGCTAATTAGCAAATCAGTTATCGTTGACTACCATTAACCCTAGAAAGCTAAACTATCGTAAAAATTACGATAGAGATTTTCTTTTGTCTAGTTTCCAACCCTTTGCCTGCGACAATGGATTCGCCCAACCAGTTCCGTACCTTACTTCTGCCGCCTCATCAGTTAGCCTTTGTCACGCTCCGTTGAAGGTTGTCAACTTTGCTCCGCTGTCAATCGATCGTAAGTTTTACGATAGTTTAGCTCTTACGTTTGGATTTTGTACATACCCATTTCGCTTATAGTGGTATATTATTGATTGAAAAGTGATAATATTTTGTTCTTAGGAGTCGTTTTAGTAAGTTCCAATAATGATTCGGAAGTTGAGTGACACAGGTAGAACGATGGACACAGAAGGTTCACCTCAAGCCGAGTTTTTTGTGAAAAAGCTTTCAACAACTTGTAATGGATCCAATCGCAACATAACCGTTGACAATTGGTTCACCTGTGTCCTATTGGCAACCTCACTTTTGGAAGACCCATACAAACTTACGATTGTAGGTATAGTAAGAAAAGACAAGCGAGAAATCCCACCCGAAATGAAAAATCCTAAGGGCCGAGCCATAAGGACGAGCATGTTTTGTTTCAATGGGCCCAAAAATATGGTTTCATACAAGGTGAAAAATTCAAAAGTGGTTTTGCTACTATCCACTTGCCACGAAAAGTCTGTCATGAATCAAGTCTCCAAGAAACCTCAAATAATGGAGACCTACAATGCACAAAAGATAAGGGCAGTTGACACTTTGGACCAAATGTCATGTAGCCGTAACACTAGACGGTGGCCCTTGTGCGGTATGTTCAACATTATACTTGTGAATGCATATGTGATTTACGTCACTAATCTTGTAAAAAGGGACCAGAAACCGGTTTCAAGGAGGAAATTTGCTATGCAAATACACCACAGCCTTATCGAGCCATGGCTTCAACAGCGATTTCAGTACCCAACTTTGACACGTAAACTCCGGCAATCTATTGCCGATATATTGAAAGTTGCGGTGCCATGTCCTTCCTCAAAACCTACCACCAACATTTTGTGGGATTTGCCCGTCCGTCAAGAGAAGGATGACAACGGTTTACTGATGTCGCTGAAACAAGCCAATCTGCGCTGACCATCGCGGTAAATGCTGTGTCGACTGCGTTGAGGACTTGTAAATATCCAAATTTGATAGAAACATGTTTGTAATGATGTGTGTTGACTTATTGTATTCATTAAAGTTCAAATTTGTATCACGAAGTATTTTTTATTTAATTAAATTAAACCGTCGTATATTTTACGATAGGTTAGCTTTAACGTAACATTTGAACAGTTTAGCTTCCCAGGATTAATCTTCCAAATAATATTAATCTCAATATGTTTCAAACTGCGTAGATATTTATAAAAGAGAGAAGAGAGTATAAATAAAAACGAAATGGTTATCAATTTTTTTTTTTGTTCAATTTACCCTACCCCCCCCCCCCCCCCCCCCCCCTTCACCAAGTCAATATGCCTCAGCGTAACGTCATATATTAGTCAATTCGAGAAAAAAGGTCATCGTTGAATCACCGGCATTGCACTTCCCCAGAACGAATTAATCAATTACGTTTTTGCTCTCTTTCCAAATCCAATCGGCCGTTTGAGCTAGAACTCTACATTTGACTTACGGCTTCTGAATTCTCATATTTAATTCTGAAATTTTAGCGAGTTATTGGAAATTTTTCATCCACCATCGCTTAACGTCCCATCCGAAGGACGGCGTGCTTAAGGTTATTTAACCTCCCTGATAAAATAAACTAAGGACCTCGGTCGGGTTTCGAACCCACGACCTTGAGCTCAGAAGGCAAGCGTGCATACCACTGAGCTACCGGCGCCCTCTCCCTATCTATATATATAGTGAGTGATTCAAGAATTATATCTATAAAAACAAAAAACAAACTCAAAATCTCAAATTAACAAATTTGAAGCAACTGTTTTTTGTCGTTGTGGAGACTGATGGTCCTTACAAAGAGAATCTTGGAGCAAGACAAACATGAAATGGTTCGGTTTGTTTTCCGGACGAGTGGGATGCCTCTAGTTCCTCGAATAAGTGGAATACGTGAGTGGATTAGGACCACTCCGCCCTCACTTTACTGCTCCCTTGTTCTTTCCAAGTTCCGACTTCGAAGAAATTCTTCTCCTGAGTGTATAACAAATTAAAATAAAAAAAATCAAGTTTCTACTGTATTTACAACTGTATACAAATAAATGCAACAAGCAAATGTGCTAATAGAGAGATAATGGCAACCTCAAAATGTCAAGAGTGGAGAAATCACCCAGTGGTGACACTTCCTAGACACTGATTTACTGTCATTTATAACTAATCACTGTCACTTATATTGCTAAGGAGGTCTCTAGGCCATTGACGCTTAAGCCGTCGTTGGGGAAGTATGGCAGAATAGAGGGTACGGACTAGAGGACTATTGTGGGAACTAAAAAGGTTAAATAATTTCTTATACATATTTACCAATTGTAATATTAAGGGTTCATATGATTACACAAAAATACAAATTCAAACACAGGACTGCAGAAACTCATATTTATTTCTTAACTTTAGCTATGAACTAATACCAAGCTCTATACACACAAAAAAAAAGTATTAAACTTCTGAAGACTCGTGAACAAAACCAGAAAGCAACAAGGTGGCCATCTTGATATATATACCTCCTCGATCTTTTAATATCGATAAAAACTGTTCCAAGGTTGAGATCCTGGCCGCTTCTGCAACGTCATTGTTGATTGAGTACGAACGCTACACATACTTGGATTTAGCGACTTCAGTGACAAAATATAAGAAATGTATGCATAAATTACCGGGTTCGGTAGTACATTATAGTAAAGCATAGATTTTTTTTTCATGTCCTGGCTTTAACAACGAGGTCGTATCGCCTACTACCAGAGCGGACATGGACTAGGGGTCTTTACCGAGTACCTGACATCGTACAAGCTCGGGATCAACGCAAAGTTAATAGATAATTTCGTCTCTGATTCACCGACAAAGTTTTGTTAATATCGCCTTCCATGACAGGTGAGGTAGGTAGGCGACGAGTGGGATTATCAATACATTTCCCAGATAAGCTGCCTTATAAGCCCTCTTTAAACATAGGCCAGGTGAGATCTTAAAATACAAAAAAAAAAACTCCTTGAAAGGGACGGGTATTGAGCGGGTATCAGGTTAAACAAAAATGTCTTTTGTTTTATTTCAACATGAATCCGATCCATTGGATGGCCAATATCAACATTTTCTATATAGATTATTTTCATTTTGATCCAAGCTTCTCAAATTTCTTAACTTTTTGACACTTGGCAGATTCTCTTCTACTCCCTAAGAATGAATTTGAAAAATGATACAGGGAGACCGATGTCCAGACCTTGAAAATAATTTTCATTATAAATACCGAGGAAGTTATGTCATCAGACAAAATTTCAATGATGATGAATTTTCAACGCAATTTCATGTTTTTTCATTCAAGAACCCCCCCCCCCCCCCCCCCCCCCTCTATATAATACAGGAAGGGGGCTGAAACGTAAAATTGTGCGACACTTTGTGAGTAGAACCCACGAAAATAAAAAATTCTGATGGGGCCGAATTTGTACTTGGAGTAGTATATTTTTGGTGATTTACCGACAACGTCCTTCTTGAAAAGCTGAAGAAAAACAGTCAGATAATCACCGGATATGTACTTCCCCAGAGTGAGGTTTCCGCTCTCCCTCCAAACCCCCCAAGACCCCCTAAACTCAATATTTGACTTTCATAGTGGTTTCTGAGTTATACTAAATTTTGTGTCAATACTTTCGTTATATTGGCAGTTTTTTGAGTTGAGCCCCTCGCTAAACCCCCCCCCCCTCCATATACACGTTTTCTAGGATTTTTTTTTATTATGACTCATGCCCGGGCTTTAACTACAAGGTCATATCGCCTACTACCAGAGCGCTCTTTCGTCACTCTGGTGGACATGAGCCCGACTCTACTGTGGGGGAGTCCTAAATTTTGCCTACCCTAAATCTTTATTCACCTAGGGTAGGGGGTCTTGTGTAGTACCTGACATCGTACAGGCTAGGGACCATCGCTTAACGTCCCATTCGAAGAACAGCGTGCTTAAGTTTATTTTATTTCCCAGATAGAATAAACTAACTGGCTTCGATCTGGTTTCGAACCTACGATCTTGAGCTCAGAAGACAAGCATGAAAACCTTTCCCCCTAGTCAACCGTTCCCTTCGGCCGATTTGGTTAAAAAATTATAATTGTTGCCTCTAGATCCTATTCATAAACAAATACAGATAATTTGTTTTCCGTTTTTGGAATCTAGAGGTCGGAAAACAGGAAATTCTATTTGGAATTCCTTTGAAAACTAAAAATTTCTGACCGATTACATAACTTCGTCTATACTTCTTATTGTTGGGGAAGCAAAAAAAAAAAAAAAAAGTGCTTTGAAGGGGGGGGGGGGGGGGGGGGGGGTAGGCCAAACAGGAAGTTGCTTTGTTTTATTTTGACATCAATCCGATCCAATGGTTAGGCAATCTCAACTTTTTTATAGATTCTTTTCAAATTGTTCCAAAGTTCCTCAAGTTTCAAACTTTTTGATACTTGCCGATGTACTTCCCCACTTTAAAAATAATTCGCTTTTTTAGTACATGGGGAAGTTGAGACAAAAATTCAATAATGGAGTTTCATCGAAATTTGATATTTTTCTAACCCTATTTGCAGAGCCTTTCAAGGATCGGCCAACTTAGAATTCAGGCCAAATGGCGTTTGAAACTTTTATATGAGAGGGGGGGGGAGCTGAAACCTAAAATGAGTGGCTAGCTCTTTAACGGTTGATCGTATATTCATGAAACTTGCAGGATATTTCAGGGATGGTACAACGTCTATAGTCTAATATTAGGATTCGGAAAAATTGTGTTGGGGGCCCAATTTGTAGTAACAACTTTCTTCGTGATAAGCTGAAAAATAAAAGAAGAATAAATAAAATTCATAATAAATATTAAAATTAAATAACATTACCACTTTTCCTGTAGAAATTTTATAACTGAGCTACTGAATTTTGATTTCTACAGTAATTTTCGAAAATGGCCCTAAAAATAATGTCAAAAGTTCAAGAAGTGAAATTTTAAAGAAAGCACACGTATTTAAAAAAATTTCAATTAACAAACTTTTTATACAGTTGTAAATGTCTATTTGTAAATAAAAATTTTAAAAAATAAATAAAAACGAGCAACGTAAATCTATAAAAAATATCGATATTCGATAACTCTGTTTATTTAGTTTTAAATGAGAGTGCGCCTTGTTATTATATATGATATAAACAACATGAAAGTGGGGCGAGGATCGGGATCAAGAGGTCACTCAAGGGGTCTGGGACCGGCCATCGGCGGAACAATTAGCCCCGATCGGCTCGGACCGGCCATCGGCGGAACAATGAGCCCCGATAGGCTCGGACCGGCCATCGGCGGAACAATTAGCCCCGATCGGCTCAGACCGGCCATCGGCGGAACGATTAGCCCCGATCGGCTCGGACCGGCCATCGGCGGAACAATGAGCCCCGATAGGCTCGGACCGGCCATCGGCGGAACAATTAGCCCCGATCGGCTCAGACCTGCCATCAGCGGAACAATGAGCACCGATCGGCTCGGACCGGCCATCGGCGGAACAATTAGCCCCGATCGGCTCAGACCTGCCATCAGCGGAACAATGAGCACCGATCGGCTCGGACCGGCCATCGGCGGAACAATTAGCCCCGATCGGCTCGGACCGGCCATCGGCGGAACAATGAGCACCGATCGGCTCGGACCGGCCATCGGCGGAACAATTAGCCCCGATCGGCTCAGACCGGCCATCGGCGGAACAATTAGCCCCGATCGGCTCGGACCGGCCATCGGCGGAACAATGAGCACCGATCGGCTCAGACCGGCCATCGGCGGAACAATTAGCCCCGATCGGCTCGGACCGGCCATCGGCGGAACAATGAGCCCCGATAGGCTCGGACCGGCCATCGGCGGAACAATGAGCCCCGATCGGCTCGGACCGGCCATCGGCCAATTAGCCCCGATCGGCTCGGACCGGCCATCGGCCAATTAGCCCCGATCGGCTCGGACCGGCCATCGGCGGAACAATGCGCGCCGATCGGCTCGTCCCCAGCCCATCCACTGCTCCCGCTAGTGGCCGACCAAGAGCCGAGTCGGTTTCGTCACCAGCTGTCATAGATTCAGTCCCTTGAATCAACTCCACCCTAACTTCGACATAGAATGGACATTCGAGAACATGTTCTGCAGTCTCGAAGCAGACGTAACAACATTTCTGGTTGTTCTTCCTCGTAAAGAAGAATAGCTTTAGAGTTAAAGTCACCATAATCAGGATGTAGCCATTAGACTCCAGACGTACCCAGACTTCCGTGTCGTTCGGACATCTGAGCATCGTGACGCACAGTTGTTGCCATTTTTCCACTATCCAATTCTGGATGATGTTCTCGCAATACGCCCTGAATATTCGCTATTGATTTAAAAGTATCGAGTCGATAAATATTTAGTTTTGGTGGAACAATGTCGATACAGTCTCCTAAGATTAATCGTTGACATCCCTGCGTATGTTGGTATGCACGCAACCCCGTGTTTGTAGCGTCACCTTCACCCGAATCCAATTACAATAGGAAGTTTGTGTGATTTATTATTTATTTTTTTCTAACTACTTTCTGAAGTTCGCTCCCCCCCCAAACAAAATGGAAAAGTTTACGCCTATGGAAGTGTAGCTTCCCTCCAGAGTTCCCCAAAACAAAGTTCAAAAAGAGAGGATATCAAATTGAGTTACCCTATCTCTCCGTTTTTTCTTTAGCGCATTTTTTGATTTCTAGTTTTTCAAATCAATCGAGTGTGGGTGCCCTTGTCTACACAATATAAAAATTCGACATTTTTGTAGTATATAAACTGGCACTTAAATTCCGAGATGTACCAGAACTTGGTAAAAGTTTTCCGAATCTAGTTGACATTTTGCGCCATGCTTGACCTACATATGTGGCCTCGCATTTACAAGTAGAATAGAACTAAGAAGAGAAAACGGGTGGCTGAAGCTCTGGCACACCCGACCTCTCACTTGTATTTTGTTAGACTGGCTACAACCAAAAAATTCACCTTTTTCTCAAAATATTTTATAACTGAAACTATATGAAATAATTAACATCACTAACTAGAAAATGTTGCTTCCATAAAATTCTAAAATTATTTTTCTAAGATTGCCAATCATCAACATGATCCCTTCCCTGGAAGCGCTGGGCTTCCCCCTTATTATATTATCTGTATGTTTATACTACCTGAACCAAGCCCTTCATGGAGTGCTCAGTCTCCCAGTTTCCTTAATGAACCTCAGAATGCTCTCATCTGAAGTCCTCCTCTGCGATTACATCTCCACCAAAGATGTGGAATCTCGTTCGCGCATATCCCGAGCAAATGCCCAGGAAGTGTGCCACCGTTTTGTCTTCCTCCCCACATCTATGGCAGGTAGTTTCAGCCAAATTGAAATAGGGTTTAGGCGGAGAGTGTAGAACATTTGAGCTAGGGAAGTACATTTAGGTGGTGATATGACGTCCATTTTGGTTGATAGTGGGCTCCAGCTCCAGCTCCAGCCTCTCTTCACACAGAGAGAAACTGTTTCATTTCATTTTTGACGTCAGGAGGACGGAAAACTTGAAATTCCGTTGAAATCTCAACAGCAAATTTCTGACAGATTCCATAACTTCCCTATAGGTACTTCATAAAGCTGGGCAAGAACAGTTTAAAAAATAAATAAAAAACATAATAATAAATACATGAAAGTCACTGAACAGAGCAACAAATACAAATACAAATACAATAAAATATCAGTAATGAGATAAAAGTGGTACAGTGGATAGAAACAGGAACAAAATGAATATAACTAAATAAGAAAATACAATAAAATAAATATAAAATAGATAATGATGAAATAAGTAAACAAAATAAATAAATAAAATAATAATACAAAAGTAATTAAATTAACAGCTTCATTATGAAGAAATCAAACGAAAATAAATGTATCTAAATAAATACATAGAAGATAAAATAAATTTAAAAAAGAATATAAAAATCAAGATTAAGAAGGAGGAGGAAATCTAGACCAGGCTTGCAGTAAAATTAATTTAATTATATGGCGACGACTATAAGCTACGACTTAACAAATACTGAGTATGGCTGAAGATGGTAGCAGCAATACCGAAAGTACTGTATTATATTTTGTGAAATAAACGATATTTTTTTTAAAAACACATTTTTATTATTTTTTTTATTGTTTCACAATATCTCAACAAAATTTTTTTTTTTTTTTTTTTTGGCTTTATGTACGGTGTATATTAGCCATGTCAATGTGTTATATATAATTATTTAAGACATCCATGGCCCCGGGAGGGAGTTCTATCTACGAAATAAAACTCACTCCCGGACGGGATTCGAACCCGCAAACCATAGTGAGACCATGCGACCAAAGCCCTATGCTCTAGCCCGCACGGCCACCATGGTCCCCCAAAAATTAATTATTTACAAACATTTTTACTACTAATTCCTAAAATCATTTCATTGTGATGTCACTTTTTTTTTTTTTTTTGTATTAAAGGCTTTAGCTTGACGCCATTAGCCATCGTTCTATAATAGTAGTATTAGTCTTTATTCAATATTACTCAAACACTAATTCCAATACAGCTAATATAGGTTCCAACAGCTTCAAGTGTGACCGAGGGATTTGTCAAGATTTCTAGGTAAGTGGGAGAGGGCTTCCTCAGAAGAGAGCTTATAGTTCTCATACAGTGCCATCTTTCTGCTGCGTACTTCATACAGGACATGATGTCACTTGGTTCATGTTTCCATCACCGCTCGATGACTAGATCTCTACCATATGGCACGGCCAGCTTTTGTTGCTTCGATAGTCTTTTGTTGTTTTTCACTTTTAATAAAAGCGAATCTAATTATTCGTTTTGTATTTATAATTACAAAATTAATTATTAATATTTTAAACAGCTGTTTTCATAAAAATTCCTAATATCTTTAACAACTGAATTTTTATTCAAAAAATTCAACATTTTGGCGCTTCTCTTCTTTAAAAAAATATGGAAGAAGAAGAGTTTATTATAACAGTGGCATTTACAGAGGTACAATTATACAATAAGGTTCCTTAACCATTACCCTTATATACTAAATACAAATCAAAAATAATCAGTTAATTAAAAACTATGTTAGTGCTTAGGAGTAATTTTTTTAGGGACACAAAAAATATTAAGTATCATCAAGTAATGTTGGATTGAAGGCAGGGCAATTTAAATGAAGGAATATGCTATACCCAAAAAGATAATTTTAAAAATAATAATTAAAATCCATTTTAAATAATAAAACTACAAATATATGAGGCCACAAAATGGTTGGGTCATTTCTATAAAATTCAGAGGTCGAAACACATTACACCTGAGGGACCTCTTCGAACGTAAAATGAGGGAAATTGTTCTAAATTATTACTCATATGGGATCGCTAAAGTGGATTTCCATAGTAATTTGAGAGTTAAAAAGAAAATAAAGAAAATTATGAACTTTCAGAATTTATGTATATACATTATTATTATATTTACTTATCTCCCTTAATTATTTATTTTAACGTACATTATAAATAAATAAAACATTGTTTATTTAACACTATTAATACAGTACATTAAAAACTGAAGGTCGCAAAAAAATACATTTTTTTAAAAAAGAACAGAGTAGGTTATAATATAACAGCTGACTGGTTACAGGTAATAAGAATGATACATAATCAGATATTAACTCTCAGAATCATGGATTAGAATTAACAATACTAACAATAGAATTAACAATGAAATGAATAAATAAATGCTTGAACATATCGCACACCTGCTAAACTGATGCAAGACTGATCGTGTAGCTACATTCTTATCAGTCTGGCGTCAGTCACAGCTGAGACAGCGATGGAGACAGTATGTCCCACTCTCCCAGCTGCGAAATTAATCCTACCACGACACCTCCTCCATCATTGGAACCGGAGAAAGAGTTTATATTAAATCTTGAATCGTTGCCTCTCTTATGGGATAAAACCCATTGGTTTTATGTAAATAAATATAAGAGACATGAATCTCTACAAAATTTGCTTGTTATTTTAAAAAAAGTCAAACCGGCATCCACGGTAGAGGATGTAAAAAAAAAATAAATACTCTACGCTCCAATTATCGTTGGGATCTGAAAAAAATAGAACAGTCTAGAAGATCTGGTGTTGGGGCAGATGATGACATCATCATCGAAGATATTCGAACTTTGCACTATGTGTACACGCGGAAGAGTTGGACCTTCGAATATCTTCATTTTTTGAACAAGTTTGAGAAACCCCAGGTAAGAATCTATACACTTATTAGTTTTCATTAGAAATACATATATTTTTACTAAGATAAGGCACACAAATTAATTTAAAGCTATGTTACTATAAATATTTCATAATTTTTCTAATGAACTCAAACTCATAAAATAAAAAAGTAATTATGGTTTTATTTTGGGTTACTTCTTATAGGTTACTAAAACAACATTGTTTTTTATTTTAGTCATTTTTAGCAGTTTTCCTTCGTTATTGAAGTAGTTACAAAATTTTTCCCTGACACTCTTTGAACCTTTGATGAATTTCTATTTCCACTGGGCTGCAAATCAGAGAAATCAATAACTTCATCCGGTGCTGTGATTCTCCAATTTGATGCCATATAAAGCCGCGGCTGAGTTTTAAGCAAATAATTATGTAAATAACAGCAAGTTGCCACTATGGTTGCTGCTTTTTTAGGCTCAAAACATATAGCTTTTTGGAAGATTCCAAATTTAGATCTTAATATACCAAAAGCGCCTTCAACAACTGACCTAGCTCTTGACAATCGATAGTTAAATGTAGATTGGTTAGCAGTACACGCACTTTGCGGGAATGGTTTCATTAAATTTATGCCTAGTGCAAAAGCTTCGTCAGATAGGAAAACATAAGGAAATGTTTCATTTGTATTTGGCAATGGTGACCAATCTGGTATATTCAATTCGCCTTTTGTAAACTTTTCCCAGAATTTAGTGTAGAATAATACACCGCCATCAGATATACGTCCATTAGCTCCAACATCTATCATTATAAATTCCTTGTTCGAATTTGCTAATGCCATAAGAACTATGCTGAAATAACCCTTATAATTGTGGTATAATGCTCCTGAATGTGCCGGTTTTTGAATAGCAACATGTTTTCCATCTAAGGCTCCTATCGCGTTCCAGAACTGGTATTTTTCTCCAAAATCGGAAGAAATTTTTTCCCATTCTTCCTCTGTTGTTGGCATCTGAAACACAAAAAGAAATTACAAATCTATTATTTTTAACCAAATTATTATTTTGTTATAATAATAACCAAATATTATGTTTACAGATTATTGGAAGCGATAATGAAGAAGATGCTGAAGCACAGACAGAAGTAACAAAATCTCAAGAAAGCACTTCTTTAAAAGCATGTACCTCAATTTCCTCAGTAAAGGCAGTTCTTCCTCCACCATGACCTTCGACCAGAGTTAGGAAAAGTCTAATCAACAAGCAAAACGAGTTGTTGGATAAAGCTGTCGCATATTTATCAAAATCTGAACCAAAAGGAAATACTAGCAACTCAATGCAACTGGGCACAAACTTTGGATCGACTCGACCCGACTCAAAAACTGTTTGCCAAAAAAGCAATAAATGATGTATTATTTGAGGCAGAGTTGGGCAATTTGAATAGACATTCAGTTCAAATAAACGTAGACGTGCCATCTCCTAATGAGCAAGGTGAATCGCCTAGATCTGCGCCGTCTCTCTACTCAAATGACGTTACATCTCCATGTGGAGATGTAAGAAGTGGCTCCTCTTCGGATACAAGTCACAACACCGGACGAACCGGTTTATTTCGCTTTGAGACCTGAAAGTAGTGAACCTGAGTACACTACCGGTACATTATTTGCTCACTTTATGCAAAATAAATAAGTGCCTAATTTTTTTATTTTCTAACTATTCACATATATTGTTTACTTACTTCTTTTAATTTATATTTTTATATTATTTTAATAAATACTTTCGTTTAAAAAAAATATGTTAAATTCACTTACTTGAATATGAGACTGAAGGGAATAAAGTAGCGCTTCACAAGTGTCCATTAGAGCCTGGCCAATAGCAGCTGTGGACATTATAGCCGAAAATCTCAGGTCTTTCATGTTCCTCCCAGTAGCAAGAAATCGTAAGGTTACAGCCAGCTTCTCTTCTGCACTTATCGCCTTTCTCATGCATGTATCTTGTTTTGTCAAAAATGGTTTGGCCATTACGAGCAAGCTATCAAAACAAGCATCTTTCATACGATAATAATTTTCATAATCCTCATCTTCAGTGCCTCTTATTTCTCTCACTAAGTTTAAATGCGTATAAACATATCTTTTTAGTAACCATTCTTTAGCCCATCGTTTTCTTTTTAATCGTCTTTTTGCAGACAATGCAGCAATTATTGCAATACACGCTTTTTTTTTATTGTAGTCCATAATAATATTAATACTAAAGAAGCAAGAGGTGTTACTTGACCGACTCTTGGAGATAGACTGATGTCAGTCTGGACTGATCGTGTAACCTCTAACCACATTCCATCAGTATACCATCAGTCAGTTCATGATCAAGGTCACGGACTGAACTGATGCCAGATTGAACGTGTAACACCCGTCTTAGAAGAGGGTTATATCTCCCGAATTTTCAGTTTTGAGCTAATGGAGCCATTATGGTCCAAGGCCGTTCATCTTTCTGCTGGAATACGGATATAAGGCTAATTCAAGCGGTTCTCGGTAGAGAGCAGTAGTTGCCCTCTTCTATGAATGGTGTTGTGTGCAATCTTGTGCTCGAAGAGGGTTTCAAGTCTAGGGGGCTCAGTTCGTGCTTCGAAAAAGAAACATTCTGAACGCGAGCCATTTGAAGAAATTTTGAAAAATTGGGGAGAGATAAAAGCGTATTCAGAACCAACGGGAATAACAGCTAATAAAAAACGCGATTTGATGGCATTGGTCAATGTAAACCACATTTCCAAAAGTTATTTCAACTTTTTTGATTCTTTATTGCTAAAAAAACCTTACCATCTTTGAATAAGAAAGAACGTATGAATTAAGTACTCCTTTTTTAAAATAATGTCACTTTTTAAAGGTAACTTGGTAGTAATTTTATATTGGTTCATTTTGTACCTGTTGTAAATTATCAAGGTTTTGGGTCCTGTACTAATGCTACTAATTCGTAGTGAGTACGTCGAATTGCCCAATACGCATGTAAGTACTATCCATTTTTGTGATTATAGTGAAAGTTCCTATGTTTAAAAGGCCTCGTTTTGTTTGGGACCGAAAAGTTTACCAACTTTGAAGTCTGAATAAAGTTTGTAATTCTATATTACGATTATTTTTTTTATTGTTTTTTTACTACTCATGTCAGGTGATTGTACTTTAAGTTCAAAATCATAAAAGTGATTATTTACTACTGACAAAAGACTGAAAAGGCTATAAAAACTTTGAATGTTAAAAAATATTTTTATTAGAATATAATCAATGTTAATAAATATTTTGAAACGTTTTAATATTTTTCTCCTCTAATCCTCATTTTGCGAAATGCAGTTTATTGTTTATACTGTTTACATTTGTATTTACAATAATTGAAAATAGGTTTCTGTGAGATGTAACCCTCTTCGACTTAAACTCTCAGCCAACATGACCAAGAATTCGATTGCAGAAGAGGGTTACATCTAGCTATATACATTTCAAATACACTTTGACTGATTTAGAAGCCTTATTTTACTAAGCAATTGGTGCACAGCAAGTGATAATATCTGTTTGTTGTTTCAAAAGGTACAAAATAATGTGGCAATTCAGACTTCATTTTTTCGGACATCTTAAAGGATGATATCTATACTCCTCCAAAAAAATTAAAATGAAGTTTATGTATCAGATGGAGCCATGGTGCCTTTGGTCGCATGGTCTCACCATGGTTTGCGGGTTCGAATCCCGACCAGGAGTGAGTTTTATTTCGTAGATAGAACTCCCTCCCGGGGCCATGGATGTCGTAAATAATTAGATAACACAGTGACATGGCTAATATGCATCGTACATAAGGCAAAAAAAAATAAATATAAAAAAAAAATGTATCAGACAATGTTTTTGAATATGAAACACGATTTTTATTACTTTTATAACCAAATGTAGATCATGTGGTATCTCCAAATGTTGAAATTGAGACAACAAATCAAATTTATAATGTTTGATCATATGGATATCTGACGTATCTATATATTGAGGGGGGGGCGCTGCTAATATGAGTTTCGAATTGAATATTGAATAGTACTTCACTTTAAATTTTTTATTTTTTAAAAAAATCATTTCAAATCAAAATCAAGAAAACCCGGTGTAAGTCAACTATTGATTTTTGGCAAAACCGTAGATTGATTTTAGAGAGAGAGCGAAAACATAATTGATCAAGTCCATTGTCGGTGATTCACCTACTACTTTTTTTACAGGCATAAATGTGACCTTGGTAATTTTTAAATTTCTTGCTGAACCACGCTGCCTGGCGGCATTTTCGTGAACTAATGGTTTCTTCAAGAAGACTAATTTATTTTTTTTTGGGGGGGGGAGGGAGGGGGGAGGAGATGGAAGTGGCACAACACTTCAAAGGCCTCCAAATTAATGAAATTTTCCGTATACCTCTAAAATGATATAATTTGAATATAGAAGGTCATCAGTCAGACTTTTTAGGTGGAAATATCGATTTTAAAATGCCCAATTTAATTGTACATTTTGAAAGACGGTAGAAGTGAGAAACCATCTTTAGAGGATTCTTTAAATACGAGCTTTGAAGCTATTAGGGAAAAATTTTATGTTCAATTTAAAAAATCAAAATTTCAAAAAAATCATTTACAAAAAAGTATCTCTTAAGAAGGAAGGTCCCCTTCACATAACCATCAATTTTATTTGAGCTCAATACAGTAGATAGTTATTATGACTCATGCCCGGGGCTCATAACGGCGAGGTCATATCGCCTACTACCACAGCGCTCTTTCGTCACTCTGGTGAACATGAACCCGACTCTGGGAGTTCTAAATTTTTATTCACCTAGGAGGGTAATGGGTTCTTTAACGATAACCTGACATCGTACAGGCTTTAACGTCCCATCCAAAGGACGGCTTGCCCAAGGTTTATAAACCTCCCAGATAACAACCTTAGGGCCTCGGCCGGGTTTCGAACCCGCGATCTTGTGCTCAGTAAGCAAGCACGGCAAAATACTGCACTAGGCTGTACAAATGGATAACTTATAATAATAATTTAAAAAAAGAAAAAACAGTTATCGATGAAAGCACGAATTACTCAATTGAGTTTTCGGCATTTATAAGGGATTATGAGTTGTGCCCCCTCACCTTCGGCCGAGTTTTTGGAAAATGTATAGTGGTGGGGTTCTGGAAACAAAAAAAAAAAATGTTGGGCGACGTAATTATTCTATTAGGGGTTATCGTGTTTACAAACAGACAAACATACAGATGTTTACTCCCCAGCTATACAATGTAAGCTGTCAAAAATTAAAAAAGCCGAGTTTTCAACAGAATTTCGTGTTTTCCAAACTCCTGATTCCAAAAATGAAAAAAAAAAAAAAAAAAAAAAAAACATATGTCTCTGTGTGGGTCTGTGAACACAACTGCTGATAGAAAGAATGTATCGAGACGAAATTTTATATGTACATCCAGAACTCTCTAAGGACCTTGAGGTATTCAGCCAAATCGGTTGAAGGGGAGGAGGAGATTAGGAGGGAGGCTTGACACAAAAACTTTAACAACTGCTCTAATGTACTGGACACGAAATTTCATATATAAATAAAAGCGAGGGCGCCGGTTGCTCACTGGTATGCGTGTTTGCCTTCTGAGCTCAAGATCGTCTGTTCGAAACCCGACCGAGGCTCTTAGTTTATTTTATCTGAGAGGTAAAATAAACTTAAGCACGCCATCCATCGGATGGAACGTTAAGCGATGGTCCCGAGCCTGTACGATGTCAGGTACTCGTTAAGTACGCCCTACCCTAGGTGAGTAAAAATTTAGGGTAGGCAAAATTTAGGACTCCCACAGTAGAGTCGGGCTCATGTCCACCAGAGCGATGAAAGAGCGCTCTGGTAGTAGGCGATATGACGTCGTAGTTAAAGCCATGAGTCATAAAACCTAACCTATAAATAAAAGCTCTATAAGGACGAGACCTATTCATTTTTCGCGTAATCTTTCGAAGGGGAGGAGGAGATAAGATGGAGATCAACTTAAAAATCCCACGAAATTTGTATCGACACGAAATTTAGTACGATTCAGAAGCCACCGTAAGTCAAATATTGAGCTTCAATCGGTCAATTGACTTTGAAGGGAGGGACTTACAGCGGAATTACATTGCCGGTTAATTAAGAATTCCGGACCGGAATACATGGAATTCCGGTGAAAACTCAACATCGAAATTCTGACCGAATATATAACTTGTTGTATACCCCTTATAACTGGCGAAGTAAGAAGATAGTTAGCTATGAGACTTGTATTGATGATGTAGATTCAGTCAGAGAAGTGGCTGTCTGTCTCTTCTATCCAAGTAAGTTATTCCCTGTTCTCAACTATTGAGTGGGTTCACAATGCAGATGAAGTCAGATGATATCAACTGTTTCATATGTTCTGTATGTGTCTGTTCTCACCTCTCACATCTGTCTCTTTGTAGCATCAAATGCAGAGTAAAAAAACTTTAGAACGAGAGTCTGCCTCTCCGACTGCTTTGTCCATCGATACCAGTAGGTACTGCAACTAGTTATTAATAGTGTGAATGTCGTTACCAAGTTTTTGCGTAACACAAAGGACTCTGGACTACGTAACAATCGTGAAAACTATGTTACAGAAGTTCAAAACCTTGGAATGCTCGATGAGCCTCAAGCTCCATTTTTTGATCGCACATTTGAATTTTTTTCCGGAAAACCTTGGTGTTGTGAGTGTAGAGCAGGGAGAAAGATTCCATCAAGACATAAAGGAAATGGAAAAACGTTACCAGGATCGCTGGAACGTTAACATGATGGGCGACTACTGCTGGACTCAACACCGAGAGAACCGAAATGTTACACACAAGCGAAAATGCTACACTCAGTCCTTCACGACAAAGAGAAAAGGGGACTTCAAGGCTAATGAGTAAACTTTTATAAGTAAAAGTAAAAATTAGAAAAATTTAATAAAAGTACTGGTTTTCAAAGGATTTTTATTCAATTTTATGGAACCTAATCACTTAGCGGAATCAAAAAACAGGTATAGAGTACAGGAGAGGATTGTGTAAAAATCTGATGTGATAGAGAAAACTGAGATTTGTATAAGATTCAGCACCCCAAAAATATGTACATACAGAAGAAATTTTGAAAAAAGTTTTTGATGACTTGAATTTTGCAGGCCTGTGTAATGTATCGAATTATAAATATATTATATACTTACACAGTGGCTTCTATTGATTATTAGCCCAAACAGTCAGAATTTTTGAAGGGAAAAGAAAGCTTTATTGACTAATTCTTGACTTTTTTTTCTTCAAATCGCTAGCAATTTTTTTACCTAGAAATAAATAATAAAATAAAATAAATAACAAAATAGAAAAGGGAAAAAAAAATGAAAAACCTGTCGTTCCAAAGCCTGGATTAAAAAAAAGGTGGAACTGGGATAAAAAAAACAACGTAAAAAGGATCGTGAGCGGGAGCAAAAATAATTGAGGCAGTGAGGGGATAATGGGTCTGGTCGAAGTTTTCCAGTAGTGCCATAGACTTCCCTGAATAAATACACGACGTGTTATAGCGCGAACCTTGGTTGTAACGAATTATTCTTTATAACGATATACGAAGACATTTCACGACCCCCCCTTTGACGAACTTTTCAGACAAGTGCATAGCTACAATCGTTTCTAAGTTAAAGCGCTCACAAAATTCCTATCTCAAACATACATACTCGCAAAAATGTTCAAAACGTATTTAGCGGACTTTTAAAATTCCGTTGAAAACTCGATATCAGATTTGTTACTGATTGGGGGCAAAGCAGGTTTCTTCCCACTCCCCAAATTGGGTTACCCACTGGGTTACTTACCCTATTCAAACATGGGTCTTATTTTGTTTTTAGCCATTTTTTTTAGTTAAGTCTTTCAAACCAGTTGAGTAGGGGGCTCTTATCTTCAAATGTAAGAATTTGACATTTTTGTCGGCCAGAAAACTGTGACCTTAAATTCGAAAACTCTACTAGAACTGGGCAAATGTTCCCCTACTCTAGTAGACATTTTTCGTCCTGACTGGCCGATATAGGTCGCCCCGCAATCGCAGATAATTCGGTCGACCTCACTCCTATCTGGAAACTCGACTTTGTTTTCCGGTCTCGAAGTAATCCCGTCTTTTAAACCGCGCATCTCCTTTTGCCGATTTCGCCAAAAATCATGTGTACTCTAGGAAGTTGGGATTCACATATATAATGTCATGTCAATATTTTCTCCCTATCGAATCCAAATTGTAGTGATTTTTTTTTTCTGATCAATTTTGATGGGGAACTTTTTATGTCCAAACTATAATACTGACAAAGAGGATTGGCAGATTGACCAAAATAAAAGGAGCACTGGAGTGAGAAAATGGAATAACTATGTCAACTGCAAAGGTATGTCGATGATGTGGTATTTCCAATGTGTATAACAATGGACTTAATGCTCCATTTGTCCCTGCGGTACTCCTGCCTTTATTGAAAAATGCTTCGCAAATTGAAAACCCTCAGATACTTTAAAATTTCTTTCATAAAAAAAAAAAAAAATTCTCAGTGAATCACCGACCTTGTTCTTCCCCAGCTCGAATCATCTTTATAAACAATATTGTTAAGGGATGGTTGTCTGTACATTGGGGTATTTTTGAAAACCATATTTGGATCCTCAGCTATATGAAGTATACGGGAAGTTATGCAATTGACCAAAATTCGATGCAGAGTTTTCAATGGAATTTCATGTTTTCTGATCTTCAGATCCCGAATATGAAAAAAAAAAAATGTCTGCCTGTATTTGAACACGATAACTCCCGATAGAAAGAATGTATAGACACGAAATTTTATATGTAAATCCAGAACCCTTTAGCGACAGCACCAATTGATTTTCAGTCAAATCGACAAAAGAGAAGGGGGAATAAGGGGAGAAACCTAACTCAAAAACACTAATAACTGCCGTTTTAATAAATGTATCACGACACATCAATTTTCAGCGGGATCGGCAGAAGAAAAGGGGATCAGAGGGGCTCAACTCATAAACCTCAATAACTGCCAAAGTAATAAATGTATCGACATGAAATTTCATATTTTAAGTCAAAACCCAATGAGGACATACCTGTCAAACTTCAGCAATATCGGCTACAGGGAAGGGGAGGTTCATGGGAGGGGGCTCAATTCAAAATCCATAATAACTGCCGATGTAATGAATTTCTCGAAACATTTAGTATGAAGATTCATAAGACCCTATGTAAGTCAACCATTGAATATTAGCGCAAACTGTCGACTGGTTTTGGAGGGGGAGCGAAAAGGTAATTGATTAATTAGTTCTGGAGAAGTACTTTGAATATCTATGAGGCCATGAACACACACACACAGAGATGACTTTACTTTGCCAGTTATATGACGTACAGGGTACCTATGTAACGAAATTGGTCAGAATTTCGTTCAGGTCTGTCTGTGGACACAAATACTAGTGATAGAATGAATCACACGAAATTTGATATTTGTATTCAGAACTCTTATCTTCAGGTATAGCGGCCAAAGGGAAATGGAGAATTAGAGTTGGACTTTACTAAAAAAACCTAATAACTGCCGATGTAATGAATGTCTCAACAAAATATTTTATATGAAGTTTGTGGAGGCCCTATTTAAGATATATATTTATTTTCATCCAAATCGGTCAATTAGTTTTAGAGGGAGAGTAAAAACAGTTGATAAATTCTTACAAAGAAAGTACATTGTTGTCGATTCACCGAAATTTACTTTTAAAGGGTTGGAAAACTTAAATTCCGGTGAAAACAAGACTTCGAATTTATCAACGATTACTAACTTTATGTTTACTTTTTTATTACTACGTATAGCTAAAGAGTTATAATGACTCATGTCAGGGCTTTAACTACGATATATCGCCTACGACCAGAGCGCTCCTTCGTCACACTAGTGGACATGAGCCCGACTCTACTATGGGAAGTCTTCAACGAGTTCCTGACTTTGAACAGGCTCGAGACCATCGATTAACGTCCTCTCCGACGCTGCTCTAAGTTTTTTCCCCTTCTATCTCTTTACTCTCAATCGAACATTCTGAAAAAAATAATATGTTGAATAGCAAAAAAGGGGGAAGAAGTATAAAAAAAATCATATTAACAAATTAATTCGTAACTGAATATGAATATTTACAACGGATAGCGGAATAAATATAGGAAGTAGCAGAATAACAGTTAGGTTGGCTTTAGTCACAGAATCACTTGTATGGTAACAAAAACAGTAGATCAACAGTCTGTAAGTAACAGGTTAGAGAATAACAGGTTATACATTGTTTTTGTCCTTATTTGGGTAATTTACTCAACTTCCGGGGGAGGGGGGAGGGGGGGGGGGGAGGGGGGTTTATATATGAAATAAAATACTCTCTCAGGCGGGATTCGTACCCTCAACCATGGTAAGACCCGGCACAGCCAGGATGGTCCCTACACAGTGATAAGTTATTCTCAGATTAAAAACAAATAGTGCCGTTGCAACGAATGTATCGACACAAAATTTTATTTGTGAATTCAAAACCCTCTAAGGACGACAAATATTAATTTTCAGCGGAATCGGCAGAAGGGAAGGAGAAGATCGGAGGGGGCTCAACTCAAAAACCCTAATAACTGCCGATGTAATGAATTTATCGACACAAAATTTAGGAGTCGCTATGTAAGTCAACTGTTGAATAGTTGCACAAAGTTAACTGATTAATTCCTTCTGGGGAAGTACCTTCCTGGTAATTCACCAAGACTTTTTTATTTATTTATTTCTTTTATTTCAAGCAGTCACCGACCGTTGAAAGAGAGAAGCAGTTAAAAGCTACAGAAGTAATTCTATTTAAAAAATTAAATTTACAGCTGACTTATTTTAAACTGTATAATCTTCAGATGCAATAGGAGTAAATATTAAATTTAATATGGTGTAAGGACCTCATCTTTTTTCTTTATCTTGGAGAAAGAGTAGAGGTCAGTTGACCAAGAAATATTTACAGAAGATATTCAAAAGAAGACTCCACTAGTAGGGGAGGGGAGGGGAGGGGATAAGCCCTGGGGCTTGATCCAGACAAATATAAGTCCGGGATGATGGAAAAACATACCGGGGCCCAAGCCTCACCCTCCCGTCCATATTGGAAAAGGAATTTGGTTTTTGGAAAAAAGATAAAAAAAAAAAAAAGAGGAAGTTTTTTGTAACAATGAATATGTCCAGGTCTGATTACGAGTCGAGTTCCGTCATCGGCCGGATTAACAACAGTTCACATGGATGAGTTCCGTCATCGGCCGGATTAACAACAGTTCACATGGATGAGTTCCGTCATCGGCCGGATGAACAACAGCCAGGAAATAGATTGTACGAATATGGCACTTTTTGGCCTGTTGTTCTCTTTAGCCAAATAAATTATGCTTATCAACCTAGTTGCAACTGGTCTCAAATAGAGGACATCTTACCTTCACCAAAATACAAAATAATTGATAGTCTTCTTATATTATTGTATAATAATAGTATCTTTAATTTTAGTTTTACCACAACTAGAGAAAAAGATAAAAAAATATACAAATTCCTAACTGTAAAGATAATATCTTTATAATATAAAGATATTATCTTTACAGTTAGGAATTTGTATATTTAGTAGTTGAGAAAGAGGTTGGACTTTCAAGTAAGATATTGTCACCCTACCCTTCTCAAGGTTTTGCCCTTGGAGTGGAATCAGGGTAGGAAACAAGAAAGGGAAGAAACCAACAACCAGATTGACAAATAATGAATTATATTTTAGTAGAAGACACATATAAACAATTGCTCCCAGGAAATAATTATTACTATAGATACTTAGATGGTTTGGCACGAGCCGCCTCCCAACGTCCGTCCAGCATGAGACCTCAAGCGTTCCTACTCCCCACCAGATATCACCGCCCATACCCTCTCTCTGTCCTCTCAAGTGAGAGGGGGAACAGGGGCCGTGTTCACGGAAGTCTTATGATCCGTGACAATATAATATATTATATTATATCTTACTTGAAAGTCCAACCTCTTTCTCAACTACCTACATATATTGTAATGTTTTGACTTTTCGCGTTCTTAATAATTATTATAAGATCCTTTATAGACCGAGTCGCACATCCATTACATTACAATATGAATGACAGTATATAACTAGTCCTGACAATGGTCTAATGCCGAAACCGTTAGGTTTTTTTAATTTCTTGTCAAATAAACAATATTTTAAAAAACCTAAATTTGTTTACTATACCTACAAAACTATACAAACAAAACTGCACAATCAGCGGCAGTTTTGCTTGTATAGTTATAGATACATATTATATATAAATATATATATATATTGAAAAAAAAAATAAAGAGGTAAAAAAATAAATATAAATTACATTAAAGACTTGTGACAGGAAAAACAGGCAACGGTGAAACGTGAAGGCAGCATCACTTCATAACAGGAGATCTCAGTGGCTAGACTCTAGAGGTCCACTCAATGTATATATCTGCAAAAAGAATATAACAGTGATCAACATAAAAAATATTAAAAAATATAAAGAAAAAATTTTTTTTTTAAATATTGTCTATTTTACAAAATATATGGGAGTACTTTCGGTATTGCTACCATTTATTTTGTGAAATAGACAATTTTTAAAGAAAAAAAAAACGTTTTTCTTTACATTTTTTATTGAGTGTTTCACAATATTTCTGTTAAGTGCAATAGTTAAAAATGTTAAGTATCAATAAAAAAAACGTAGAGCATCAGCAAAAAAATTGTAAATATTGATGACGGGAGTACTTTCCGAAAAGTCAATATTTGATAGGTTGTAAAAACTAAAAAAAAAAAAATTGGAGAAGAATATAACTGTGAATAGTATTAATATACTATTTTTTGGTATTTATTTGTTAAGTTAATTAGTTATTGTGACTCATTCCCGGGCTTTAACTTCGAGGTCATATCGCCTACTACTAGAGCAATATTTCAAAACTCTGGTGGACATGAGCCTGACTCTATTATTGGAAATCCTAAATGTTGTCTGCCTAAATGTATACTCACCTAGGGTAGGGGTCTTTAACGATTACCTGACTTCGTACAGGCTCGGGACCGTCGCTTAACGTCCCATCCGAAGAGGGCTCATCTAGAGCTGAGTAAGCAAGCACGCATACCACCGTGAGTTACCGGCGCCCTCAATACAGGCTAAGAAATCAAGAAAAATATAATTTAATTTATTGCTTATAAGATACATATTATTTTTGTGCTGTGGCTACTACTATTCTACAATTTTCCCTTTCAAAGAACAATTTTGTTTTATACAATTTTGAATTGTACGTGTTATCTAATTGCTTGCACAATTTCTTTCTGTTTATATTAAAGAGTTTGTCCATATTTATTTATTTTAATATTATTATTGATAATATTACTTTATTATTTTTTATTATATATAATATTACTTATTGTTATTATTATGTTGTTGTCCCCAGCTATACAAAGAACAGGGTAAGTTATGTAATAGGTCAGATGGTCCCGATGTACGATGTCAGGTCCTCGTTAAAGGCCCATCCCCCTGCCCTAGGTGAATAAAAATTTAGGGTAGGTAAAATTTAGGACTCTGGGAGTAGAGACGGACGAAAGAGCGCTCTGGTAGTAGGCAATATGACCTTGTAGTTAAAGCCCGGGCATGAGTCACATTACTTAATAGGGTCAAAATAACATAAATCGATTCATAATAATATTTAAGTGTTCATTTGATGTCTGTTACACTTTCTTTATCGTGTAGTATTTAATTGAAACAGTCAGAAGTTGACTCAACTACGTTGTAGAACAAATATTCAGTTAATCAGTCCTTTTATTGAATTCTAATTTTCCATTATATCAATTTGATTAGTCTCTCTGAAAAGTAATTTCTTATACAATTACTGTATAAGATATTAATCAGGATTTCAGACTGAATCAAATTTTATTTTGGTTTCTGAATTTCATCTTTGATTGCACCATAATAGAATCATGAAGTGATTCAGCAATATCAGTACAAAATATTACACACAAAAAGAATGGTTTTTTTTTACCTTTGCTTTTCAATGTTTGAACTTCTTTTCTTTTTTTTTTCTTTTTGATAAAGCCAAATAAATAGTTGTACTCTGGAAGTAACCTTTACGGCGGTGACAAATTAACCTGTCATCCCCAACTGTTGATTCACACTCAACACAAACACACATGTCCACAATACTAAAGTTAATCCAAGATAGAAAATGGGTGAAATATTGATAAATTCAGACATAAAAATGAATTTGAATATAGACAACATAGATAACATGGCCGTCCACCAACCAGGGAAGGTTTTATTTCCTAAATCATATGTAACCTAAAGCCTATTCCTGAATAGGCGCAGATTCAAATATTACGTTATTTGAAATATGTTCTGCCATTTCCCCACATATTCATGCCATTTTCCCTCAGATTGTTCAGGAATTATTACTTTTATATGGGACGTTAAGCCATGGTCCCGAGCCTGTACGATGTCAGGTACTCGTTAAAGACCCCTACCCTAGATGAATAAAAATTTAGGGTAGGCAAAATTTAGGACTCCCACAGTAGAGTCGGGCTCATGTCCACCAGAGTGACGAAAGAGCGCTCTGGTAGTAGGCCGTTCGCACATGATAAGGAAAGAAAATAATTTAACATTTTAATAAATAAAAAAAGGGACAGGGACTACACCAGTAACAAAATTTGTATATTTTACCCTATCACAAAATCGTCAGGTTGAGTTATAAACTAAGCATGTGTCTTGTTGACATGTATAGTTCCTATCTCTACCACTAGAGTACTATATGAGTTCTGTAGTTGGTTAATGTGACAAATGCCCTGGTTTTAATTTCGAAACCTGTGTAATGCTTAGTGAAACTGGTGTATCCAACATTTTTTTTTTAAATATTCATTCGACATTTCATCATGATTAGTTTAGGCGCGAGGAGGCTTGTGACAGACAGATAGAGCGAAACAATAAGAATTCTGTAACCTAAAATAAACACAGAACGATTTTTTTAACACTGTTTCATAATTCTCGACGATCTGGAAGGGTTATATCAGGTAATATTAGGATTTAAGGCAGGCGCCGTAGCAAGTGGCGTACCGACACAGTGGCGCAGCAACACAGAGGCGCCCCAGGGGGGGGGGGGGGGGAGGCTCCTTCCAAATGTATTACTTGTTTGTGACGAATGCCAGGCCTAACTGATGTGAAAATTGCGCCCACTTTAATACAGAAAGGGAATGTGATATGAAAATAATAAAGTTCCCATTTTCATGGGAGGGGGGGGGGGGGGGGGGGGTTCAATTTTCATCTCTAATCTAAACTGACTCACAAAAATATTTTGTTTACTTCAATATACTGGCATTTGTCATCCTTGTAGGAGATCCAATATGAATCTCCAATATTCCAAAGATTACGGCACAGTGTTTTCAGAATTTGGCCGCCATTATTGTACCTTCCCCGGCTATATTAAGTATAGAGGCAGTTATGTAATCTGTCAAAAAGTCGATGTTTTCGAAGAAATTTCATGGATTCCTTGGTTGGACCCTTACCTTCAATTTTTGCTCTTTTAAGGGTCTTTCATCTCTGAATTCGAGACTACACCACGAGTAACACATAAGTTTCCGCTCTCCCTCTAAAGGTTCGATCCCTTATTTTTTGAAAATCCTTCGCTCTGAGTTTGAGTTTATACCCCGACTCAAATGTAAGTATCCTCCCTTGTTCTGAAACGTTGATCTCTTTATTTGTTTGACATCTATCTTCTGTTTTTGCTCATTTGTGGGTTCCAGAATCGGACCATTCCCGACTTGGACTGTCCAGTGGACACTGTCCAGTGGACGTACTTGGACTAGGGTGGTCGTAAAAAGTAAAAAGTTCGATTTTTCAAAGTCCCCATCCAAATTCTTGCGTAGTTTGACGAAAAAAAATGTTGTGAATTTTTTCAGATATTTTTGAATGAATTAACCTGGCCGTGTGGGCGGTCAAAGTTTAACTCGTGTTTTAAATGGGGTTTTTGAACATTTACATATTTCATGTGTATAAGTCGGGGGGACGGGGTTGTTTACGGTTCTAGACCAGAAACCGAGTATTTCGAGTATCGGTACTTGAAAAAACGAGTACCCGGAACCAAAAATTGTTGTTTCTTGTCGGCAAATTGGCATGAAATACACAATATAGGTTGACCATCGACTGAGTGTTCTTTTGAGTTTACTCACACAAGAAGTTACCGCTCTCCCTGAATTTTTTTTGTTGAACTCATGCCATATGTTTCGATCTTTTGAGGGTTTTCGAACTCTGAATTTGAGTATATACCCTTAATCACATGCAAGTTTCATTGTCAGAGAACAGCCTCAAAAAGTGTTCACCAAATAAAGAAATGGTAAGTTTAGCGGGAGAGCGGAAACTCATGGTGAGTTGGGATGCAGCTTCAAATTCGGAGATAAAAGGATCCTTAAATGAGCAACCAACAGAAGGTGAGGGTCCACCAAATAAAGAGATCAAAGGTTTAGAGGGAGAGCTGAAACTTATGTGTGAGACGGGGTTTAGTCTTAAACTCAGAGATCGAAGGACCCTCAGAACCTTAATAAGCGACCCAGTATCGATGATTTAATCCTCCCTCATGATCACTCAAAATAGTGGCTTCGAACTAATCGATATAATATCGGTTGGATTTGGCTATCGAATATTATCTAATATTATTAATATAGATTGTATTATCGAATTTAAAATTAGCGGTCTTGCACTTTCCAATTTCTCACGTATATTCTCTATTTGATAAGTTTACAGAATTTTCGTAAACATTGATAGAACTCAAGTAAAGTTTAATATTATTAGAAGCTTGGCACTGTCGTCACTGATCTAAATGTTTGAGTGGATCGTTTCCGTCGTCTTCAGTAGGATTAAAGTAAATTACAGGATGTTTACGTTTGAGGTGACCCTTGAGATTCAACGTATTACCTGAAGTTCGGTATTCCTTTTTGCATTCTTTACAACTCGCCAACTTCTTAAACCCAACATCTCTCTCTATCGAAATGCTCCCATACATCCGAATAATTTTTCCGTTTCACACAGCTCATGCCTCACACTAGTAATAAAATTAAAAAGAAAACGAAGCAAAATCCAACTAAGAATAATACAAAATAAAATCCATTTAGTAGGTTAGGGGGGGGGGGGGGGGGCGGGGGGGGCGGGGGGGGGGGGCTAGTTGCATAGGTGGGGGGAGGGTCAACAACAACAACAACACACTTTATTTGGACCAGAACATCTTGGTTCTTCACACAAAGTATAAAATGGAAAATATAAAATGAAATTAATTAATAATAATGTCTTGGTATAATCTTGGTTTGAGCCTTCTGTGGAGAGTAGGCTGGCCATGATTGTAGTGGGCTGCTCCAGAACACAGGCCTAGTCTTCCCTGGTAGTTATCTACTAAGGACCTTAAATAGGCTGCGACCCGAGGAACTCCCAGTTCCTCATGGAGTTGGCTGTTTCGGATAAACCATGGTGCATTCAGAGACACACGAAGAATTTTGTTCTGAAATGTTTGTAGTCGTGTTGTGAGTGAAGGACTGGCGCCATGCCATATTGGACAGGCGTATGTTAACAATGGGAGAAGTAACGCTTTGTACAGAGCAGTGTGCAAGAGTGTTTGAGGGGTGTGTTGCGGTTAATGAGTGGATAGAGATGTTTTAAACGGGTGTATGCTTGTGTAAGTTTTGTGTTGATGTGAAGTTTCCATGTGAGCCGTGTGTCTAAGAATACACCAAGGTACCGGACAGCCTGATCTTTAGGGTTCCATGGAATGGGAAGTCCGTCAACCCGCAGCCTACTCTGGTCCTCTGTAAAAAATCGGCGAAGGGCAAAAATCTTCGCTTCTGTTTTACTGGCGTTCAACTGAAGCTTCCATCGAGCGAACCAGCTGGAGACGTGGTTGAGAGAAGTTTGTAACATGTCAACTGCTGTCTGGAGGTCTTCATGTTGACACATAAGTAGTGTGTCGTCTGCGTATAGTGCTAGAGTGGTATTACATGGCTCGTGGATGTCGCAGCAGTATAAGCTGAAGAGGAGGGGACTGAGGATAGCTCCCTGTGGCACTCCCGCCAGAATACTACGCTTGGAGCTGAGGATGTTGTTGACCCGCACTTAAAACGTCCTGTTCTCCAAAAAGGAATCAACGATCTTTTCCAAGTACTGTGGAGCCCATGTCTTCCTCAGCTTATAGCGGAGACCTTCATGCCACACCGAGTCGAACGCGGAAGCTACATCTAAAAAGACAGAGGTTGTATATGTCTTCTGTTCGAAACCATTCACAATCTTTTCCGAGACCCTCTGTAGCTGTTGCACAGATGAATGATTATGTTTGAAACCAAACTGGTGAGCTGGAACAATTCCTGCGCTTTCCAGGTGAGAACCCAGTCTTCTCAATATTAGTTGTTCGAAGATCTTCGACACCGAGTTCAGAAGGCTTATAGACCGATAGCTGTCCGGCTCTTGCTTGGGTTTACCATGTTTATGGAAGACGATTACAACCGCGTTTTTCCAATTTCGAGGAAAATAGCTCCATCGCAGGCATGCGTTGAACAGACCGGTTAGAAAGGCTATACTCTTGGGTGGCAGCTTCTTCAGCACTATGTTCGGAATGAGATCCTCACCGGGGGCCTTGTTGTTTGCTAAGTTTGTTATTAATGTTGTGATTTCTGAGGGAGTGGTGAACTTGATGAAATTTTCAACAGTTTGTGTCGGTATGGATAGATATGTGTGTACTGTGGTGTTCATATCTGTGTTAGCAGTGTCGTGTGTGCGGTACTTTTGTTCGAGATGTCTTGCCAGGATTTCGCATTTGTCTTCGTCGCTCGTCACTGTGTGATGTCCGTCTGTCAGTGGGGGCAAGGATGTGTTTTGTCTCAAAATTCGTCGGGTTTCTTTCCAGAGACTACTATCGCCGGGGGTCATGTCGGTCAAGTAAGCCCTGTACTTACAAATTCTGTGGTTGTCGAGCTCCCATCTCACCCGTCGGGTCAAGCGATTGAGGTCTCTTTTATCTACATCACTTCTTGTTCTTTGCCAGCGTTTGCGAGCCGTGTTTTTTTCGTGAATTAGTGCTAGGATTTGAGTGGGAATGGAGTCATGTATATGTGGTCGTCTGTCTTTGAAGTGGTGATATGTAGCATTGTGAACAGATGTGTAAACAGTTTATGTGAATGTCTGTATTGCCCAGTCTATGTCGTCTGTGTGATTGTAGTAGATTGGAATTTCAAGAGTTTGATCCATTTCCCATTGAAAAGTTTTCCAATCAATTTTTCCTGTTATAAGTCGTGGAAGCGGTTCGGTGTAATGTTTGTGTGCTGTGAATGTGTTAAGGACGGGGACGTGGTCTGAATCGAGTTCTGTTAGTGTCTCATGATTTATTGGGAATGTGAAATTTTGTATAAGTGTGATGTCTAGGATGTCTGGATGATATCTGTGTTGTGACGGGTAGAAGGTTGGTTCGTCTGGGGCTGAGACCTGAACACCGAGGTTGTTTGTGGCCGACAAAAGTCTGACCCCATTGTTATTGGTTCTTCTGCAGCCCCAGATTGTGTGCTTGCTATTGAGGTCCCCGAAAAGTGCAGTCGCATCTCCTGTAAAATTGTGTTCTAGGTCTGTCTGTTTTATTCTTAAGTTTGGTCGTTGGTATCCGTTGGTGAGTGTCAGTTGAATCCCGACAGCCTCCAGGTGCTCCAGTTCAGGAAGAAGTAGATGGGAATGCTTTATTTTTTTCTTCACACAAACAGCTACTCCTCCAGAGGCTATTCGGGTTTGTCTGTCTCGTCTGTATGTCACGTATCCTGTCAGTCTGAATGTGTCTGTCGCTTTGAAGTGTGTTTCTGTTAGGCAAACTATGTCTATGTTGTATCGTGTTAGGAGGTTACTGAAAGACTGTTGCTTTGCTTTCAACCCATTCGCGTTCCAATTTAGGATTGTTAAATTTTGATCAACTGTGGAATTAGGGCTGACCATAATTGGAAGAAAGTATGTTATTGAGTATTGTGGAAATGAAGTATTTGATTTTGGGAATGAAAGGTTTAATTAAATTTAGTAGTATGTCAAATAGGTTTGATGAGGGGTCTTGTTCGTTGAGGTTAGTTTGATGAGGGGTGCTTGCTGGTGTCTGTGTGTGGTGTCTGCTCCGGGTAAACCAAGGGTTTGATTTAGCTCCTGAGGGGATGTTTTGCTGTGACTGTGGAGGATTTTCTGAGACTGGTTGGGGAGTAAGTCTAGATGGATTTGCATTTGTTGTGTCATGAATGTGGGTTGGTATGTGTTTTCTGTGTGTGATTCGTGATTGAAGTTTTAAGAAGGTTTCACAGCCTCTATAATTGGCGGGGTGGCTTCCACCACAGTTAGAGCACTTTGGGGACTCTTGGAGAGTACGTGATGGGCAAGCTGTGAAATGATGATCTCCTGCACACTTGACACATTTTGGGTCAAGGTGGCAGAAGTTCTTGCTATGTCCCACTTGCCGGCAATTCGTGCACTGCACAATGCGTTGAGACCTCTTCCGCGGTTCGACAGTCACTATAGTGTAAAAGAGACGAGATAATTGAAAAATCGCTTTCCCCTACGGAGTATTCTGGAGCTCGACAGCACACAGTGGAGTGGGGCCTTTGTCCTTGTTCAGTAGCCTTGTTACACTCAGGACTGGGTATGTCGGGGTTAGTTCGTCTTGGATTTCGGTTTCAGTCAGGGAGTATGGAACCCCTCGGATAAAAACGGAAAGTTTCCTATCCTCGGGGTTCAGGAAAGTATAGTATTTTACGTCATTTGTTTGGTAAAATTTGGTCAGTTTCCTAAAGTCTTCAGATGTCATAAGGGATATTTTAATTTTTTTGTGGCATTGTTTTGTTTCGAAGCGAGATGTTGTGATACTTTTGTCTGTCAGTACTTTTTGAAAATCGTCGGCTTCACAAAGGAAAATTGGGGGGATTTTAAGTTGTTTTTCGGTCTGTGGGGTGGTATCGTTAGTGTGTTGGTCGGTGATGAGTGCTGCGAGTGGCGCGAATGTGTTGTGCGTGGGTATAGTGGAATGAATTGCGTACCTGTTCCACTTGGGCTGGGTGTGGCTGGCCCCCGGTGAGGGCTCTCCGTCTAGCTGCATGGCCTACTCCGGGAGTGCTGGGAACTCCATGTCTTCTTCTGGGGGACAGGGTCTCTTCGGCTGGCTCACTAGTCGGGGTGAGTTCGACTGATCTGGGTTACCTGTATTGTTCAGTCGTGCTTTGAGGTTATCCGTGAGTCCATTTTTCGTGTTGACCGGTTTTTCGGTCGAGTTGATGTTGGGCTTCATTCTCACCCGTAACTTGGGTGTAAAGTAAGTAATTTTGCTCACTTTTATGGGTATAAATAACTTTTCAAATAATAAAAAGGTAAATTCTCTTGAGACAATTTGTTTACGTGTTTAAACAAACAAAAGTTCACAAAAACGTTAAATAAAACATTGAATTAGCAAATGCTAAACATAGGGTACGTGACATCACCCAACACCTTGATCGGTGGGTCAAATTAGCTTTAAAAAAAGCCTTACGTAATTTATGAATGGCCCCTTAGGACGAAATCTCCTTTCTTGGTTACTGACAGAATAGCCAACCGTACGGAAACCGAACTCTTTTTCCCGACAGAAGCGATTGATTTTCTTGTTCGAAATTCATGTTTCAGAGTTTCGATAGTACTATCGATACTATCGGTTTGTTCCGACTATCGATAGTTTGACACCACACACGGAACCGATTGATATCGATTAGAGACGGATGCCTTCAAATACTGGAACACGACCCAAAGATCATTTTTCTACCAACTTGCACAATGTTTAATTCGCATGAATATAAAATACATATATCTCTTCATTTATTCATAAAGTCCCCACCAACCCTCTTTTTTTTTCTACTCCTATTTGAAAACCTAATTCTGGGAGCTGTCCTGAATATATTTATCATAAGTAAATAAAAAGTATAACACAGCAGGATGGCCCCCGGTTAATTGGGAAAAATGATGATAAAAAATTTGGACTACGTAATTTGGGATTCCCTGGATAATTAAAAAAGTTTTGAATGAATTTATGTGCTAAGACTTGCCAACGGAGTTTCAGAACAGTTTCATTCAAAAGATAGTTCAAAATATATTTGTTTTCTTATATACTATTGGTTCTTAATTATTTCATTATTGATTAAATATAATTAACAATTGTAGTAATAATATTTTTTAAATAATTTATTGTATTTAATAATTTTTTTTTTTTGTCTTAAAAAATGTTGGTCGCAACTGTTGCCATGACGCAACAACCAGCTACCAAGAGGACTTGATTGAATGTGGAAGTCTTGATAATTAAAAACAATGAATATTATGATTATTATCAATGAATATTGTGGGGATATTATGATTTTGTTTCAAGTGGGGGGTTGCAATTTGGGATTATAGTAAGTCACGGTTCCACCTCCTCTTCAATCTCCTGGGAGGATTGTGTGGCAAGTGTGGTGAAGAAAGTGAGTGGATGTATGGATTTGGGTGTGATCGCAATTTGCTGTGGAAACGTCTGTAAAGGTTCTGAATTGTGTCGTGTAGTGAGTTTATCATGAGGTCATAGTGAAGTGTTCTGTTACTTACGTATGGTGATCATTGTGTAATGAGTCTGAGTGTCTTTGACTGGAAAACCTGGATACGTTTCAGATTAGATATTTTTGCCGAACCGTAGATTTGTGAGTCATCGGCCTATGTAACTGTCAAGGTATGTGGTAACGTGGGCATGTCTGAGGTGTAAAGTGTATATAACAAAGGAGATAAAATAGAACCTTGCGGCACGCCTGCCAAGATGACTGCAACGAAAAGACAGCAGAGCCCCGTCGGACGACGAAGTATCTGTGTGATAAATATGATTTATTAATTATTAACTTATTTTTCTGTTTAAACCGGCTCCCGTTCGTGGGACGCCACATAGCCTATCATTTAATCGGACTTATAAGGGTACTACAGAGGATATTTCGTCATAGACAATGTTGATTTTTGAAGTTTGGGTGTGTCCTGTGCTAACTAAGAGATGGCAAAACACGATATTCCGGTGTAAATATCAAACTTTTAATGATATTGCTAGTAAAAGTAAAAATGCTGTTTGTTATCCTCGACAAGTGGAAAAGGACTTAGATGAAGTACTCCAAGCAAATGACTTAGACTAAGTTGAATACCAGAAGAAAACTTGAACACTCTCATGTGAAGTCTAGGAATAAACTTCTATCCGCCAAGAACTCTTAGTTGAAGAGTTTTCTAGAGAAAATACATTCTTGAGAAGTAAGCCATCTTGCATTCTCAACTATCTTTAAACTTTTAACTTGAGAAATGCGGACATATTGTTTGAAGCTTGTTTACTTTAGAAACAATTTACACATAAACTACCGGTTTCAGTATTACTATACAGTAGACTCCCGCTAATCCGGAAACCGATTATCCGGACATCCGGTTAATCCGGACGAGATTTTAAAAAAAAACTAATTAAGATTTAGTAAACTAAAAATTTAATTTAGCTAGCAGTAAGGAGAGGGTTTGACTACTGACCTTGAGGCGCCTACAAGATCATTCGGCAAAACGACGTCGGTCTTCTTTAAAGCAAAAAAACATTACGGACTTTTTTTAGTGAGTCTAAAAATATTATTCCTGTTTTCATTACGTACTGTACATTGTTTTATTTTTTAGTCCTGTTCAGAATTTAACATTTACATATTTCTTTTTTTAAATTCTTAATTTTTACATTATAATATTAATGTACCCTGGTTTGTTTTGTACAGTAGTACTGTACTGTACAATAAATAAATTTTGAGTTTTAATCACAAAGATGTTTTGTTAACCCTATCTCAATTCGTAGGTCAAAAACTTAGATCTAAATGCATATACATTATGTAGTGTTGAAAATAAAATTAAGCAGAAGGAAAAGGTGTATTTATGAGAAACAAAAGTTTCAAATTCCGTTTAATCCGGACTTTCGGTGATCCGGACGGAGTCTAGTCCCATCTAGGCCGAATTAGCGGACTCTACTGTAAAACTAAACTTGACGATGTCCGCTTCCACCGATTTTTTGAAAAATTTGATAGGTGCCAACCTTATGGAATTTTGAATTAAATATGAAAATGCCGATACATTCATTACATCGGCAGTTGTTGGGATTTCTGAGTTGAGCCCCCTCTGAACCTTCCCTCCCCTTCGGCTTATTCTGCTGAAAATTAATAGATGTCGTCCATAAAGGGTTCTGCATACATATATAAAATTTAGTGTCGATACATACTATCGGGTGTTATCGTGCTAACAAACACAAACTTGAAATTCCATTGAAAACTCGACATCGAATTTCTGGCCGGTTACATAACGTGGTGTTACAAAAGTTGGGGAAATGAAAATTGCCTGATTTGTCCTCTTTTCTCGACTTAGATGTTGGAAAGACAGTTTTTGTGGAATAGACAAAATTTAAAACAATAACAGTTTTATTTACTTCATATCTCTCTGTTACTTATTTAGTAAGTAAGTCAACGACACACCCCTACTTATAAAGAGAAAAATCAAGTAAGCATAAGCAGTTTTTATTTCCATCTTACTATGAATTTTTTCATATTTACCATAGTTGTGAGTTGGAAATAATTCTCAATTTTTGAAGTGAAACTTCTTTAGCGAGATTAGTGAATCGGAATGACTTCGACATAAAAAAAAAATGGGGGGGGGGATGGAACCGCGCATCTTCTAAAGTTTTGTCCTTTAGGCGTAGTGGCTAAAGTAGTTGCTCCCTACTGTGGATATCTTTATAGGGACCAGCCGTTTTTATCCAGTCCTTCGTGAGGGCGCCGGTAGCTCAGTGGTATGCGTGCTTGCTTACTCAACTGAAGGTCGCGAGTTCAAAACTCGGTCGAGGTCCTTAGTTTATTTTATCTGGGAGGTAAAATAAACTTAAGCACACCGTCTTTCGGGCGGGACGTTAAGCGATGATCTCGAGCCTGTATAGGCAAAATTAAGACTCCCATAGTAGAGTCGGGCTCATGTCCATCAGAGTGACGAAAGAGCGCTCTGGTAGTAGGCGATATGATCACGTAGTTAAAGTCGGTGAATCATCGAAGACTTTATTTAATTTTCAACCCTCACTAAGGATTTAATATGAGCCTCCTGTTCAAATAGAAGTTTAAATATGATGCAAGGTTTGTCTCACTAATTGAATTGACGTTCACCAGGTAGAGCCAGGGACCAGGTTTCTATAGCAATGTATGTACATAAGTGTAATGTTTGCTGACATTGTTTACCTGAGAGCGACAATGCCAGGGCACGACACAGCTGTTCAATTTCACCTGAGTGCTCTAGGACGCCCCTCTATAAACTTAAATTTGTTAACTCAATTTTAAGGATAAAAATGGTTGGAATGGACAGACTGAAGAGATTCGTTTATGATAGCTAAAATATTATAATATATTTCTTAAAATTTCACATTTTAGTTCCTAGATTACTACTGGATGTGCGTAGCCATTTTAGTTTGAGTGGGGGTAAAGCCACAAATTTTAATTGTTCCGAAATAATGTATAATTAAGGCAGAACGCTGACTTTCGGAAAAAGTCGTCGGTGAATAATCAACTAAGTAATTCCCAAGCTCAAATTCATCAATTAACTTTTCGCACCCTCTCCAGAACCAATCGACAGTTTGGGATAAAAAACGAATAGTTGACAAAGAGCTTCTGAATACTCAGACTAAATTGTGTTTCAAAAAATTCATTACATCGGCAGTTATTAAGGTTGAGGCCAATCCCCTGAACACCCTCTCCTTTTGGCCGATTTCTCTGCCAAAATAAATCTGTGGCCCACAGGGAATAAATTGGTAAGTCGAAATTCGTAACTTTTCAGGGCAGCACTTTTTTATTTTTGCATTAATTGCGTAAATCCAGTTTTTGGAATAAATAAATTATGTTTACATCATTATTAATCATATACCTTCTAAATCTATAGGAGTGAATGAAAATGAATATTGTTAATCCTTTCTTGGATTTTCCCTTAGTTACCTAATCATTCTCCATCACTTACCTAATTATTAACCATACTTTTTGAAATACAGTGAATGATGCCTCTCTAAAGTTGAGCAAGTTGATTTAACCGAAAACACCCTCTTCACTTGGAATAGTCTGCCGTAGTGGATAAATGGTTAAATGCAGTTATCTCGTGAATGATTCCTCAAAGATGTATATTAAGTTGATTTAACCGAGAACATACACAATTTTATGAGATACCAAGAAACCCTCATCTTTATAATTCCGAAAGTATTAGAGTCCTGAGCTCCCAACTTCTTCACAGTGCTGCAGATGGCTTGTGAGATGATCACAGTACACTTAACTCATTTTGGCCATTTTACGACTTAACAACTTATTCCCTATGACCATAGATATGGTATCATCCTTATGAGCATTTGAGCTTAAATATAAAATTTCAAGTCGATATATTCATTAAAACGGCAGTTATTAGGATTATGAGTCGACCCCTCCTTCTCTGATCCCTCACTCCACTTCCGCCGATTTCTCGGATAATTAATACGTGTTTTCTGTTATATAAATTTCAAAATTTATTTTGAATAAATTTATCTTTAAATAATTTTAATTTATTTTTGTGTTAAACCTCCAACCTAATCAACCCTTCCCATTGCCCGACTTGGTTGAAAATTAATAAGTGTCGTTCTTATCCATTTCTGGATTCATATATACATTTTCGTCTCGATACATTCATTCGATCGGGGATATCGTGATCACAGACACACACGCACCCACAGATAGTACTTATAGTAGCGCCGGTATATCTTGGCCCTTCTGCGGGGGGGTGGGGGAATTCATGTGAAAACTCAATTTCGAATTTCTGTCCGATTACATGACTTCTTCTATACTTCTTATAGCTGGAGAGTAGTAACATCGTTTCAAAGCACTCAGCAAATTGACTTAGTTTATAACTAAATCTGAGTTTATGTCTACAATTTTTTTTTTTTTTTTTTTTGTGGAATAGACAATAATAAAAAGAATAAAAGAAGTTTGTTTTATTTATTCAGGTTCTCATCTCTGGGTTGTAGGTAAGTATTTGAAGAATAATTCAGATTGGATTAAAGAGGGTTTGTTTTAATCCATAGCGGGTTTTATCTCTTCAACTGCTGCTCAGAAAGAGTTAAAACAGTGTTCATTTTCATTAAGACAACATCCAGAGACGTTACATAATGAAGTAATCAGGGGAGGTTACTGGAGGCCACCGACAGACGCGTTCAGCAAACCCATTGACCATCCTGAGTGAAGAAATAAATCCGGATATAACGACGTTAGGTATAACGATATTCCGTATAAAACGATCTAAAACATAAGAAAAAGTTGTTTTTTCATTCCGGTTATGACGATATAATGTGAACATAATTGGGTAAAACAGTATGAGTTTTTAACGGATGAAAACTAGGAACAATATAGAAAAGGGTTTTAAACACGGTTCTTGTTTACTTTTTCCGAGCGCAATGAGTCATTCCATTTCCAAACATACCATTTCCCCCTTGTCGAATCCAACTCCCTTCTTCCCTTCTAGTGCGTATATTCCTAGTTTCAGATTAGTCTTTCCTTTGCCTCCGTAGTGATCGTGACTTCGGAACTTCATAACCATGTAAGCAAAAATGTATACTTGAAAAAAAGCAAGCAAACTAAAATAACTGATTTTTTTGTGGAAAGTTAATACATATGTAATCCCCTTCTACGTCACCAATAAATTACTCCATGAAGACCTAAACATCCCAACCGTCCAACCGACCTAAACAACACAACCGTCCAAGAACTCGTCCAATCCCGATTCTTAAATTTCCACAATAAACTTTCATCCCATCCTAACCCATTTGCACAAGTCCTATCCTCTCAATCCCATCCTGACAATCCTCCACGCCGTCTGAATAGGAGGTGGCCTCGAGATCTTCTAAGGCAAATCTAAACATTGTACTAGTATCTAGGGAGTGTCAGCGCTGGCTGACCTCTCCCAACATGTGGCATAGACACTCAGGCATAGAGTTAACATATTTGCTCATTATATAAAATGTATATAGATTGCAAATAAATATTAAAAAAAAAAAAAAAAAAAAAAAAAAAAAAAAAAAAAAAAAAAAAAAAAAAAAAATCATGTGTATACATAATTTATGTATAGAGTTACAAATGTATGTAAATAAATTTTATGTAAATTTTAAAAAGTAAATAAAAATATGTAAACTTTCTCGTTATGATCATTGTAAAACACCTTTTTTTTCACCGACAACCCATTCCCTCCTCCATAATCTTCATTATTATTTACATACTGTTTTTTCTTTTAATTTTATTTTATCCTCTACATATTTATTTAGACATATTTATCTTATCTTGATTTCTTCACAATGAATCTGTAATTTAACTCATTTTTTACTATTATTTTTTTAGTTTATTTATTTATTATTTATTTTTTAATTTCATCTTTATCTATTTTATTTTTATTTAATGATTTTTTTTATTTAGTTTTATTTATTTTGCTCCTGTTTCTATCCACTGTAGCACCTTTATCTCATCACTGATATTTCATTTTATTTGTTACTCTGTCCAGTGACTGTCAAGTATTTATTCTTAGGGGACCTCGGTCCCAGAAGAAAATTTATTTTCATTTCATAAAATTTATTTTCATTTCATTTCACACATTTGTATGTAGGTTTAACAGTTTGGTTCCGGATATAACGATTTCAGGATATAACGATGTATTTTTCTTACCGGATTTTACTGTGGACATACTATTCCCAATCATATACTTTTTTATCTAAAGTAATTGGTCAAACCATAACTTCTCCATAACTCAAAACCATATTTTCAGACTTACATTAGTGCCTTTCATTTGTAAGGCCACGATATAATATTATAGTGATATAAAGAACATATGTACGTATCACCATGAAGAATGAAAACAAAATGTACAATTTTGAAACCAAAACAACTATAGAAAGATGTTTTCTTTAAATCAATAAAGAAGAAATACTGAATCTGAAGGATCAAAATAATAATAAACAAACTTGAGAAACGCTTAAAAAACACAATGAAGAAAAACAAGGCCAACAATTAGGGTTAACATTGGAGAAGTTATTATTAGTTAATAAATACAGAGTTGAATGAGGGCGCCGGTAGCTCAGTGGTATGTGTGCTTGCTTACTGCCTACTGCGAGCACGTCTTCCTTCGGATGGGACGTTAAATTATGCGATGTCAAGTACTCGTTAAACAACCCAACCCTAAAACTAGGTTAAGCAAAATTTAGAACTCCCATAGTAGAGTCGGGCTCCTGCCCACCAAAGCGACGACAGAGCGCTCTGATAGTAGACGTAGTAGTTAAAGCCCGGGCATTATTCATAATAACTAACTATAATATACATATATTTATTTGTTTAAATCATTTTTTTATTAGTCTTTCCATTTGTTTTATATCAAAGAGATAAAGTGTTTGTCTACATTGCTCAAGGTCGGGTTCGAAACCCGGCCCAGGCTCTTACGTCTTTGTTTTTTTTTTTTATGTGGGAGATAAAAAAAATCTCAAGTAGGCCGTCCTTCGGCTCGGACCTTAAGCGATAGTTTCGAGCCTGTACAATGTCAGTGGGTAACTAAACATGGGTAGACATAATTTAAGACTACTCCAAGAGAGCTCTGTTAGTAGGCGATATGAGCTCGTAGTTGAAGCCCGGGCATGAGTTAATATTCTGAAAAGATACAAATATTAAAAAAATATGTTCATAAAACATTTTACTTGAGGTTAGGTTAGGTTTTATGACTCATGCCCGGTATGCCTCACAGCGATGGTCACGCTCCTCCGATGGTCGAACGACGTACAAGTACTTTCCTGACGTCCGAGTCCGCCTGCGCTCCACTTGGGTACAGCCTGATCACTGGACATCTCAGGTACTATCGGGTCATGGCGACTTCAACTCCAAACTCTTCTTCTTTAAGAGGAAAGATAGCCCGAACTGCTCGTGCAGCGGCATCGAGACTGCAGAACGGTGGAGCTGATCCGCGAGACAGGATCGTATTTGGGATTGAGCCTGCCGGAGTTGATGACGGAGTCGAACTATCCGGCGTTCAGCCGGTTTGTCGCCTCCTGGCGGGAACAGAAGAAGGCCCTTTGACCCGGCGCCGGGGGAGATTGACGGGCCAGGCCCGAGTTCTACCCCCGGCGACCGCGATGTAGAAGCAGCCCCACACCACCGATCCCGAGCTCTCTCGGCGCCGCTAGGTGACCGCAACACAAGGGGGTCTGAGAGCGCCGGTCTGCCCCGCAAGGGGCTAAGGGCTGCCTCTCCCAGACACCCATAGCAACAATTTAAAGTAATAAAGATACAATACAGAATTCCACTCCCTCTTCCCCGACGATATAGCCGGGCCGGGTGATTTACCGGTGCACCCGAAAAAAAAAAAAAAAAAAAAAAAAAGACTCATGCCCGGGCCTTAACTTACTACCAGAGCTCTCTTTCGTCACTCTGTTAGAGATGAGCCCGACTCTACTGTGGGAGTCCTAAATTTTGCCTACCCTAAATTTTTATTCACCTATGGCAGGAGTCTTTAACGAGTACCTGACATCGTACAGGCTCGGGACCATCGCTTAACGTCCCATCCGAAGGACGGCGTGCTTAAGTTTATTTTACCTCCCAGATAAAATAAACTAAGGGCCTCGGTCGGGTTTCGAACCCACGTCCTTGAGCTCAAACAAAAGCACGCATACCACTGAGCTACCGGCGCCCTCCATTTTACTTCATACGGATCACCCCAATACAATGTAGTCAGTGACCATTACTTTTACAGTATTATCATTAACATGTCAAAAATTATAGATTGATCAGCTGAACAATAATGACGTAAATAAAGAAACCTTTAACAAACTAAACAGGGAGCCATGGTGGCCGTGCGGGCTAGAGCGTAGGGCTTTGGTCGCATGGTCTCACCATGGTTTGCGGGTTCGAATCCCGTCCGGGAGTGAGTTTTATTTCGTAGATAGAACTCCCTCCCGGGGCCATGGATGTCGAAAATAATTAGATAACCCAGCAACATGGCTAATATGCATCGAACAAAAAAAAAAAATAAATAAAAAAAAAATAAAATAAAAAAAAAATAATATAAATAAATAAAAAAGTATAAATAAAAGAAGTAATTAGAAATTAATAATAATAATGTAACATAGACAGTAAAAATAGAGTGGGAATGTAGATGTTGAATGTCAATATAATATGTAGGTTGAAGTACATTATTCGTTAACAATGAATGATCTAAGTTTCAGAGCGCTGATTAAATAATGAAAAATGTTTGAGATATCATTGTTATTATGGGCCAGGAGTAATGTATGAAAGTTGGATCGGTCTATACTGATACTCTGAGGCAGGACGTGGCTTCTATTGGGGGAGTAGATCGGACAGGATATTAACAGGTAGAGTTGATCTGGGTTGTAAATATTGGGATAATAAGTGTTCTAACGGCCTTTCTAAAAGGTAATAATAGTATTTATCTTTATTCTTCAGATGATGAAACCAAACCCTGGGCAGACAGTTTTTTATCTTCACCGGATCCAATATATTTAATAATCCCTCCCCAATTTCATTTAAAATACTTTTCTTGATATACAATCAGTAACAAAAATTTTCGGACAATTTATAATTTTGTTTTTCTTTTGCAGTTACACATAGTTATATGGCAAAATATTTAATTCAAGCAAAGTTTTAAATTTCGAGATCATCAATCATTTCAAAACGCCGTAAAACAATTAATTAAACATTTACAGCTAATAGGAAATTTTGCATTAATAATTGAAGACAAGAAATTCACGTAACAAAATTTTCTGGACACCTGTTGTTTGTTTTGTAAACAAATGCGACTCTGATCATGATCTTTAATCCCTTCTCAACCAACCGCTAATACCGAACAAATGAAGTGTGTTTATATACTTCTATTACTGCATTCAGTAGTTATTTGTATTTCCTGCTGTCAAGATGGGTCGAACATCTTTCGAAGTTCAACAGATAATAATTTTTAATTATGAAAAAGGATTAGGTGTCCGCAAAATCGGTGGTATGGTAGGCCGAAGTAAAAGCACCGTAGCCGATGTAATTCGAAGGTATAAGCACGAGGATCGGATAGATTTGAAATCTTCCTCTGGCCGACCAAGAGTATTGAACGAGCGAGACAGGCGTAGCGTTGTCCGGAAAATTAAAAACAAGCCCTCGAGGAGTGCACCTCAGATCGTCGCCGAGGTATACAGAGAAACGGGAAAGAAAGTTCACCCACAAAATGTTCGAAGAATTCTAAAAGAAGCAGGATATAATGGGAGAGTACCAAAAACCGTTTGTGAGTGAAAAAAATATAAAAAAAAGATTGAGCTTCGCAAAAGAGTTCCAGAATCATTCAGAAATTTTTTGGAGTAATGTCATTCATCTGCGAGGTAAAATAAACTTAAGCACTCCGTCCTTCGGATGGGATGTTAAGCGATGGTCCCGAGCCTGTACGATGTCAGGTCAAAGCGTTTGAGCTCTCACATAAACACACGCATGCAATTGATCTCTGATGTTCACACGATTACAAAATTTTTAGTACATATTATTATGTATACATATATTATATGTATAGGGAAGTAAACAAAAGTAAAGTAATAGTATATGTATACATATATTACATGGAAGTAAACGGACATGATCTGGAAACATTTATTTGTCGAAATATCGGAGAAAAAACGTTTAAATTAGAAAAAATGGGTACTTAGTTTCTTTAGAGGGAAGGTGGAGGGTCAGGGGGGAGTAGGGGGAAGGGACGGTTTCTGCCGAGGGTCAGCGCTGGTGTCGCTCTCTTCCAATGTCATATCACAAAAATCTAGTTTTCTGACATTACATGACCTGAGATTTCTTTTTATGTTGTGAAGAGTTACAAGATACAAGAATATTTTATTATTGCGGTTTGTTCTATTGCAAGCAAATACTTTTGAATGTAAGTTTAATATATTTAGTCCCGACAGTCGCGACAAAATTTGGAGAAGGCGTAATGAGGAGCTGAATCCAAAAAATTTAAAACCAATAGTAAAACATGGGGGTGGCTCAGTGATGGTGTGGGGGTGTATGGCGTCTAGTGGAATTGGTGAACTGGTTTTCATTGAAACCACCATGACTGGAAAAGTTTATGCCGAATTACTAAGGAGCAATTTGAAAAAGAGTGCTGAAAAACTTGGGATTTTACGGACTTTTCATTTTTACCAAGACAACGATCCGAAACACACCTGTGAATTGGTACGTACTTGGCTTTTGTATAACTGCCCTAAAGTTATGAAACCCCCCCCAATCGCCCGATCTCAACCCAATTGAACACGTATGGTGTGAGCTCGACAGGAAAATTCGATTAACACCCATTGCTTCAAAAAACGAATTGAAACAAAAGTTATTAGAAGAGTGGGGTAAAATATCTCCAAATTTCACCAAAAAATTAGTTTCATCATCAATGCCGAATCGAATGAAAGATGTTATTACACAAAAAGGGTACCCAACCAAATATTAATTAACATTATGGTTTTTGAATTTGTGAAATCGTAAAAAAAACATTGAATTTATTTATAGTTGTTTACATTTTTGTCCGAAAATTTTTGTTACCTACATTACTTGTTATAAAATTTATTAAATTAAAATATTTATTTGTTCTAATCAAAGCTGTTTTTCCTTTATCCTAACCCACTTTTGAATTCTTATTCTTGATTGAAAAATGGCTTTAATTATTTTTTTAAATTATTTTTTATTACTTGTGCATTTAATTATTATAATTTTTTTATTGAAAAATCAAACCGTCCGAACATTTTTGTTACTGGCTGTATATATATATACCTTCATTTTTCATATTGTAGTTGGTAATATCAATAATGTAAGTATTCTTTGTGTCTCTCTGAATCACTCAACCCTCTCTTCTCCTATTCCCAACAGATGAAAGTAGTTTTTATTCTTATTGTGTCTTTGTGAACGACGTATCTCTATGTTTTACTGTTTTGTCAGATGCATAACTGTCACCTACATCAACAAATAACAGGTTCGCCGAGGGGGGGGGAGTGCGAGTGTGAGCCACACAGAAAAAATATATAAACAATAAAAAAGTTTTCATTGAATCACTGCATTGTATTTTTTCCCAGTGCGAATGAATCAACTATCTAAGTTTCTGCTCTCCCTCTGAAGTTGTCGTTACATCGACAATTATTAGTGTTGTTGATTACAACCCACCCCCCCCCCCCCCCCTCCCCTCACCCCCCTACTTCCCTTTGGCCTACGAAAATTCTTGGGTCATATAGAGTTTTGGATATATATAAAATTTGTAACAATTGTGATGTAAAAAAAAAAATGTACACACATTAAGATTATTAATATATTATAAAATCAATTATATTTATTTGTATAAAAACCGTTGTTAGGAGTGAAGTAACTAAATTAGTGAATAAATATACAAAGATGGACGCATAGTCGCATTTTGTTTTTTAAAAAAATGTGGACAACCAATAAATGGAAAACAAAAGACGACGATCAGCTGTTTAATAGAGAGAAATAGTCTAGAGAGAGATGTGGAGGTGGACAGTCTAAAGAGAGAGTTCTTTTTAGGGTTAAGGTGTAGTGAACCATGTTGGAGTGAAAATAACAGAAGTAGATACGCAAAGGTACTTTTATTTATTTATACGTTTATATGCCCAAAATAACACTGATTTAAAGAATGGACACAATATTAAAAAAGATAGAGACTAAAGTAGATGTAGAAATTACTTTGCAAGATTTTTATTGTAATTTGATTTTTTATTTCATCTTGATATTTTGCTTTTATTTATAATGTAGGTTTAAGTCAATAAACCCAAATATTTGTTCTCTTATTATATGTTATTCATTTCCCTGTGAACCCAGTAAGATAATTTATATCTTTGGATTGGGTTGAACATTTTTTTTTGAAAATTTAGGAAAAGAATATGGCATCTCATTATTAAATTCAAAAGAAACCTAAATGAAATAATTATTAATTGAAATTTTTTCAGAAGAAATTCTCGGTAATAGTCATCTCTTTCTGCTTTTGTAAGCTCCAAAATTGTTGATTTTATCTCTGTGTTGTTAACAAATTTATTTTTCTTCTTAAATTTTTCTTTTGGTTTTATTCTTTTTCATCACTAGCTTCCTTTCCACAATGAAACAAATTGTTTTCCAATCGAAGCCACATGATGATAAACTTCCTTTTTTTTTTTTTTGGAGGAGAGAAATTCATTTGTTTTTCTTCCTTTTTATAGCCTTCAATGTATTTTTTAATAATATACTTCTGCCGTCATGATGTATTAGCATATACAACTATTTTGAGTATTGTAATAATCCATCGTTTCTCTCCTCAGAAGATTGTTTTAAAGTTCCCAATCCTCTTTTAATATCAACAATAGAGATATTTTCGCCAGAGATCTTGTAGAAGTTCATTGTAAATACTACTAAATAAAACGCTTAGAACAAGTCAAAAATTCCACTATATTTATATAAAATACACAATATATTAATTATACTGACTTATGACAGGTCAATGACAGGACAATCTGTCATAAGTCTGTATCCTGTACACTTGACAATGCTCTAACCAGCGAAATATATTGTGTATTTTATATAAATATAGTGGAATTTTTGACTTGTTCTAAGTGTTTTATTCAGTAGAACCTACATCACTACTTCTCTGAGATCCAAGTTTTTTGCAAAGAAAAACATTTTCTTTAACATCTGCTGTATCACTATTCTTACTGTAACTATTCATAATTAATAATTATCTGCAACAAGAAATATTCGAAAAATTGGTAAACGGAAAGTCGAAAATGAAAAAGATGAAACAAATAAAAATGTACAAATGAAGTTTTTTTTATTACAATATAATATTATCACTGTAGCGACACACGATGCATACGTTTCTGTCGGCGGATATAATCGAGAATTTCAACAAATACTGGGAAAAATATTCAAAATAACGATCCACGAGGACACAGGCACGATACTAAACTGTTTTCGGAGCAGAGCCACTCGTGTTCTCCACTATCCCTGCTTCCCCACCCAACTCCCTTTTCTATACCTGCAATGCCTACTTTTCAAGGACGTTTGTTGTCCCTTTGTATACTTTACTAGCAGTAATACCCGGCGTTGCCCGGGGAACTTTGACTTTTCTCCCAATATCTCCTATAAGGCTATTCAGTTCCTTGACAGTACATTCATGATGTTATAATTTTCAATTATTCATACGGAATAAGGCTTATAGTCCTTCAACTGTAGTAACGCTAGCTTTGGAGCTAAAACTAATTTATTCAAAAAGATTTCTCATTAATCGTTGCAATGGTTTTCGAGTTACAAAGATTGCGTGAGTGGATGCTGGGATGGACCAGGGGTTGATTAAAAAATAGACCTTAACCTTCCGGTAGATAAAACTTATCTATTCAAAAAGATTCCTCATTAATCATTGCAGTGGTTTTTGAGTTACAAAGATTGCGTGGGTGGATGCTGGGATGGACCAGATATTGAGGTACTAGTAATACGCCTATAACCTTCCACAGACGATGACGAACAAATTTAAAAAAAAATTAATCAAATCCATCAAGCCGTTCGTGAGTTATAGCGGTACAACGCACAGACATTTTCAGCTTTATATATATGATCACTGTAGTGACACACGATGCATACGTTTCTGTCAGCTAATATAATCGAGAATTTCAACAAATACTGGGAAAAATATTCAAAATAACGTTCCACGAGGACACAGGCACGATACTAAACTGTTTTGGGAGCAGAGCCACTCCTGTTCTCCACTATCCCTGCTTCCCCACCCTACTCCCTTTTCTATACCTGCAATGCCTACTTTTCAAGGACTTTTGTTGTCCCTTTGTATACTTTATGTAGAAATTAAATAATTCTCGACAGAAAAAATGAATATAGCTATAAAAGGAATATACTATAGTAGAAGTAACGTCATTTTCATGGGAGTATCCGTAAAAAAAAAAAAAAAAAATAAGCGGAAGGTTTCAAAGGGTTAACTTTTTACTTTTTAAATAAATTCAAAAAACCCGGAAACATTCAAATCCATTCGTTATAGGTGGGTTCCGAGGTATAAACCTAATTGTACTCGACTATTTGTACAACTGGGGATGTGACAAAACATTTGTTGCTCTCGGGACAGTCCCTTTATTGTTACCCTCAGGTGCGCATCTTTTATACGTGGTGCACTCTAGCCAACCAACTGGTATTTACTGAGCTGATGGGACCATCGATTACTTCCAGCAAGAGAGTGGTTAGTATGTTGTTTTTGCGTTGTTTGTTTTCAGTCGAATGATTTAATGGGAAGGTTTTAGTGTTTAGAGGCAGGAGTTTGAGTCTGTTTGATGAAGGACCGGCCTTAAGACCTCTCAGTGGCCCAAAAATCCCATCATCGGTCCTCGTTGATATTTTATTAATTTCCCAGCATATAGGGAAGATATTGTAATGGCTCCGAAAATCGAAATCAAAATTGTCATCATATTTTTTATGTGTCAAAGTCATTACAGTATTTTTACACTATTTTTGGAAAGAAGTGTGTTTCTGGTCTGAAATGAAAAATGATATCAATTTTTTTAATTGTATCAAATTTGGTCCAGCCGTTTTTTTTTTCAAACAAAAAGACAGCCAAAAAAGTGGATTTTAAGGATTTTTGAAAAAGATTTGTCCAATCTAATTTGTTCTGGTGGCAATTAAATGCAGTTTAAATGTTACGGTAGCGGTTAAATGCAGTTATCTCGTGAATGATTCCTCAAAGAAGTAGATTAAGTTGATTTAACCGAGAACATACACAATTTTATAAGAGTGAGCTCCCAACTTTTTAACTGTGCGCAGATGGCTTGGGAAATGATCATAGTACACTTAACTCATTTTGGCCATTTTACGACTTAACAACTTATTCACTGTGTCCATAGATACATTATATGTGAATTAAGAATCTCCTTACACAACCCAAAAAGTAATATATATTTATTTATTTTCATATTCACTGGATATTTTCTTTCATATTCACTGGATATTTTCTTGTTTGATATTTATAATGTTTTATTTTTAATTTTGTACGTAAATTTGTTATTTGAGTTGACATATTTGGTGAAATAAAGTAAGAACAGAATTTTCATAATTAAAAAAAAATTGAAAATGGACTAACATTATAAATATTAATTAAAAAATTTGTCGACGCATCAAATTAATGAAACTAACTGTTTCCGCTCTCCCTCCATAACTTCATCTGAATCTTAATAATGAACTGTGCCGATACATTCGTTACAGCTGCAGTTATTAAGGTTTTTTGGATAAGCCTCCCCCCCCCCCCCCCCCTCCCTCGACCCCCTCATCTTCACGGACAGACAGATTTTTAATTTTTTTCATTTTAATTTTTTGGCCTTATGTACAATGCATATTAGCCATGTCACTGTTACCTAGTTATTTACAACATCCATGGCCCCGGGAGGGAGTTCTATCTACGAAATAAAACTCACTCCCGGACGGGATTCGAACCCGCAAACCATGGTGAGACCATGCGAGCAAAGCCCTACGCTCTAGCCCGCACGGCCACCATGGCTCCCAAACAGACAGATAAACTAACATGAAAACTCAATTTCTGGTGGATGACGTAACTTCCTCTTATCCTTCTTTCAGAGAAAAGAAAATATACAATGAAAACAGGGGGCCGGTAGCTCAGTGGTACGCGTGCTTGCCTTCTGAGCTCAAGCTGCGTGGGTTCGAAACCCGGCCGAGGCCCTTCGTTCATTTTATCCGGGAGGTAAAAAAAAACTTAAACACGCCGTCCTTGGGATGGGACTTTAAGCGATGGTCCCGAGTCTGTACAATGTCAGATACTCTTTAAAAAACCCCGGTGAATAAAAATTTAGGGTAGACAAAATGTATGACTCCCACAGTAGAGTCGGGCTCATGTCCACCAGAGTGACAAAAGAGCGCTTTGGTAGTAGGCGATATGACTTCGTAGTTGCCCGGACATGAGTCATAATACCTAACTCCAATGAAAACAGAAAAAATAAAATAACGAGAAATTGACGATTGGGAAATATAGCCAAAACAACGCTGTGAATCTCAGAAAATAAATAGAAAAACAATATATTGTTTATTTATTTTATTTATATATTTATTTTTTGAATTCATTAATAGTTTAATTATTACTTATCGAAGTTTTACTGAAATATGTTCAATTTCCAATATATTACTGATAGAGCGGCATGCCCTCGCTCTAAGGGTTCTGTCGGGTGGTGTTCCACGTAGTCTCTCAAGATGGTTTATTTTTTCTTTTAGTGAAGAAAAAAGAGTATACGAGAATAGTGGTACAGAAAAGTTGTTCACATTTTATGATTCTCTTCAAAGTTGCCAGCTTTCAGGGCAAAATAAATTACCATAAAGATGGACCCAAGAACAACAGAGAAGTTTAAAGTAAACACAAGACGGCTGAGCACCGCATCCTGTCCCAGCTAATAGAGGGTCTGTCCCGGCAAGATGTCCCACTGAATAAAGGTTTTGTCCCGGCATCCTGTCCCGCTGGATAGAAGGTTTGTCCCAGCATCCAGCCCCGCTGGATAGAGGCTCTGTCCCGGCAAGATGTCCCGTTGGTTAGAGGGTCTGTCCCGGCAAGATGTCCCACTGAATAAAGGTTTTGTCCAGGCATCCTGTCCCACTGGATAGAAGGTTTGTCCCAGCATCCTGTCCCGCTGGAAAGAGGCTCTGTCCCGCCATCCTGTCCCACTGGATAGAGGGTCTGTCCCGGCAAGATGTCCCACTTTTTTTTTTTTTTTTTTTTTTTTATTTTTTCGGGTGCTCCTGACCCCTTAGGGGGGTCGGTCACATCACCCTGGCAAGATGTCCCACTGAATAAAGGTTTTGTCCCGGCATCCTGTCCCGCTGGAAAGAGGGTCTGTCACGCCATCCTGTCCCACTGGATAGAGGCCCTGTCCCACTGGATAGAGGGTCTGTCCCGCCATCCTGTCCCGCTGGATATAGGGTCTGTCCCGGCAAGATCCCCCAATGGATAGTGGCTCTGTCCCGGCATCCTGTCTCTTTGGATAGAGGGTCTGTCCTGGCAAGATGTCCCACTGGATAGTGGCTCTGCCCCGGCATCCTGTCCCGCTGGATAGAGGCTTTGTCCTGGCAAGATGTCCCGTTGGTTACAGGGTCTGTCCCGGCAAGTTGACACACTGGGTAGAGGGACTGTCCCGGCATCCTGTCCCGCTGGTTAGAGGGTCTATCCCGACAAGATATCACACTGGATAGAGGGTCTGTCCCGGTAAAATGTGCCACTGGGTAGAGAGCGTCTGTCCCGGCAAGATGTCACACGGGATAGTGGCTCAATCGCGGCATCCAGTCCCGCTAGATAGAGGGTCTGTCCCAGGTATCCTGTCCCACTTAATATGATATCAGTCATAGCATCCTATCTCAGACAACACTATATTGTGTGTCGTCCCACCAAATAGACGTTGTTCCATCAAACAGAATCTGTCCCACTTAATATACTCTATCCCAGAATCTTGTGTCATCAATCCAGGCGTCTGTCCCAGGAAGCTATCCCACCTAATAGGCTCTGTCCCATCAAATTGACTTCCTCAGCATTACATCCCACTAAATAGATTCTATTCCAGCATCATGGCCCATCACGCAGACTGTCACAGCATCCTGTCTCGTCTGTTAGATTCTATATCCTAACATCCTAAACCTTAATAAGACCTTGACCTTTTTCACCTAATGGACTGTAGCACAGCGCCATGTCCCGTTATACAAACTGTCCCAGTGTCCTGTCCCACCAGACGTTTTTTTATACCTTCTCTTGGTTAATAAACTTTTCTTCTGTCCAACAAAATAGATTATAGATAAACTTGTTATTGCAGAATAAAAGAATACAACCTTCGTGACAACGAATGGGTTTATTTACAAAGTACATACATATTATTGTAGTTATAACAAAGAAAAGATAATTATAATAAGTAATAAGAACAATAACTTTTTTTTTTTTTTTTTTCAAGAACAATAACTAAATTAATATATACAAAATACCAAAAATAATTCAAAATTATATTTAAAAACAACCTCAAAAGACGATTTGGACGACTGAAATCAATCATCGGACGATCGCTTGAAAACAAACTTCACATTTACAAAACTATACTAAAACCCATCTGGCCTTACGGCATCGAGATATGGGGATCAGCCAAAAAATCAAACATACAACGCCTTCAGTCAATACAATCCATCATACTACGCCATATTGCCAATGCGCCATTTTACGTTTCCAATCTCATATCACATAAATGATGTCAACATCCCATTTGTACTCTTTGTTATCAAGACACGATATCAAAATTTTCACGACAAACTCCATCATCACGCCAATCCACTTATTCTGCAATTATTCACGAACACTCTCCCCACAAATCCGCCACGACGCCTCAAGCGGGCATGGCAGACCTCCTCCAGGACTAGCCTGGACTCCTCTTCGGTCACGTACCTCAGCAGTACAGCGACACACTTGCCACCGCACATCATCACAATCACTAGTGACAAATGTTGTCGTTGTGAATATGTAAATAAATAAATGAATATTTAAAAAAAAAAAGAATAATTTGAAACGGGAGGAATAAGTTAAATAGAATTTTTCTTTTTCTTGAACTGGTCGATGACTGGCTCATAAGTTAATGTTACAATATTTTATGTACTATAAATATATTGAAACGGTCAGAAATTAGGGGTACCTAATTAATTTTAAATAAAACAATAAATTATAATTATTGAGAAGGCTGTGGCATGAGGGGAGAGGAGAGCTGGTCTAGCTCCAGCTGTGCACGGCCGTCTGTCCCCGAGTGAGGATGTTTGTCCTTCCATAAAGTCTGCATCAGCATTTTTTCATTTTTATATGACAGCTTAGGAGGAGAAGAAAGAAGAGAAAGCCCGCTCCAGAATGCACATCATGAGCTGTAAACAAATATATACCGTCTCCAAGATCATCAAATCGTATGAAGCTCGCAACAACCCATCAACCAACAACAGGTAAAATATGTTTCCAGAATTATACTATTTTTTTTTAAAACAAAAATTTGACTATCAATTTTCAAAGTACCCCAACTAACAACCTCCACAAATGGCGCCCCACGTTTTCAGTAGAATCGGTAGTAAGGAAAGGGATGATCAGAGGGGGGGCTCAACTCAAAAACCTAAATCCCGATATAATTAACATATCGACATGAAATTTCATATTTGAAGTTATGAGGATATTATATACCAAATTTCAGCAATATCGACAGAAGAGAAAGGGGTGATCAGAGGGGGCTCAACTCAGAAACCCAATAACTCCTGATATAATGAACGTATCGACATGAAATTTCATATTTGAAGTTATGAGGATATTATATATCAAATTCCAGCAATATCGACAGAAGGGAAAGGGGTGATCAGAGGGGGCTCAACTCTAAAACCTAAATCCCGATATAATGAACGTATCGACATGAAATTTCATATTTGAAGTTATGAGGATATTATATATCAAATTTCAGCAATATCGACAGAAGGGAAAGGGGTGATCAGAGGGGGCTCAACTCAGAAACCTAATAACTCTCGATATAATGAACGTATCGACATGAAATTTCATATTTGAAGTTATGAGGATATTATATACCAAATTTCAGCAATATCGACAGAAGGGAAAGGGATGATCAGAGGGGGCTCAACTCAAAACCCCTAATAACTGCCAATGTAATGAATTTATCGACACAACATTTAGTGTGAGGATTATAGGAGTCCCTATGTAAGTCAATTAATGATTATAATGGCAAAAAGTTAATAGATTAATTCGTTCTGGGGAAGTACATTGCTGGTGATTTTTATTTTTGTAATTAGGGGAGAAGACCTTTCAATCCAAAATCCTTCGTACAATAGCCAATGCTCCTTGCTACGTCTCCAACAAAACTCTTCACACTGACCTTAACATACCTTCCATCACTGAAGTCGCTAAATCCAAATATAAAAAATTATTTTCCCTTCTTAGTTCCCACAATAATCCTCTAGTCCGTGCCCTCCATTCTGCCATACTTCCCCAACGACGGCTTAAGTGTCAATGGCCTAGAGACCTCTGTAGCCATAAGAGGAAATCAATGACTAGGAAGTGTCACCACTGGGTGATTTCTCCTCTTTTGACATTGCCATTATCTCTCTATTAGCACATTTGCTTGTTAACTTGCCAGCTTATAGGGAAGTTATTGTAATGGGTCCGAAAATTGAAATCGAAATTTTCATCTTATTTTTATGTTTCAAGGTCATTACAGTATTTTTACATTATTTTTGGAAAGAAATATGTGTGTATGTGTAGGTACATGGGTATATCTTGCGAATGAAAAACGATATCTACTCCCCTTTGGTGCCAATCGAAGCGAAACAACGTAAATATGACCTGAAAGAATTTCTTTCAAATTAGGTTCTGTTTCGTTGTGTTTCAACAAAAAGACTGCTAAAAAAAGTGGATTTTAGGAATTCTTCAAAAAGATTTTCCCGATCTAATTTGTTCTGGTGGCAATGTAGCATTTTTGAGACAGATTGAAAAATAGGCTATATGACGACTAAAATTTTTGAACAGGATGGGGGGATACAGTTGTAAATACAGTAGAACCTCGATTATCCGTGGTAATGGGGGGAGAGGTCGCACGGGATGATGAAAACCACGGTTAATCGAGACACTTTTTACCTAACGAATTACATTGTCATGTTATAACGTTATCAGGGCTTGAAATATGAAGTAATCCTTCTTTGTTTTTTACGGTTTGAAATGATTTTCCTTATTTCAGTTCTAATTTTTCTCAAATTCATGACGTCATTGTAGTCAAAATTTTCCTGTTGGCAAAAGTTGAGGAGGATATGAACTGGTTCCATTGCTTGACTTGTCTGAATGTTTTCTTCAATAGCGTCAAAACTGTCATCATTGTCACTCTTATCGTTCTCTGAATCAGGCTCGCAAGTTTCTAGGAACCTATACTTACTGCTTACACACCACGGTTAATCGAGGTTCTACTGTACCTATTTTTAAATAAAAAAAGAGAAGAAAAAATGAGAGGAAAAAGGTCAACATGGAATTTGTGACTGATTCCATAACTTCCTCTTTACCTTATATAGCTCCCGATGATAGCCGTGAGGCGAAGATGATAAAAGGAAAGTGATAATAAAATGGAGAATCCAGGCACAGTTTAGGTAACAAATGGCAAAGGCAGGGGGGGGTCGATAGGGGCGGCCAGCCTGCGGAACTGACAACGATGCAATGCACCACCGCCCCCCCCCCGCCCCCTGCCCCCGCCTCACAGTTTAAGAAAGTGTTATAGAGGTGTGATCAGATCACACACTGAAGGGTTCCCTGGGTTAACAATCCTTTGAAATTCTAATATATATGTAACCGCTGCCAACTTGTATATAAAATACAAAAACTCCTTGCAAATTGCGCAAGAAAAAAAAAATAAGGGAACGATACAGCTGATAAAGTGGCTAAGGAAGGAACAACGTTGCCTGGAGAAGAAATGGCAGTGTCGATAATAACAGACCTGAAGAAATGCCTGCGTCGCAAAATATATGAGAGCTGGGCCTCTGTGTGGACTAACATGAACCTAGCAAGTCAACTTAGGTCCATCGAAACAAATATAGATGAGTGGAAAAGGTCCGAAAGACAGAATAGGCAGGAGGAGGTGTGTCTGATGCGGCTCCGTATAGGTCACACTCGTCTAACCCATGGCCACCTCATCAACAGGGTGACGGCCCCGGGCTGTGGCAGATGTGGGGCCTGGCCTCTCACAGTAAGCCACATCCTGGAGGAGTGCCCTGGATATGAGGAAATACTGATGACCAAGATGAGGTGCTAGAAGATGACAACTCGTCTATATAAACCTTCCTAACCACAAGACTAGTCACCTCATCGATCTAATTTAATCACTTGTACGGCGTTAAAAATGTAGGCCATTGAACGCCGACAAATAAAATTAGTACCTCCGCATCCAATAAGGAGTACCTCCGAAACTACCGGAATCGATTGGCAGTTCAGCAAATTGAAGTTTTGAAAGAGAATAATAGCGTTTCAAAATTTCGTACAGAAGGGGGGGGGGGGGGGGGGGGTCCAAAACATAAAAAATAATTTCTAGCTGTTCAACGGTTAGAATGGTTAGAATCATGTGACATCCTCATAATGGAGGCCGAACTCATTTTAGCTTTCAACTCATAGCTGAATAATAATCAGTTCAACTTTGTTCGAACATCGCACGTATTCAAATTCGAATGAAGTAATATAACGCTAATAACATATGATCAAAATAAAATGATTGTCAGCTCTTTAACGTTGCTCTTCATAAAACGTTGTCAGTGAATCACTGGCAAAACCAGTAGACCGTTTGCGCTAATATTCAACAGTTGACTTACATAGAGTCTCCTAAATCATCATACTAAATTATTAGTTTGTTTTTTTAATTGAGCCCCCCCTCCCCTTAACCTCCTTCCCTCCAGTCGATATCGCTGAAAATCGATACGTGTTTCGTTTTGAAGTTTTGTGTCGATAGATTCATTACAACAGCAGTTATATTTTTGTGTTAAGCCTGGAGGTTTCGTCCTTTTGTGATACCAAAAGTTAACACATTAAATGAGTGTTTGCTCTTAAATGGTTGATTGGATTTTCGTTCAAAACATGGCCGTCTTAATCTGGGAGGAGAAAAAAAAAACCTTGAGCACGCCTTCGGATGGTTTCGAGCATGTTCGAGGTCAGATACTCGTTAAAGACCCCAACCTATCGGGCTCATGTTCACCAACCAGAACGACAAAAGAGCCCTCTGGTAGTAGACGATTATGACCTCTTAATAAAAGCCCGGACATGATTAACAATAAGTAACATATACAGTAGAACCTCTTTAAGTCGAACATCGATAAGTCGAAAACCTCCAAAACTCGAAAAAAAGTTTTGTTCCTTTCCCTTCAAGCCCCAAAACCTCCATTACTCGAAATCTCAACCCTCTATTAGTCGAAATAATCAGTGAGTCCCTACAAGCCATTTTGGTACATATTTTCCCTCTATAACTCGAAAAAATAAATTTGACCTCTGTACCTCGAACAAAGCAATATTTTATTTTACAATCTTTACAACTCGATTATTTGAAACTTATTACCTCTATAGCTCGAAGAAAAATAAGTTACCAACTTTAAGAATTTGCCGACAATGTACACCATTGTTTCTTAGAAAACAATTTAGGAGTATACAATAAATAGGATTACCAATTATCTAAAGCAAAAAAAAAAGTACTGACTTTTTTTAATACCTACATATACTACGTATTTTTTATTTTAAGGATGTTTTGAAATAATGTTGATTTATAATAAATATAAATATGTTTGTTACCTCTGTAACTTGAATTTTTATTTATTTCACCTCTCTAACTCAAAATTAGTTAGAATGAATCTTAACCTCTACAAGTCGAATCAAAATCCGCCTAAGTCGAAATCCTCCATAAGTCGAAAACTCTATAACTCGAATTTTTTGGCGTCTCCCTTGATGTTCGAGGTTCTACTGTATATATATATTTTTATAGTTATGTAGACGTCATAAGTCTTTTGTTCTGTACCCTTCTAACTTATGTCAGACATTTTCAATCATTATTTTGGAGAGATAAGAAGAGAAACAGATAATAAGACGTGCCTTTGACCCGCCCTAACCCTGTCTGTCCCATTACTTATAATAACAATAATAAGAACTCTCTGAGAAAGAAAGTTTTTTTTTAAAGGGGGAATAATATTGTATAATATCCCACAAAATATATCAAAGGCTGTGACATTTCTCATTCAATTTACTATTAGTATTTTTGTGAGAAATTCAAATGATTCAACTGTAAACAATATGAAAAATATGTCTGGCTCATTTTTAGGATTTTGGAGGTCGAAGACCTTCTACAAAACCCTATTAACGAGTGTATCTTAAACTGCTCTTCTGATATCTGGCATACTATTAAAACTACTTTGCCCACAGTTAAAGGATGATATGTAGGGGAAAACGCAGTAGGTAAAAGGAAGTATAAAACGAACGTACTTCCCCAGCGCGAATTAACAATCTAAGTTTTCGCTCTCTCACTGAAATCAATCAACAATTTGTTCGAAAATCAATAGTGTGAAACTAAATTGTATTGATACATCCCTTACGGGTGCTTGTCTTCTGAGCTCAAGATCGTGGGTTTGTTACTCGACCAAGGCCCTTAGTTTATTTTATCTGGAAGGTAAAAGAAACTTAAGCACGCCGTCCTTCGGATGGGTCGTTAAGTGATGTTACCGAGCCTGTACGATGTCAGGTACTAGTTAAAGACCCCTGCCCTAGGTGAATAAAAATTTAGGGTAGGCAAAATTTAGGACTCCACCAGTAGAGTCGGGCTCATGTCCACCAGAGTGACGAAAGAGCGCTCTGGTAGTAGGCGATATGACCTCGTAGTTAAAGCCCGGACATGAGTCATAAAACCTAACCTAACTATTCCAAGTACAAGGGAAGTTATGTAATCGGTCAAAACTTCGATGCAAAGTTCTCAACGGAATTTGATGTTTTCCGACCTCTATATTCAAAATATAAAAAAAAAAGTCTTGCTATCTGTATGTGTATGTGTCTGTATGTGTAGGTGTCTGTATGTGTGTCTGTGAACACGATAGCTCCCGAAAGAATGAATGACACAAAATTTCATACGTAAATTCAAAACCCTGTGATAATTAAAATTTCTAGAAATAATAATTTAATTAATAATAATTAAATAAACAAATAACATTACCAAATTTCCTGTAGAAATTTTATAGCTGGTCTTCTAGTAAATTTTGATTTCTACAGTAATTTCAGAAAAGGGCCCTAAAAAATATCAAAAGTTCAAGACGTACAATTTTGAAGAAAGTGCACGTATTTAAAAAAAAATCAATTAACAAACTTTTCATTTGGATTTGTTCTAAATTTACTAAAGAGATGCCATGTTCTTTTTTGTTTTTTTTATTTTGCAAAAATGTTAAATCTAATCCAAAGGTGTAAATTATCTTACTGAGTTAACAGGGAAAATGAATAGCATAGAACAAGAGAACAAATATTTGGGTTTATTTTTCTTAACCTACATTTTCAATATAATCAAATTATCAATATTAAATTTTAAAAAAAATCAACTCTTCAGCTAACTCCCCCACCAAAGGCATTCAATCCCAATGAAGTTGAACTGACAATCAAACAACTCCCTTTACGCAAATCTCCAGGTCATGATCTGATAACCGCTGAGATACTAAGACAGCTACCGAGAAAAGGACTAATTTACTTGACGAACCTATACAACTCAGTACTACGACTATGTTACTATCCCCTTGTCTGGAAGATGTCAGTAGTAAGGATGATTCTCAAACCAGGGAAAACCCCAGACCAGGCCTCGTCATACCGTCCTATAAGTCTGCTTCCTGTGATATCCAAACCACTAGTGAGACTTCTACTGGACAGACTAACCTACATCACTGCACAAGACAACCTTCTCCCAGACCATCAATTTGGCTTTCGACAAAGACATTCGACAATACACCAGTGCCATCGTTTGGTCGATTACATCGACACCAGCTTTGAAAGAAAAGAGTTTTGCACAGGCGTATTTCTGGACATTGAAAAAGCGTTTGATCGTGTCTGGCACCCAGGCTTGCTATACACACTTAAAACTCACCTTCCTCACACATATTATTTAATACTTAAGTCATTCTTAGAGAACAGAAACTTTAGGGTGTCTGAGGGATCTTCTTCATCGCATTTTTTGGAGGTCAAAGCTGGAGTCCCCCAAGGAAGTTCCCTCAGTCCCCTACTCTTCTCTCTCTACACATCACACATTCCACAACACGAAAACACACTACTCGCTACGTACGCAGACGACACAGCCATTCTCTCAACACACTCAGACCCAACACAAGCAAGCTCACACTTACAGGAACATTTACACCAGCTAACAGATTGGGCCAACAAATGGAGAATAAAAATTAATGGAGACAAATCTCTGCAAACCACATTTACCCTCAGACACAACACTTGTCCATCAGTTTACATTAACAACCAGCCCATTCCTGCATCCGACACTGTACGATATCTAGGACTTCATTTAGACAGACGTTTAACTTGGACAACTCATATCAGACTGAAACGCACAGACCTCAAAAGACGATTTGGACGACTGAAATCCAGCATCGGACGACGATCGACATTATCGCTTGAAAACAAACTTCACATTTACAACACTATACTAAAACCCATCTGGACTTACGGCATCGAGATATGGGGATCAGCCAAAAAATCAAACATGCAACGCCTTCAGTCAATACAATCCATCATACTACGCCACATTGCCAATGCACCATTTTACGTTTCCAACCTCACATTACATAATGACCTCAATATCCCATTTGTACCTTCTGTTATCAAGACACGATATCAAAATTTTCACGACAAACTCCATCATCACGCCAATCCACTTATACAAGAATTATCTACAAACACTCTCCCCACAAATCCACCACGACGCCTCAAGCGGATATGGCTGAGGGACCTGCTCCAGGACTAGCCTGGACTCCTCTTCGGTCACGTACCTCAGCAGTACAGCCACGCACCTGACACTGCTCTATTTATCACAATTGCTAATGGCAAATGTTATTATGCCGTTGTAAATATATAATAAATAAATAAAAAAATCAAACTACTTACAAATAAATCTTATAAACTAATTACTTATATGTATTTAGTATTTTTTCCTTTTAAATATTATGGCCATTATTTTTATCAATGTTTTATATTTTTGGGCATAAATATTATGTAGGTACATATAAATAAATAAAAGTAACTCCTTTGCGCATCAATTTTAATGTTATTAAATAAGGTCGACACTTATTAATTTTCCGCGGAATCTATAGAAGGGGAAATATAGGAGGGAAGGGGAGGATGAGAGGGGGGCTCAACTCAAAAACCGCAATTATTGCCGATTTAATGAAATTTTCTACACAAAATATATTATGACTATTTAGGAGCCCCCTATAATGTAAGTCAAATACTTGATTATTAGCCTAAACGGTCAACTGCTTTTGGAAGAACAGCAAAAAGTTAATTGAATAATTCGATCTGGGGAAGTAGAGTCCTTCTGACCTCTGGGGGATAAAAAAAAATCTTGAGCACGCCGTCCTTTGGATGGGACGTCAAGCGACTGTCCCAAGTCCTTACGATATCAGGTACTCGTTAAAGACCCCCTACTCTAGGTCAATATACCCGGTTTGGTAAAATTAATTGACTCCCGTAATAGTGTCGGGTATAATAGACTATTTGATTAGGGTATAGTAGGCGATATGACGTCATAGTTAAAGACCGGCCAGGAGAATAACTAATTATTCCAGTCATAACGGAAAGAATAAATGTATACACATTAAAACTGGGAGATCTTATCACCCTTCGGTAAATATTATCACAAAATTAAAAGTTTGTTTTCTTAACAATCAGTAAACTTTCATCTTACATTTTTTAAATTTTTTTAAAAATAAAATAAAATTCAATACTGACTGTTTTTTTTTTGTTTTTTTTTTCACGGAGTAGAAGGAGTTGGACATAAATCTTATGTTTTTGGTGGTCTTCCAGAGAATCCATTATGTAGCAGGGACCTACTTCAAATCTTTTACCAACGCTAGTCAAAATAATAAATAAATAAATCTAGGATAATCTGATTTATTTTAAACTATATTTCCTAGATAAATAATGGGTTACCATTGGACATATTTTTATGAAACATTACACATTTTTAACAATATACAGTAAGAACTCGCTAAATCGTCACTTAGGGGTCATTCATAAATTACGTAAGGCATTTAGGGGGAGAGGGGGGAGGGGTAAGCTCAATATTCTAATTCTTACTATAGGGGAGGGGGGTAAAGAATTTGATCTTATGTAAGTTTTTGAAGTTAAAATCTACTACTTTCGAGCTAAGAAATGGCGCTTATTGGATAGGGCCATCTATAAAGTACATAACAGTTCGTCAAGACATGAGCCCGACACTACAATCGAAATCAACAAAAATTAATTTTTCAATAATTTTCCAAATGTTTGTTGAGATTGAGAACTGAAGTTGTGAAGAGAATAAATAGTTCATACAATACTGCGTATTTTTAATGCAATAACAGTCCTATTCTGAAAAAATATATAAAAATTGCACGAAAACAATAAAAACAGTCAGTAAATCACTGGTTATGTACTTCCCCAGTGTCAATTAATCTAAGTCTTCTCTCTCTGTCTGAAACCAATTTGTCGATCCTTATTTAAATCGGGAGTTATTAGGCTTTTGGATACACACACAAACAATTTCGTGTCGATATATTTATTCTATATGGAGTTATCGTGTTCATAGACACACATACGAACAAACATTTATTTTTATTTATTTTTTTTAATCAAAAGATCGAAAAAGGTGAAATTCCGGTGAAAACTCAATATCGAATAACTGACCTATTGAATAATCGTACACGAAATTCTACAATTATGTCCGGGATATTATCTGCACATCGTAGATACAATAATTGTATTATGATATAAATTGAATACTATACTTCTCGGGTTTTTGGGCAAAAGGGCTTAAGTCAACAAATCTAAATTTTAGGAGGGGAATTTCTGAAGGTTTGAAAAATTCCTGCAAATCAGATAAAGCACATTTATGTTACTTGAAATATTATTTCTATAAAGTATTAAATATAAACAAAGTTAAATATTCCAACATTCAGTTGCATTTGGTAAAAATATTTAAATGCACTTGTCCTTTGGATCACAAGACTTATTCTGACTTGAGCCCTTTTGCCCAAACACAAGAGAATTATTAGTAGATCTGGTTACTCCGCGCTTCGATATTTTGAATACTAAAGTGTCACCTGTTGGCCACAACATGAACTATTTCAGAAGATAACACCTGAAATGTTTTACTAAATGCTCAAATAATAAACCAGACTAACATTTCATTTTTTTAAGAATTTTTCAGTGATGTATTTTGTTTTATTTATTTATATTATTACGTTGTTGTCTTATTCAATAAAGTTTTAGTTTTGTAGTTAGGGCAATTTCCAAATACGTCAACAATATAAAGACATACATTTATTTCTAATGAATCATAAATGTATTATAATTAGTTAGTTATTATGACTCATGCCCGGGCTTTAACTACGAGGTCATATCGCCTACTACTAGAGGCCTCTTTCGCCACACTGGTAGACATGGACCCAACTCCAATGTGGGAGTCCTAAATGTTTATTCACCTAGAATATGGGTCTATAACGCGTACCTGACATCGTACTGGCTCGGAACATTGCTTAACATGCCATCCGAAGGTCGGTGTGCTCATAGTTTTTTCACATCCAAAAAAAAAATGCTTCTTTGAAATAAAAAAAATGTTCTACAAAAACTACAGGTTTCTGCATTACACCATCGTCAGGTTTAGTTATAAATAAACTAAGATAGTAAATCTGATGGTGTAATGCCAAAAACCGGTTGTTTTTTGTTGAATTTGACAATATTTCAAAAACTATGTTTGTTTTATATATTTATTACAAGTTTTCACAAAATTTAGAATTTTTCAATAACAAGTATGAGGCTCCCGGTAGCTCAGTGGTACGTGTGCTTGCTTACTGAGATCAAGATGGTGCGTTGGAAACCAGGCCGAGGCCTTCAGTTTATTTTATCTGGTAGATAAACTAAACTTAAGCACGCCGTCCTTCCGGCGGGACGTTAAACGATGGTCCTGAGCCTGTATGATGTCAGGTACTCGTTTAAGACCCTTACCCGAGGTGAATAAAAATTTAGGATAGTCAAAACTTAGAACTCCCACTGTAGACTCGGGCTCATGTCAACCAGAGTGAGCGTTCTGGAAGTAGGCGATATGACCTCGTAGTTAAAGCCCGGGCATGAATCATAATAACAATCTAATAACAAGTACACAAGTTGTTTTTACCTCAAGAGGTTCGAGCCTTTTTACATAAAACTCTCTCCTCTTTCTCCAAAACCTGAACTACTTCTACCTCATCAATTTGGTTTTCGCCGAAAGCATGCTATGGTTCTTCAACTGCACAGAGTGATTGGAAATTATTTAGACCATACAGTTGCTTCAGTTAAAGCGCTCACGCAATTACAGCCACAATAAACATACATATAATTGCAAAACATTAGGTGACCATGAAACGTAAAATTCCGTTTCAAAAATCTGTTTTTTACACGATTACAATATTTCCTTATACCTAAATATAAGAAAGGAAAAAGAATAAAAATTTCATGAATAGAAAAGTAGTTTCTATTAAACTTTCCCTTCCATGTAAAGAAATATTTGAAATTGGCGGGATTAGATGTCATGACAATACGTCACATTCTACTGCCTACTAGAGAAGTGAGCTCCAAGGTCTAGTGTTCTTGAACCCACTTTATAACCAGGTGTCTGTTTTAGAAAGCATTATCTTTTCACTACAATTGACATTTGATAAATAATTAATTATATAAACTAATAATTAATAATCGATAGATATTTCAAAAGTCGAATATAAAAAAAAAGATAAGAACATGATAAGAGATAACCATAAGGTTTAAGGTTTGAGGTTCTGCTGGTAACATATCTCGAATTGTATTTTGTTTGAATTGTATACCTTTATTATTTTTTCAGTCATGACGAATAATGAAATTTCTAGAGAAGGCTTGTCGAATTGTGGTTGGGATATCTGGTGGAGTTGATAGTGCTGTAGCTGCATGTTTGCTAAAGAGACGGAAGTATGACGTTGTTGGAGTTTATATGAAAAATTGGGATCTCATCGATGAAACAGGCTTCTGTAACGGAGAGCAAGAGGCCAAGGATGCCCAGGAGGTTTGTTCTATTTTAAATATACCATTTTATGAAGTCAACTTGGTTCGTGAATATTGGACCGAGGTTTTCGATGAGTTTATAATCGATTATAGAAATGGCCTTACTCCCAATCCAGACATATTATGTAATAAAAATGTGAAATTTAAGCATTTTTTAAATGTTGCTGTTAGTAAATTTGGAGCGGATGGCATAGCAACTGGTCATTATGCAAGAAAGTGTACTAACGATGGTTTCTCTCGATTATTGAAAGCCAGAGATCTTCAGAAAGATCAGACTTTCTTCTTGAGCCAGATCCCGCAGCAAGCACTACAAAAAACTTTGTTTCCTTTAGGAGATTTATTAAAATCTGATGTAAAAAAATTTGCAAGGGAAAATGAATTAGGAAAGTTTGCTGATAAAAAGGAATCGTATGGTATTTGTTTCATTGGGCGAAGGAATTTTCAGACATTTATTTCAGAATACATTTTGCCTGAAGAAGGTTTCTTTATTGATGTGGATACTAAGAGCATTGTTGGAAAACACAACGGGAAGCATAACTACACTGTCGGACAAAGATGTAAGATCGGAGGAGCGAAAGAGGCTTATTATATAGCAGAGAAGAGAGGATACGGAGACATCCTGGTGGCTTTAGGACACGAGCATCCAGCACTCTACAGAGACAGACTGGTCACTTCGGAGGCGGTCTGGGTCCATGGACAGCCAAGTCAGCTGGACTCGCCTGAGGGCAGCCTTGTCTGCGAGTTCAGGTTCCAACACAGGAAGCCGCTGGTCGGGTGTCAGGTGACCCGGGGTCCGGAAGGCGGACTGCGCATCGCTCTGGATACCTCGCTTCGCGCACTCACCCCGGGCCAGTACGCTGTCCTCTATCACGGCTCTGAGTGTCTCGGCAGTGCGCGCATTATCAACGCATCATCGCATCTTGAACAGTTCAAAACAAGCCATAGTTATTCATAAACTGCTGAACAAGATTATCGCATTACTTCTAAAATTTTAATCCCCCTTAATAATTTGCTAGAATGTTTTTACGTATGTTTAAGGAGCTATTCAGGAACAATATTTTTCATAAGATATTACAATCAACACAGAAATTCGTCGTCTCCTTTCCCCATCCTTATGGGGTTTCGAATTTAAATATAACATTTCATGTCAATATATTCATTACAACGACAGTTATTAGTTATTTTTGTGTTAAGTCTGTTTCCTCTAATCTATCCTTCCCGTTCGCCGATTTGACTGAAAATCAATAGGTTTCGTCGTTAGAGGGTTTTGGTTACACATATAAAATTTCGTGTCGATACATTCATTCTATCCGGAGTTATCGTCTTCACAGACACACAGACTGGCAGAAATTTTTGGAATGAGGAGTTCGGAAAACGTGAAACTCCTTAGATAAATAAATAACAATGGAAAATATTGTTCCTTAATAGTCCTTATGTGTATGTCAATGCGTAAATAATGCCTAGCAAATTATTGAGGGGAATTAGAAGTTTTTTTTAGAAGTGATGCGATAAACTTGTTCAGCAGTTTACTTGATGTGAGATGTTTATTATATTAAGAAAATTTCACATATTTTTCCTCTGGGAAATTTTATACTTTTAAGTAAGCGGGGAGCCCCCGAATGAAAGAGCAAAACATTTGCTTCTTTTTGGAAATCAAATCCTAAGCAATCTTTAAGAACTAGGGATTGTCAATGTAATTGTCAACCTTTCTGACTTATAAGTGGTTCAATTTCTCCTTCTTAATCTCGAGGTTACCAGCAGAAGAATTAAAATTTACCCTAATTGTTCAAAAATGTAAGAAAAAAAAAAGTGAAATAAACTTTTTTTATTGTAGAGAATTTATTTATATGAGAGTGGTGAGTTATTGTGGCTCATGTCCGGGCTTTGACTATGAGGTCATATCGCCTACTAACAGACGAGCCCGACTCTACTATGGGAGTCTTAAATTTTGCCTATCCTAAAGCAGTGCTGTTCTGAGGCTCAGTGTAGAAAGTTAATATATTCTGAATATGGTGTATTTCACAGAAGTATTCGATCTGTTAATTTCTGGGAGTTCATTAAATATAAGACAATATAAAGAATAATGTTAAGTTTTATCTAAAGAAATAAATATATTTCAGACTGAAGTTTCTTTTTTTTTCTACGTTTAATTTCCTATTCCTTTAGTGTCTAGAAAACAAATTTAGGAACTGAAATTGGGTCATTCATTTAATTCAAGTAAATTTTTTATTTCATGGCTCCAAATATATTTTGTAACCAGGCCGGTTACCTGAATAGCAGGAGAGCGAAGGCGTTTCCCAAGAGGAGTGTCCGCAAGGTAGGCGACCGAGTCCTGGTGAAAAATATGGCTCAAGGCAGGACGTTCCAACCCAAGTGGCTGGGACCCTACATCGTAACGGAGGACCTCGGTAGCGGCGTTTTCAACGTTCGGTATGGGGAAGCGGAGTTGAAGGTTCACTCGTCGCTACTAAAACCCGCCGCCGACTGGAGACCCACTACATCTACCGAACCTGATCCTGACTTCCGGCCCAGAGGGAATCCTCGTGCCGTGGGACGACGCCGGCGGAACTTGCCGGGTCATTCCCAGCCAGACACAGAGCATCCAGGTGAGCAGCCACCGTGAACCATGCCGACTGACCGGACGGACATCTTTACCTTGTTTTGTTTTGTGTTGTGTTTGGGTTTATTCTTGTTTATACTATTGTGTTTCAATAGTATAAACAAGAATAAACCCAAACACAACACAAAACAAAACAAGGTAAAGATGTCCGTCCGGTCAGTCGGCATGGTTCACGGTGGCTGCTCACCTGGATGCTCTGTGTCTGGCTGGGAATGACCCGGCAAGTTCCGCCGGCGTCGTCCCACGGCACGAGGATTCCCTCTGGGCCGGAAGTCAGGATCAGGTTCGGTAGATGTAGTGGGTCTCCAGTCGGCGGCGGGTTTTAGTAGCGACGAGTGAACCTTCAACTCCGCTTCCCCATACCGAACGTTGAAAACGCCGCTACCGAGGTCCTCCGTTACGATGTAGGGTCCCAGCCACTTGGGTTGGAACGTCCTGCCTTGAGCCATATTTTTCACCAGGACTCGGTCGCCTACCTTGCGGACACTCCTCTTGGGAAACGCCTTCGCTCTCCTGCTATTCAGGTAACCGGCCTGGTTACACCGCCCCACCTTCTGGATCGCGGTCCCCTTTGGCCGCTGAAACCGCCATTCACCTGGTCTCTGTAGACGATGGCCGAACAAGACCTGGCTAGGGCTGAAGCCAACCTCGGCGTTGCTCCGTGTTCGGAGGTTAAACAGAACTGCTTTTTGGCCTTTTGATTGCGGGGTCCTCGTCGGGCGGTCTGGTCGATCGGGGCAGTCCTTATTTCGGTGGTACCCGGGACAGTACCAACAACGCCTCTGTCCGTTGGGATCTATTCTGGGCTGATCCGACTTTATGGGGTCCCTGCATCTTTGTTCGGGCTGTCGTCTCGTGGCCACACTTACAGTTGGGAGAAGTCGAGGGTTTCTTCCGTCCAAAGTGAGTAGCTCGGCGAAACTCCGTGCATTGACTTTTCTAGCCTTCTTGCGGAACTCCGGGGTCAGCTGAGGAGTTATTACACCAACGATGAATGCTTCTGGCATAGGTCGAAGGAATCTACGTATAGGCCGGACATGCTCTAAAAACTCGGCCACTGTTTCCTCGGTTCTCATTGTTCGTTGTTGCACGATGTAGAGTAGTTCTCCTCGTCGACAATCGTCATCAAACGTGGCCTTGAACTGTTCGGAGAATATTGAAAAGTCTGGCGGTTCGAATGCAAACTGACGAGCCCACTCGGCCGCAGACCCTCGGAGCATGGTGATAGTCCGCCGGGTCCATTCGGATGTAGCCTCGTCCATTTGTTCCAAATACTCTCGGGCTTCTCTGAGAAACGTTTCTGTCTCCTCCACGTGATCCCCAGCGAATGTTGGAGGCAGTTTTTCTGGGGTCTTCAGAGCCTTCACTGTGCTTGCCACGATTGTAGCGGTGGTCTGAGCTGAATCAACAGCCTGGTGGAGTAGGTACGGATGTTTAAAGCCGTACTCCCCACATGGACAGGGAAGGGCCAGTGCGGCCTGTGCCGTAGTCGGTCCCGCAGCAGAGTTGGGACTGCCTTCGTGGCTGGGGGAAGCTCGGGGTCTCCGTCGAGTCATATCCAGTGCCGGGTGATCACTCTGTTCCGTGCCCCACGTTGGGCGCCAAAATGATGTCGGAGGGGGATGTAGGGTGATGTACTGGCCAGCAGAGCCGGCCGCCCAAAAATAACCCGGAAGGCGTGGGGGGATGTGGAGATGACTCCCCTTGGCTTCACAGCTGGATAGGATGGATTGGAGACTGGTTTACTTCAACTGGCTTGTCCTCTGCACTCTGCTTCTGTTTTTCTTGGATATATGTCGAACCCAGAGCGAGCTGGGCAGGGCACACTAGTTGGACCAATGGTATCAAAAGTTCCGACTAGCGGCCCCTTAATCCAGAGCTGCTGAGGGAGCGGGAGCCGATCAGGGGTAGGGTCAGGCGTCAGCTGACCCTAGGGGCCCTCTAGCACGGATTCCCAACCGCTCAACAGCCCCGGACCGCACCCGCGCTCGCCAGGGGCCTAAAAGGTTTGGGGACAGTGGCGTGATGGTAGTTCCACCTAGTAGCTTAAAGGTGAATTACTATCATGGGCCAATCATATTAAATTGGGAAGTTTTTATAGTGGTTCTCGGCTCGTGCGAGAATGTCACGGGAAGAGAGTTGGTATCAATTTTAATTATGAATCTACCATCAAGTCAACCTTTGTGCCTTTTAAATATTTCCTCTCAAATCTCTCTTCATCAAGAAATCGTTGTGGAACCTCACCATGAAATGTACTTCCCCAGCGCGAATTAAATTAATTCATGCTGGAGGAGTTTTTAAAATTATTGTGGATTCAAATTAACCCATAAAATCTAAGGTGAGTTTATAGCTTTAGTTTTTTTGACTCATGTCCAGCCTTTAACTTCGAGGTCAAATCGCCTTCTACCCAACCGCTCTTTCGTCACTCTGGTGGACATGAGCCCGAATCTACTGAAAGTCCTAAATCTTGCCTACCCTTGGGTAGGGGATTCTTTAGCAAGTACCGGACATCGTACATGGCTCGGGACCGTCGCTCAACGTCCCATCCGAAGGACGGAGTGCTTAAGTTCATTTTACCTCCAAGATAAAATAAACTAAGGGCCTCGGCCGTGCTTGAGCCCATGATCTTGAGATCAGTATGCCGTACCACTGAACTACCGGCGCCCCTTATATTATTACAGATTAGATGCTTACATTAAGAAACATCTCTATCAATCTATTGACAGACACCTTATCTACATAAGGTTTCTTACTATACCAAATACATAGTATTTGATGATACGCACCAGCTGACGTGCCTTACGGTGGCATGAATCAGTAAAATAACATTTTCTCCAATAAGTCTTCTTATTTCAATTCAGAAATAAATACTTCCAGAAAATAAATACACTTTTGATCAGCCATTTTGAACAATTTATTATATTGTATAAGCTATAAATGAAAAAGAAGAAAAAAAGATGGAATAATTCATTTAAAAAATAATGTTAATTGTATTTTAACAAATAATTAAGTTTTAAAAAGGTTTGTTCAACAAACCCTTAACTTTCCCTTCTGTTCAGTTACACAAGAAATAAAATTCATTGACACCCAGAAAGATATATATTTACAAAACCCTCCTATTTATCCATAAAAGATCCTACTTGTTTATTAAAAACAAAAACATAACCGAAATAACTTTGCGAAATAAACCAACTTTTCAATTACCCCATTTGACAAAAAAAATTACGCAACTTCTTAATATATCTAATACCACTTGCCATCAAAAATTGTAGTATTCAAAACTTTATTTAAACTGAACTTAAAATGCTGGATGAATAAAATCAATGCTGAAGAATTTTTAAAACTAATGTCATTTTAATATACTTTACATAAGTATTGTTTAACTGCATTAGCGATCATTTCATGTCAAAACTTTAGTTAGCCATCTTTTATACCATCATCATCGGCGCAACAACTAATCTCTGAGTCAAGACCTCCTGGATGAGCCTTCGCCAGTCGTCTCGGTCCTGTGCAGCTGCTCTCCAGTTCCTGACTCCAAGTAAGATCCTCGCATCATGCGCAACACCGTCCTTCCAACGCAGCTTCGGCCTCCCAACACGTCTGGTCCCATGGATTTCCTCCAGTAATGTCATCTTTAATATATCTCTTTTAAATTGTTTTCCCGCGCTCAGACCTGGGCCTTGTGGGATTTTCCTCAAATTTGGCTTTGTTATTTTGTTTATAAACTTTGTATATAGTATATATCAATAATTGTAATAATTACATTGTCTATTATATGAACAATATAATACTGTATAATTTGGAAAAATAAAAAATTTATAACAAAACAAAACAATATATTTATCTTTCTTATATTTTATTAACTTCAATTGCAATAATGGTATTTGTTATTTATTTCATTTTAATAATGGATATATTTTATTAATTAATAAATTTCATTTTGAAACTACATAATTATATATTTATAATACTGTTTTGGAGAACGATTACAGACTATGAAGATCAGTTCCCAAAGATTATATAGGAACAACATTGAATTTTCACTTGAAATGTAGATAACAAAACCCTACAAAAACATGTTATCGAGATGTAAAAAATAAATAAAATCATGAGGCCACGATGTACTTCCCCAGCGCGATTTAATCAACTCAAGTTTTCACTCTCCCTCTGAAACCAAAGCACCGATTTGGCTGGAAATAGGTCACTTACTCAGCGATTTCTAAATTCTAATACTAAATTTCGTGTTGATATATTCATTACATCGACTATTACTTAGATTAGTTACAAAGACAGACAAGCGTCAGTTCCGGGGTCAGTTCGCGCGCGATGGAAGCAGGGAGAAGAGGCGGCTTTATAAATGATCATACATCGACATGAAAAGTAACTGATAAAACCTCACTCACTTTTTTTACCCAAGTAATTTCTCACTAATTCTCAATACTTCCCTCTTAGAAACGAAGAAGCGTTCCTGAACTTAACAATACAGCTTTGAATATATAATGCGAAATAGTAAAATAATGTAGATAAAAAAAAAGTCAAGCAGAATTGAACCAAGTCTGGAAAGGAGCCATTTACAGGTAAATTAAATAAAAAAAACACTTTTATCATTAAAAACTAATATATTTTTTATTTGTAAAGTTAGCCAAGAAGAAAAAAAAACATGTATTTAACAAGAAAATATGAAGTACTAACAATACAAAACATAAAACAATAAATAAAGAGAAAAAACAAAACAATTACTTCCAGAAAATAAATACAGTTTTGATCAGTCATTTTGAACAATTTTTTATATAAGCTATACATTAAGAAAAAGAAAAAACAGGAATAATTCATTTAAAAAATAGTATTAATTATATTGTAAAAAATAATTAAGTTTTAAAATTATTATAGCAACAAAATAGTTATTATTGAGCCCGGAGTGCGCAACACACAGAGCAATATCTACTTCCCCAGCTGTATGGAGCAAGTTATGTAATCGGTCAAAAATCACATGCGGAGATTATTTTCAACGAAATTTCATGTTTTCCGGCCTCCTCATTCAAAAATAAAAAAAAATACAGTCTATCTATGCAATAATAACTTCCGATAGAAGGTATGTATCGACAGGAAATGTTATACTCGTGTGTGTATTCTGAACCTTCTAAGGGCGATAGGACGATATATTATACAAAGGGAAGGAGAGATTAGGGGAAGGCTTAACACAAAAACTCTAATAACTTGAATGAAATACAACTCGTTTATTTGTGGTATTGTCTAATTTCACAGAATATATATATATATATACATGGGAGTACTTTCGGTATTTCTACCATCCTCAGCCAAAAACATAAGATAATAAAATAGAATAAAATAAAGCAGTGGGAAGACGTCTTTTATTTCTATTAGAAATCTCGTCCCACAACATCTTACTATCACATATATGAAAAGCATAAGAGATAAGACTTATAACTATAACTCCTATCTCTTATACTTTTGGCTGAGGATGGTAGAAATGTCGGAAGTACTCCCATGTAAATATATTCTGTGAAATTAGACAATACCACAAATAAAGGAGTTTTATTTCATTCAAGTTCATTTGAATTATTTCACAATATCTCTGCAATAATGTCAGTTTTCATACTCTAATAACTGTCCTTGTAATGAATGTATCGACATGAAATTTTGTATGTAAATTCAAAGCCCTATAAGGACGACACTTATTACTTTTCAGAGGAGTCAGCTGAAAGAGAGGGGAGCTCAATTCAAAAATACCAATAACTACCAATGTATTGAATGTATCGACATGAAATTTTATATTTAAATTTAAAACTTCATAAGGGTGACATCTATTAATGATCCGGGAAATCGGTCGAAAAGGAGGGGGAACCAGAGAAGAGGGGCTCGACTTAAATACCCTAAAGAACTGCCGATGTAATGAACCGACACTAAATTTAGTATGAATCGGAAGCCACTATTCAGTCAAATATTGAGTTTTAGCCCAAACGCGGCGTTTGAGAGAGAGAGAGAGAGAGTGAAAACATAATTACTTCTTGCTGGGGAAGAACATAGCCAGTTATTCAGTGGCGGAATTAAACAATATACATGTCAAACAAGTTGTTTGTTTTTACTTACATCATCATATCACAATTATATCATCACCGCAACTCAACAAGGAAACAACCCCAAAACTATTTTTTTTTAATTTTTCATTATTTTTATCATTAAAGATACAAATTTATACATATTAGCAAAGAAACAAAGATGGCTGACATAGTGAGAAGTAATTATTTCACAGTTTGCAAAATGAAAATAATAATCTGGCTTTCAACGTTCCTCTGATAATCACTTCAGTTGTAACTCAGATGAGGAACAGGGATAACCTATCTGTCCCCATTCGTAAAATTTTAAATTGTTAATATTTTATATTTATTGGAATTTTATTTCATTTAATCATCAACTTTTTTTTAGATTATGATCTTTTAAAATGTTTTCTCAGACTGTTAGATGATGAGGGCAACCTCGAAAGTTGGCTAGCATATAATAATAAAATCTAGGAGAAGTCAGATTATATTTTACTTAATTAGACATATTGAAAAAATCGCTATCACTAACTTCTACTTTGGGTTCGTAACCCGGCACGCCGTCCTTCGGATGGGACGTTAAGCGATGGTCCCGAGCCTGTACAATGTCAGGTACTCGTTAAAGATCCCCTATCCTAGGTGAATAAAAATTTAGCGTAGGTAAAATTTAGGACTCCCATAGTAGAGTCGGGCTCATGTCCACCAGAGTGACGAAAGAGCGATCTGGTAGTAGGCGATATGACCTTGTAGTTAAAGCCCGGGCATGAATCATAATAACTAACTTCTACTTCTACAGCATCTTGAGTTTTGTTGTCATCAAACAATTTTGTGATTTCCGACCCCCTAATTTCAAAAATAGAAAAAAAACTTCTGTAATAAGATATCTCCCGATAGAATGAATGTATTGACACAAAATTTTATATGTAAATTCAAGACCCCATAAGACTCTTATAACTGCCGATGGAATGAAAGTATTGACACAACATTTCATATGTGAATTCAAAACTCTATAAGAACGCTTATCAATTTCCAGGAGAATCGAAAAAAGGGGAAGGGTAGATCAGAGGGGGCTCAACTCAAAAACCCTAATAACTGCCGAAGTAATGAATGTATCGACACAACATTTAATATGAGGATTTAGGTAAGTCAACTGTTGAATATAATAGCAAACGATTGAATGGTCTTGGAGAGGGAGCGAAAAGTTAATTGATTAATTCCTTCTGGGGAAGTACATTGCCGGTGATTGACCAACGACTTTTTATTTAGCAACTTGTGAAATTATCACTTCTCACTATGAGCCATCTTCACATCCATTTTAGGGGGGGGGGGGGGGGGGGGGGGGGGGGGGGGGGGGGTCAGACATTAGGTGAAGGGGATCTTGATACCCAATTATTATCTTATCATACTAACTCATGAGAAGGCGTAGAGCCACAATTTTGTTGTACTAAAGGCGAGTAGTGATCAGTGATCACGGCTATTGAATCACAGTGATTAGGTCAAGAGTGATCCGATACTCATCTCTAGTACAGATAAGCTACACTATCTCACTTGACTTATTTTTAAGAAAATTAATAAAAAAAAATTAAAATAAATGAATTTTTATCATGATAAGATGTACACATAGCAAATAATGTTATAATATAGGCACACTTAAAAAATGTAAACCTAACAGTGATGCCACACTAAAAAACAATATTTCCTTCTATTTCTTCTGTTCAAAAATATATATAATTTTTAAAATAACTAAAAGAATAATAATCCATTAATACAGAGGTTTGTTGTGCACTAAAGTGAACATTTTAATTTATACTGTAAAAACAGTGATTCAAATACACTACTCCCGATTAACGGAGGTAATGATGGGGCGGGTATCTTGGATGAACCAAAAACACGGTTAACTGAAAGGTTACAGGGATGTTTTACTTTGGAAATGTATGTTAATGAGGTTAAATTGTGACGCAAAGGGGCAGACAAATGACTTGAGTCATCGTGACAGCGGGACACACCGGACCTCCACAACCTCTTCAGCGATTAAATCGACATTGGCCGCGTGACCTTCTGCCTGAGGAGGACCCCTGAGGAGGCGGTGGTGCTGACCAGCCGCTTCAAGAGACTCAAGTAATGAGTTTTTCTTTTTATTCCGTTCATATTTCCTTATTGCGATGTGTATTTTCAGTCGAAATTTTTAAAATAAATGTGAAAAAAAAATATATATATATATGACTTTTTTTTCCTATGAGATGGAAAGTATCATCTCGCTAATCTTCATCGTATAATTATGCCAATTCATTCTTTCATTTCTTATAATGATAATTTCGAACATTTAACAGGAATTTTTGCGGAGGGCTTTCTTTATTTGCGTTAGGCTGTTTCCCTTAACTACCTTATTGAATTAAAAAATATTGATCGGCACCCCAAGTCGCAACACGGTTGATCCACCTCCGGAATATCGGAAGTAGAGTGTATTGTGATAATGCAATGAAATGAATGCACCCCCCAGGAGTGTTATTGTTTTTTTGAGGGGGTGAAGCAAAATCCCTGCTGTCAATAACTCAGAACAGTACAAACAATTAGGTTAATTTTTGTTCTGGTCTCTTCCATGTTTTTATGGATCATATTTCTTGTACAAATTAACCCGACAGTGGGAACGTTAGGTCAATCTGTCCCAGAGACATCTATGGAGAGCTCTACTAACTAAACGAAACTAACTCCCTACTTATCCACATGCCTACCTTCAAACAGAAACATTTTGAACAGCTGACATTCATTAGTTTGAGTTTATCACAGAAAAGTGGTATTTTATTCCTTCTCAAAATTGTTGATGGGTCAATCTGACCCAACGTTATCGTTAACGTGACTTTTTTACAACGGCCGGCTCATTTAACAATTATCGAATGTGAGAGATGTAGGAGTGAAAATTATAACATTGGAAGTACGTAGAAGAGAAAATGTACTTTTTATTTATATGTATATATGCCCAAAATATAAAAGAATTATAAATAGTGACCACTATAAAACAGAAAAAATAGTCTAAAAGTAGATGTAGAAATTAGTTTGTAAGATTTTTTTATTGTAATTAGATTTTTTATTCGATATGGATATTCTGATTTTATTTAATATGTAGGTTAAGTAAAATAAACCCAAATATTTGTTATCTTATTCTATGCTATTCATTTTCCTTGTGAACCCAGTAAGATAATTTATACCTTTGGATTGGATTGAACATTTTTGCAAATTTAGAAAAACAAGATGGCATCTCTTTAGTATCTTTAGAAGAAATCCAATTGAAATAATTATTAATTGAAATTTTTTTAAATACGTACACTTTCTTCAAAATTGCATTTGAACATTCTATATTTTTTTTAGGGCCCTTTTCGGAAACTACTGTAGAAATCAAAATTTAGTAGAAGACTAACTACAACTTCTACAGGGAATGTGGTAATTTTATTATTTAATTATATTTATTATTAATTTTATCAATTCAATTATTATTTATATATTTATTTTATTCAACATCTTTTTTTTAATTATTTTTTTGTAATTTTAGGAAAAATGTTTACCTCAGAAAACTTGATGGTTCAAGCCACCAACAGGTATTTAGATAAGGAGACACGGCGACAAGCACAAAAATTAGCCAGTATGAGCCTCCAAAGAAAGATCACCCGGAACCCCCCCAAAAACAATGAAAAAAAAAAGCCGCTGCATTGTTTGCAAGGACAATAAGTCAAAGCATTATTGGAAGAAATGCTTCTGCTTCGTTTGTTTAAATCATGCTAACATATTTTGTCAATATTGTAGTGATTAAGATAATGTTACTTTTTCAAATTTTTTTGTTGCATACATTTACTAGTCTTAGACATTAAAAAATAAATATAAATAAAACATTGGTATATATAAAGTGATTTATATTAGACTGAGGATTTATTGACATGTTTTACTTAATAAAAAATAATTTTGTAATTAAAGAGAGTTTTAAATTGTCCCTAATGACTAACGGGTCAATTTGACCCAACGTTCCCACTGACGTCAGAATTTTTCACGTTCTCGCTACCGGGTTAATCAGGAAATATATTATACTTCTAATATTTACATAATTGTGCAAGTTTTAGTGCGCTTCAATGAATTCAAAAGCAGCCTTTTTTGTTATTTATTATATTGGTGAAAAAGTAATAAATTTGAGAATGGTTAGTACAGCCTTCATTGAACTACCTCAAGGACGAACCATAGGTAAAGTGTGTAAGGTGAAACCTCATCTTTGTGGTAGGTCACAACTTGACAGATGAAGGGAGGACAGGGTGGCTCTTTTACAGCTGTTACAAACACGTAAGTCATTTTGACCAATGTTCTGAGAATGGTTACTACACACTTTACTGACCTACCTCAAGGACACAATTTCACCTTTAACAAAAAATTCAATAAACATTCAATAGAGTACTTTTTGACTATAGTTTCGATGAGATGTTGCAGTGAGGGTTGTGGTCTGTCTATCCGTTGGCTTTGGATTTAGGAGTGGTGGATCCCGAAGAATGATTATTCCTGGAGGCTGGCTTCTTCTGAGAGGTACTCTCCCCGATCCTAGAGCTAAGACTCGTCCTCTGCACCATACAGGAGCAGCAGGATGGCAGTTGGAATGTGTCTGTCACCGTTTTACCCCCTTCGTCCAGGGCCAGCATCTTCCTATAGATGTACTTCTGTTTGCAGAAGGCTCGGTACCCGATGGGGAATGCGTCCGAGAAACTGCACTTTTGTTCCTTATTATCTTCTTGTTTCCTGGAAAAAAATAAATAAATAATTATATTGACTGGGGCACATCAATAGTATAATATAAAGATATATAGAAGCGAAGGTCCCGACCCTGTACGATGTCACCCTAGGTGAATAAACCTGAGTTGTCAAAATTTAGGACTCTCACAGTAGTGTCGAGCTCATGTTCACCAGAGCAACGAAAGAGAGCCAACGATATGACCTCGTAGTTAAAGCCTGGACATGAGTCACAATAACTATCCAGAAGGTGAAAAATATAAAGAAAAACGTATGTTTTTTTAAAAATATTATATTTCACAAAATATATGGAAGTACTTTCGGTATTGCTACCATCTTCAGCCGCGACTTAACAAATACTAAATGGAGGTTCAACAAGTTTACAATCCAAACTGCCCCTTTTTTTTCAGTCCCACGTACTTACTTTCTCAAAAAACTGTATTTTTACTCATATATTTATTATTGTCAGCTTTGATTTAGTTCACATATGCATATATATTTGTATTTTAATTCAGAACATACTATTTCAAAATTTTTAAGATTTTTTAATTTTTTAAGACTTAACTGTACAGGAGGGATAGGGAAAAACCCCGTCGGGGCTGAAAACGGGGACAGTAGGGATTGTAAACTTGTTGAACTTCCATTTAGTATTTAAGTTCCTGGCTGAAGATGGTAGCAATACCGAAAGTACTCCCATATATTTTGTAAAATAGACAATATTTTTAAAAAACATACGTTTTTCTCAAGATTTTTTAAAAGTGTTTCACAATATCCCTGCAAAAATGTTCTCTAGAGGGTATTTCAGTCGAAGTATTCATAATGCCGGGAGTGGTTTGGTGGGTCGAAAATATGGAGAAAAAAAAAATGTAAGAAGACATCGACAAATCACCGGCAATTTACATCCCAAACAGGAATTAATTAAGTTTTCGCTCCCCCATTCAACAGTTTGGACTAATAAATGAATATTTGAATAGAAGTTTCTGAGTCTTCATACTAAATTTTGTGTGGATATATTCATTACATCGGCAGTTATTGGTTTTTTTTAGTTGAGCCCCCTCTGATAGCCCCCTTTCTTTAGGCCGATTCCGCTGAAAATTAATAGGTGTAGTCCTTATAGGGTTTTGAATTGACATATGAAATTTCATGTTAATAAAAAGACAGTTATTAGAGTTTTTACCTTAATGTGTCCTGTTATGCAAGTAACTGCATTCAGTATATAGTTAGTTATTAAGACTCATGCCCGGGCATTAACTACGAGATCATATCGCCTCCCACCAGAGCACTATTTCCACGCTCTGGTTGACATCAGCCCGTCCCTACTACGGGATTCCTAAATTTTGCCTCACTGACATCGTACAGGCTCAATACTTCAATATATATATAATGAGACAGTGGAAGAGACAATAACGCAGTCTCTCCATCCCAACTGACCTATAAGAAACTTTGAACAAACTGACCAATGATGACCATACATACATAAACATGTGTATTACACATAGATTAGGTTACAATAATAATATTTATGTCCGTTAAACCTTAAACCATGGTAATAGGTTATGTCAGCAAAATGTATACATTAAGATAGCTTATAAATAAACAGCTATTAACCCTTAGGGTCGGACACGTCTAATAATAATACTAGTAAAAAATAAAATTAAATGAATAACTACCAGAAAATAAATTAGAAAAAATAAATAATATAATAAAAAATAATAATACAAATGAATATATTTTAAATTAATTTAAATAATGTACTCACAGACAAGTTTCAATGCGCACTCCCTGAGTATACTCGCCTGAGTTCACTATAAACAGCCATTTGTCATCTTTATTTTTGGCAGATTTTGGAAAAACTAACTGTTCCTAAAATCAGAGTAAAATAATAATAATAACTAATAATAATAGGTTAAATTAGGTTAGGTTTTATGACTCACGCCCGGGCTTTAACTACGAGGTCATATCGCCTACTACCAGAGCGCTCTTTCGTCACTCTGGTGGACATGAGCCCGACTCTACTGTGGGAATCCTAAATTTTGACTATCCTAAATTTTTATTCACCTAGGGCAGGGATCTTTAACGAGTACCTGATATCGTACAGGCTCGGGACCATTGCTTAACGTCCCATCCGAAGGACGGAGTGCTTAAGTTTATTTTACCTCCCAGAGAAAATAAACTAAGGGCCTCGGTCGGGTTTCGAACCCAAGTTCTTGAGCTCAGAAGACAAGCACGCATACCACTGAGCTACCGGCGCCCTCAATAATAATATTATATCATTTAAACATTTTGAGAAATTTAGCACAATTAGCTAATAAGCGAAAAAGTAAGTTGTTAAACAGCCTTTGCACGCTGAATTCAACCCTGGTGAGAATATCATAATGTTCACAAGAATCTTTTTATTAAAGAAAGATAGAAAGAAAGAAAGTCGTCGGTGAATCACCGACAGTGTACTTCCATAGAGCGAATTAATCAATTAAGTTTTCGCTCTCCCTCCAAAACTTATCGACCATTTAGTTTAATAATCAAAAGTTAACATACAAATAAACTTGTGAATCCTCATACTATATTTTGTGTCGAAATATTCATTACATCGGCAGTTATTAGAATTTTTGAGTCGAGCCTCCTCGACCTTTTCCGCCATCCTTTCCCCCACCTCTTCACCTGACTTCGAGAGAAATAATGGGTTCCATATGGGGTTTTGAACTTTATTATAAAAAAGTATGTCAATATATTCTAGAGGGATCTGGTTTTTCACCTCCAAGATAAAAATCAAAGGGCCTGAGTCTGGTTTTTAACCCGCGATTTTGAGCTTAATAGGCAAGCATGCTACCTCTGAGCTACCGGCGCCCTCAAAAAAAAAAATATATATATATATATAGTGATATAGTCGGTTTCATGCTGAATGTGGTAACAAGTGAAAACTAACTTATGTTCCAATTGAGCTGATGAAACAGTAGAGTAACAATCGATGGAAACCGTTGTGGCACAAGTTGCCAGTGACGACGGTTTCCACCGAAAAGTATGACAACAGAAATAAATTAGTGCTACAGACCACAATAAATATAGTTAAATAAAAAAATTTAAATAAACAGCTTAATTATGGAAAAATAAAGGAAAATAAACAGGAGAACGTAAATAATAAAGTGGAGGTGGAAGGAGAGATAAATTTGGAAATCGTCGGCATTAAGATGATATTTGGAGAGTTTGATGGAATTGGAGTCATTTATTTATAGTTGTTTGTAGAGTCGAGTATCTTTCCAATTTTAGGGAAAGTCCACGTTCTGTCGTGTAAATAAAAACCTCAGTATTTTGACCAATGTTTCGGAAACTATTTATTTCCTTCCTCAGGGCTTTATAATGACTTGAGTGGATGTGTATGGTGAAGGTGTTGTGAGTTTGTGTCTTGTAGTGGGACTTTTTATTGTTTTTGGGTGCACCTTGCACGTGTGCAACATCACACATCTTTATCTTTGTCGAGGGAGCTCGAGATCTGGGAAGTGGTTAAGTGAGGCTATGGCGGGCCCTGGGGGCGACCACCGGTTGACCAACGTGTGGCAATCGGTGGTCGCCCCGGCTCGTCCCATCGCTTTTTCCCGCTCTCGCCAGGAGCCGAAAAACCGGTCAACCGGTTCAAACACTGGGTAACCGGTCTCCGTCATCAACTGCATATCCAGTCCCAGGTATGCACCTCCACCCTGGCCTGGTCATACAGCGAGCAATCTTGGACTACATGTTCTACAGTCTCGATGCCCCCACATGAACAGTTTGTGCTGTTCTTCCTCCTAAAGAACAAGAGTTTGGAGTTAAAATCTCCTTGACCTGATAGTTTCCGACATTTCCGAAACATTGGACAAATACTGAGCTTTTCTCAGTATCAAATATCAACTTTGTGGAAGGATATATTATAACCATATAAGACATAACCATAAAAGAAAAAATATACTTACAGTAGAGACACAAAGTGGGTTTTCATCCGTTGCATCAATTCTTTGTGCAATAATTGATGAGTTGATCACATCTGATCCTAAAATTGCTTGAAAATCATCAGCAGCATTTCGCAGAACATTTTCAATGTATGATCTGAAAAAATAAAATAAGCTGTTTTTTCATTGTAGAAATAAACAATATATAATAGAGTGAAACATACTGAACGAGCACGCCCACCTTCATAAATGTTTGAAATTTAAGAACTCTTCTCTTTATCTCGTTTTTAACTTAACCCAGCTATACAATGTATACGGAAAGTTATGTAATCAGTCTTCGAAGGGGAGTTTTCAAAGGAATTTCAAAACCCCAGAACCCTCTAAGAAAGACAGGACGACACCTATTGATTTTCAGCCAAATCGGCCGAAGAGAAGTGGGAGATTAACACAAAAAACTCTAATAATTGCCGTTGTAATCAATGTATTTACATGTAATTTTCTATGTAAATTCAAAGCCCAACAACAAGAACGACACCTATAAATTTTCAGCGGAACCCACCGAAGGGAAGAGTGCTCAACCCAAAAACGCTAATAACTGCCAATATAAATCAACTATTGATCATTAGCGCAAACGGTCGACTAGAGTTAAAAGTTATTTGTTTAATTCGTTCTGGGGAAGTACCTTGCCGGTGATTCACCGACGACTTTTTTATTTAAAGTGTACTCTTTTTATTAGGCAAAAAAAAATATCGTAGTTCCCTTAGTCAGCTGTTCTATATTGTAAGCAAGTATGGCTGGGTCAGTTTAAGTTGTTTGATGACATCAATTCAGTGAGAAGTATCATACCATTTACATCTGTGTTCCCTTCTCATTGGGTCAGAGACGAGGCAACAGTGATAGGGGAAAGTGAGAGTGGGGAGTTGGAGGGGAGGGAAGACGTGCGGTGCTATTTCCCTCACCTGCCAACTTAAAATGAACCAAATATATAAAATGTATAATTTTCAATCAAAGATGCCAACCTTGGATAGTTCTCAGTCTCCTCACAGAAGGTGGTAGAGCAGGCAGAGCGCTTGACTACAGGAACATATCTGGTGTTGGCGATTTCGGAAACTGCACCTCTCTGATGGACGGAGGTGTGTCGTTGGGGCTCATCTGTTGGAAATACGAACACATCCTCCCTCTTAACTGGAGCTGCAACAGAAAACAAATAATAGTATACATGAAACAGGAGCAAAAAACTGATAAAATTATGTTATATTTAATTATTGGAAAATATGTGTTTCATTGCAGATTTAATAGGCAACATAAATTATTATTAAATTCAAAAATATATCTGAATTGGTATATAATATACAGTTGGTAATGTAAAAGATAGCCTTGAGGTTGCTAGTGAAGAGTGTATTAAACAATCTAAAAACATAGATCACACAGCAACAAATGGTGGGGTTTGTTTCTGGTTTATAATGAGAATATGGCTGATGTTTTTGGAACAGAGGGACGAATGCCACCCATTTCTCTCTCCTATCGACCTATCGAGACTGGCTACCTCAAGAAACTTTCACCTAACAATCTATATTTTGAACACATGAGATTAGCACTTTCTTTAGGAACTTGAGTATACTTTTTTGAGCTGAACTGGTAATTAAAACTTAAAGTACATTGCGTAAAGCAAACATTATTATAGGAATATCTGAAAGGTGAAAAAACCTTGAGCACGCCGTCCTTCAAATGGGACGTTAAGGGATGATCCCGATACGAAGTCAGATACTTTAAAGACCCCTACTTTAGGTGAATAAAAATGTAGTACTCCCATAGTAAAGTCGGGCTCAGATCCACCAGACGGAAGAGCGCTCTGGTAGTAGGCGATATGACAATCTAGTAAGCCCGGGCAAAAATCATAATAACTAACTAACAGAACTAAGTTTCCGCACTCCCTCTGAACCCAGTGTTTAATTTATTTGAAAATCAATATATATCTTATTCAGAAACTTCTGAATCATACTAAATTTCATCTTGATCCGTTCATTACATAGACAATGTTTAGGGTATTTCAGCTAACTAAACTGAGGGGGCTGAAAATGTATAGGTTTCGACCTTATGGAGTTTTTTTGGATTCACATATAACATTGTGTGTCGATACATTCATCCTATCGAGAGTTATCGTGTTCACAGACACACAGACATTTTTTTTCTTCATTTTTGGAATCAGGTATTCGGAAAACTTGAAATTGCGATGAAAACTTAGTTATTATACTAACTTATTTTTTCGTGTGGTAAAGCATATCTTTTAGAACAAGAATAAAAATTTTTTTTTTTGATTATCTTTTTCCCTTTTGAAGATATTCCACTTAGCGTAGAACTCAGTATTTCATTTTAAAAAATCTATAAATAAAACTTTTGTACTTTTTTTGTCTATGTATAGATACTTGCAGGTTTAATTAATTCCTTACATATTGATGTATACTCAGAAAAAATGTCACCAACATTGGTTGGTAAACAAGAGATATAATATCTCTTATCCCGATCGATAAAAATTGCGAAATTCCAAAAACTTTAACAGGTTGTAAAACCTAAACTGCCAGAGATAGAGCAAAAAAAAATAGATCCTTACTTAAATCCATAAAAGGAACAAATATGCAAATTTCCATCAAAATCTGTGATCATGGGGCCCTGGTTGAACTAATGTGGAATGACCCAACATCAAATTTCTCACTGTTTACATAACTTTTACTCTACTCGTATAAGTAAAAATCTGCTCTTCCATCGTCAGTTAAAATTTAATGAAGATTTAAATTAATTTTTGTCTATGTCACTTTGACAAATTTAGATTTTTGTTTTCAAAACTAATTAAAATGGGTCTAGTATCCAAAATAGATGTGGTCCACTTATATAGATATTAGAGAAAGTTGAAACGTTGTTGACAATGTGAGTAAAGAACCTTTCCTAATGTGAACGGAACACAAAATTGTTTTGTTTTATTTTTCACAAGTCCATTCTTAAATATAAATTATAATTGATAGTTTAAGAGTGGATTGACAACGGTACGCCTCACAGAACTTTGTGCCAAGCACAATTTTATATTTCACTTGTTTAGATCCAATGTAATGTCGGCAAACATAACAAAATGTGTCTGCTGCCAATTTACAATTTCTGGATGATGAAATTATAAACGTTAAAAGACAACAATCAACGTTACTTATAACCACAGAACTGTATCAAGACTCACGAACAACAGGAAGACTTTTGTGAAAAATATCCATGTAATATCGATATATATTGTTGGTTTGTTACAGAAGTCGATATATTGAAGCCTTCCAGCTTTAAGGCGGCTTTACACGACGCTAGTAACTCGTACGAGTCACTAAAACCGAGTACTCACTTTTAGTACTCTCCTTGTGTAAATAGGGGTTCTGTATGCCAGTAGAGTACTCGCTGCGAGTGAATAGAAAGCAATTCTATTTACTGGAACGAGTTGGTTCCCCCACCAATACTTCCCCCACACAATACTCGACTGTATGACGTACTAGCACAGTTGGAGACCTATTACACGATTCGAGTAACACGTACGAGTGATTAGTTTAGTGCTACTGATGTCGTTGATGTGCCTACCACGTGTTTTGTAATAGTTGATCGTTGCGTGTAGTTATTTTAAAATGGCTAAGTGGGGTGAAGATACCACTTAAAAATGTGTGGAACTGTATAGAGACGAAGAATGTTTATGAAGTACGAACCTGAATAATTATAAGAATCGGCTAGTGAATCAGCTTTATTAAGAATTGTAAAAGTAATGAATATATCTGATTTCGATACACGTCTTTAAACACTTTTTGATCAAAGACTTTTTGCATATAGTGCTCATCTTTGCAAGAAAATAAGACAAAAAACTCGACGACTGGAAATTGCCGCTAAACCGAGTGGCGTCTACACGTTAAAAACCAATTTTAGCGTATAGACGCCACTATCCCTGTGAAACACTCGCCTCCAGTACTCGTCCCAGTGACTCGCACGAGTTACTAGCCTCATGTAAACCCGCCTTTATATTAATAAAGTTGGAACACCACGTTAAAGCCATCTACAGGTGATTAGTTTGAACAACTACGATTGCTAGAAAACGCGGTAAATTTGAAATTATTAAAATTCCGTTAAAATATCGAAAAGAATCGACATCTGTAAAAAAAATGAACAACATATTTGCGTTCAGCACATTACTTTCATACACTAAAACACAAAGAAATAAACATAAATATTTTTTTGTTACGTTGTGTTATCTAAAATATGTTTAACTTAAAAAAAAAAAATATTTGAAAAATTTAAATATAAAAGTTCGAAGTTAATAATCAAAATATAATAATTATCACCCTTAAAAAAAATTTAGCCGAAACTGTTTTTCGGTTTCTAACGAACAAAAAATTGAAGTGAGACTTCAATATATGCCTTTTGATGGCAACAAATTTCGTTGGGCAAGAAATGAAACTTACTTTTTTTGATCTCTTGAGCCGTTGCAGTATTTCCTCAATGCAATAGACTTTTCAAATGTCCCCACTGAAAAAGAAAAATCTATATTATGATAGTTTCGATCGATTTTCAGTTTCATACGGTTTTTAAACATTTTCAAAACTAAAATTTTTATATATTCTATATTAAAAAATAAATAAAAATATTTTTTTATTATATATTTTAACAGACTCGGAAACAAAGAAAAAAAAAATTATATCTACTAATTTGACTCATAAGACAAATTAATTAAAAATATTCATGATTTCTAATAATAATGCCTTGAACCACAATGAAACACATGTTAACCAATCAAAATATCAATAACATAACAAAAAAAACATGGCATGGCAAAAATATGGTAACCGAAAAGAATATAAATATTTTCTAGATACGATTTTACTAAAATTTCATGTCTATCTGTTCGAGCATGTTTACACCGTTCTACCTTTATTGGTCAGGAATAATCGGGGAAAAGGATGAGCTACTTGGCGTATCTGAATGTTCAGGGAAGAGCAGCTGTAGAAGGGGGGCTACTAAGGAGTTTTATCTGGGAGGTGAAACAACCTTGAGCATGCCGTCTTTCGGATGATGTTAAGCGATGGTCCCAAGCAGACTTGTTAAAGACCCCTAACAAAATCTGAGTAGGCAAAATTTAGGACTCCCACAGAAGAGTCGGGCTCATGTTCACCAGGACAACAAAAGAGCGCCCAGGTAGAAGGCAAAGTGACCTCGTAGTCAGAGCCCGGGCATGAGTCATAACAATTAACTAACTAGCTGTAGAGGGGTCGCCAGAATAGTTTCATGATTGAAATATTGAGTAGCACATCGTTTTAAAGGTTTTGAAGGGGGTAGAGCATGAGGAAGGGGGTAGGTGGCCTTAACGCACGGACAAACTGATGCAGGGGTGCCTCCCAAACAACGCCACCTATACCTGCTAGTAAACAAAACAGAAAAGTATGATATTGGAGTAACAAACCTTTGTGAGAGTTCTGAAAGACTGGGCCTGGAGATCCAACATTATCTGAAGGGTACCTGCAAAAATAACATAATATTAGAAATTATTTAAATATCTCTTAATTACTTTCCCGGAGAAAGTAATATAGTCTGTCCAAATTTAAAAAAAAAAAAAAGTAATCGGTGAATCACCGGCAAAGTAGCCTCCAAAGCCAGTCGACCGTTTGGGCTGATATTCAACAGTTAACTTACACCTAAATCCTCATACTAACTTTTGTTAATTCAATTACATCGGCAGTTATTGGGATTATTGAATTGAGCCCCCACCCCTGAACCCGCCCTTCCCTTCAGTCGATATATCTGAAATTAGACAGGTTATGTCCTCATTGGGTTTTGACTTTAAATATGAAATTTCATGTCGATACATTCATTAAAACGGCTGTTATTAGAGTTTTTGTGTTAAGCCTCCCCCCTAATCTCCCCCTTCCCTTTGGTCGATTTGACTGAAAATCAACACGTCATGTCGTTATAGGGTTCTGGATTCACTTATAAAGTTTTCATTCTATCGAGAGTTATCGTGTCACACAGAGACACACAGAAATGTTTTAATGTTGGAAAACATGAAATTCCGTTGAAAATTCCGAATCGAATTTTGGAACGACTTCATAACTGCCCCTATACCTACTTCGAAGAGCTGGGGAAGTAAAAATGCTTTTCTGTTTTATAACTTCAGATACAAATGAGACCATTTATGTCAATATGTAACTAACAGATCACTTTCAATCCAATTTTTTATACTGTAATATCATGAGAGCCTTTATTGCGCAGTCACCTTTCAAGCAAAACGTTCAGGCCAAATTAAGCAACGTTTTTGCTGCAGTACTTTCAGAGATTTCGCACACCTTAAGCACTTATCAGACAAACATTCGAGAAAAAACAAAAAAAACTTTGTTTAGAAATGTATTTTTAGTAGAAATTATCTCAGTTAATAAAGAATTCATAAAAAAAAAAGTGTTGCAGTTTACACGTCATAGATGTCTCTTGAAATGAATCTCTTGAAGTTTTTACAAAAAATCAGATTGTTAGTCTTTATACGTAAGAAAAAAATATCAAAATTAAATAAATTCTGAAAACTGTGCTTAATGAAATATTTTTTTCTTACCATTTATAAACTACTAGGTCATAACGGCTACTATGCGCTCTTTCATCACCCTAGTGGTCATGAGCCCGACTGTAGAGTCCTTAATTTTGCCTACCTTAAATTTCACCTAGGGTAGGGGGTTTTTAACGAGTATCTGACATTGTACAGGCTCGGGACCATCGCTTAACGTCCCATCCAAAAGAAGGCATGTCTCCGACCCTGAGATTTATGAGCTATCTTGATGTACATATGTTTATGGCGTAACCTATTACCTTGTTATGGTTTAACGGAAATAAATATTATTATTATTATTGTTATTATTTTATACTGACCTAAGAGGACGAGAATTCGATGAAGCAGGGAACCTGACTGGTTTCAGCTCCCTACGATGTCGTTCTATACTGCTACTGCTACTGGACACCGCACTCACAGCTATACACATCTGAAAGTGAAAAAAATAGTTTTATTATTGTGGTTAAAAAAAAGAGAGGTTTAAATGTTCATCTTAAATAAATGATAAAAATATAAATAATAATAATTGAATTAAATAATAAGTAGACGTTTTGTCTCTTTTCTTTTACTAAATTTTGATTTCTACAGTAGTTTTTCGAAAAGGGCCCTGAAAAAAAATATCAAAAGTTCAAGACGTGCAATTTTGAAGAAAGTGCACGTATATTTTAAAAAAATTTCAATTAAACTTTTCATTTGGATTTCTAAAGAGATGCCATTCTTGTCTTCTAAATTTTGCAAAAATATAAAATCTAATCCAAAGGTTTTCAAATAATCTTATTCGGCCAACTGGGAAAATGAATAGAAAAGAATTTACTAGAACAAATATTGGGTTTATTTTCTTAAATCATCTACATTATAAAATAAAAAAACTAAACATTGAAACAAACAAAAAATCAAAGGAAAAAATCTTAAAACTAATTCATTATTTTTTTCTCTTTTATATTATTGGTCATTCTTTAAAATTTAAGTTATATATTTCTAGGCATATATCCTATACATGTAAACAAATAAAAGTACCTTCTTTTTGGATCAGTTTCACCGTCAATACACTCCTATTTAGTTCATTACATCTTAAGCCTAAACATCACTGTCCATGTTCACTCACACCGTCGCCATTTTTTAAGACCTCGACTCTCTACACACACTAATAAAACAGCTGATGGCCCTGTTTTGTTTTTTAGTGGCATTTGTTTTAAAAATGTTCTTATTATTTATTTACTAATTCTGTTTCTTTTTATAGAAAAATAAATATAATTATTATTATTTTTTTTATTATTAATAATTTAATGTGTGTATTATTTTTATACATCACAAGGAGTTGAAATCAGAACACATGAAATTCCATTTAAAACTCCGCATCGAATTTCAGACCGATTACATATCTTACGGTGGGGAAGTAAGAAAAAAAAAGTAACGGTTTTATAAAACAGGTTGATTACGTAGTTTGACGAAGGTAAAAGTTGCATTGCACGTTGGTATTTCTCAGAATTGTTGGAACTGCAATGCAAGGAAATGCATCATGTCCGCTGTCTCTGGAGCTATTTGAAAACACATATCCTTATCTTTACACAATATGTATCAGAATACATTTTAAACTAGTGTAATAAGAGATACCATAATTGGATAAAAAGACAGTATATGGTATGGAGACTACGTTGACACAGCCCACCACCAGAAGCGCTGCTTGCAGACTAACTTTCATGTCTACAATAGAAAGGGAGGTTATGTTGTTTATTATTTTAAAGGTTTTTTAAAAAAAAAGAAAGTTTTGCATACAATTTTTTTTTTTTTCCATATTTTTCATTGTTTGAGGATGATGGCCCCAGGAAGCAAAGTTCCTGTTTGTAAGCATCTTTGAAATAAACTTTCGAAGGACTACGGAGGCAACTTTCAGAAAATTTAAGACCCCCCCCCCCCTCCCAATGCGATATTTTAATAAGTGATAAAGATGATAATATTAACAAAGTAAGTAATAATGAGGGTCGGGCATTACGCCATTTTGAAGACTACATCCAAAAGTTAATTGTCTGTTGTCTAATAACTCAAAAACGGCTGATCCTATATTCATGAAATTTTTAGGGTATCTCAAGGAAGACCCGACTTAGAATGTAGACTATGCGAACGTGAAGGGGGACGCATTAAATGACTGCTATTAACGATTGATCGAATTTTCATGATAATTCACATACGGTATTCTTATAAGTCTGGTTTATATATATTTTAAAGGTTGGAAGTTTGTAGTAGATGAAAAATAGAGTCCTACAGGTAATTATAAAATAAGTAGTTAGTTACTGTGACTCATGCCCGGGCATAAAATTTCTCATCAATATGTTTATCCTTTTTTTTTTCATTAATCTTGGATTCAGAGATTCGGAAAACATGATATTCCATTGAAAACTCGAAATCAAATTTCTGATCGATAACTTCCCCTATGCTAGAGAAATAAAACGTTTCCTTAACTTTTACTGATGCTAAAAGAATCTGACATTTTGGAAACCGAATTAATTTTAGTTGAAAAGTAGGACAAAAAACACATTGACCCGACAAGTTTTTTCTCGAAAGACCGGTTTTTTGCTATTATTATTCTTATTTATTTTTTTCATATCAAAACAGTATTTCCTCAGCTAAACGAAGTACAGGGAAAGTCAAAAATTCAATGAGGAATTTTCAACGAAATTTCATGTTTTCTAACAGATTTCAAAAATTAAACAAAAAATAGTGTGTGCTTGGAACACACACCAGAAATGAAACTTCTTTCGCGATTTTTTAATTTTTTTGTTTTTTGATCCATAAATATTATTTTTATGTTGTACCGGATTTCTCAATTAACTCAACATTTTATGTGCAAACAGTTTTATTTACTGGCTTATTTTATTTCTATTAATTTGTTAAAACAACATTGTTAGGAACATCAGAAATCACTACATTTGATTTCAATGTAGAGACAATAGGCCTATGGTAAGAGAAATAAGAAATGTAAGTTTTTGAAAGCAAGTTTTTAAGATACCTGGAGAAAACTGCATCGATTTTAGTGCCATATCTTGTTGTAGGCTCATTCGGATTATTATTCATTTGCACTTAAATTTATCTGAGGCTGAGCAAAATTGATATCAAAATCTCCAGCTAAAATGAGCGGTTAATGTCTCTCCCAACTCTTGACAGACTACTGGAGAAAGGTTAAAATGAAAGCAGTATCATTTTAATTTAATATTATGCTTATTTTTAAAAATACCTGCACATTCAGGTTTCATATTGAAAAGTAGCACTGATCCTCGGCCAAATACTATATACATAAATAAACGAATTTCGGTAACACGATTGTAACCATCACAACCATGACCAGTGTTGCCACTACTTCATACTTGATGTACTCATCATAAACATGTATTATTTTATATTTAAAAAAAAAATTTATATCCAGTATATACTGTACAGTGTGACTTAATTATTAGTGTTATAAAAAAAAAAAAATCATTAAAGATCTATTCAGATCGGTTTGATGTAGTGTGGTGGGGGGTGGAAGGTCTTCTGTTGCCTAGACTTCAAGATTCGAGCCGGCGGGTGTGCGCGCACGCTTTTTCTCTCTCTTTTCAACTCACTCCCTCTCTTATCAGCTCGTCACATAATTTCGTAACTCATTTACCAGCTTAGTCCCCCAAGTTGCCCAGAGAACGTAAAGTTTCACTTTAAAAAAAAATGTCTGTTTGTCTGTGTTTCTGTGAACACGATACCTCCCACTATGAAATTTCATTTGTAAATTGAAAACCCTCTAACGATGCAAAATTTCATATGTGAAGTGACACCTATTAATTTTCAACGAGATCAGCAGCCGAAGTGGGGGAGGGGGGGGGGGGAGAGTATGTGATATAATGAATATATCGACGCAGCATTTAGTATGAGGGTTTAGAAGCCACTATGAAGTCAAATATTGAGTTTTAGCCCAAACGGTCGATTGGCTTTGGAGGGAGAGCGGAAACGTGATTGATATATTTTTACTGGGGAAGTACATAGCCATTGATTCTCCGAAAACTTTTTTATTTGTTATAAACAAAACATTTTCTAGGCGCCGTTGAAACGTGCCCCAAACGGTGAAGGTACGACCTCGTCTTGTTCCAACCTCGGAAACACCTGAATATATTACACGTAATGTGATGCAGTTTGAGGTTTTATTTATTTTATAAAACCTGAAATCAGCTGTATGACGCACGTACTGACCAGACTTTTATTTATAGAAGTGTATTAGAGCATATACATTTTTTATTTTATTATTGAAAATAAACAATAATTTATTTTAATGGTTTTCTAAGTCCAAGACTAAAGAAAAAAGAACGAATTAATCTATTAACTTTTCGCTCCTCCTCCAAAACCAGTCGACCGTTTGAGCTAATATAAGTTGACTTACATAGAGGCTCCTAAATCCATATACAGTGAAACTTGTTTAACTGGGATCTCAAGGGACCTAGGATTTTTTATTACTTACAGAGGCTTTTCATTTACCCAGTTTTCCAAATAGGCAGGTTTGAAATTACAGTTGTTTTATTTATAAAGTCTCGCTAAGAGAGGTCGAAATGTATCGTTTCTTATTTATAGAGGTGAAAATTTTAAAGAAAAATGCATATTTTATGTTGTTATTATGTCCAATTTTTATTTTTCAGCTGGGGTCCCTCAAGATACTATTCTGAGCCCCCTCCTTTTTAATTTGTACACACAAGACATCCCCGAAACTCCCACTGCGACATTAGCCACGTATGCAGATGATACAATGATCGCATGTCAGCATAGTGTCCTCTCCGTCGCCATTGAAAAGCTCCAGGAAACCCTGACAGAAGTTTCCCTCTGGTTTTCGAAATGGAGACTCCAACTTAACGTAGGAAAGACTGAAACTAAAATCTTCGCTCTCCGCAGATTCTCCATAGAGGAACAACGTCAGCTGCAAATTGATGACCTCCCAATTCTCTGGAACCCCAAGGAACAGGGTGTGCGCTATTTTGGAGTACTTTTGGGTACACGACTCACATGGAAACTACACATTAACAGAAAACTACAGCTAGCATATTCACGACTTAACACCCTCTACCCTCTCATAAACAGAAACACGCCACTTAAACACACATGTACTATTCTGCTATACAAGACACTCCTACTTCCACTTCTAACGCCTGTCCAGTCTGGATCGGTACCAGCAACACTAACATGAAACGACTACAAACATTTCACAACAAAGTACTCCGAATAGCAACAAACGCACCCTGGTTTGTCAGGAGTTCCTCTATTTGCAGCTCACATCGAGAAACTAGTGAAGAACCACCACGAAGCCCTGCATTGTTCCGGGGCTGTACACTACAGTCTAGGAGCGCCTACTCCAGGGAGGCGACTCAAACAAGGACTGTACCAGGACTTTCTATTTTAAACCCTTTATTTTATATATATATTTGTGTAAAGCATCATCTTGCTGGTCCAAATAAATGTTGTTGTTGTTGTTTTTATTTTTCAAAACCATACTACTAAACTTATGACTTAAAAAAATCTATTATATTAGTTTGTATTTGAGTGCTAGTAGCTTTAAGGTGTTTCTCGATAGTATAAGTTTGATCAAATATGCCAGGATTATCAATATTTGACATCTCAAAATATTTATGTAAGGTTTCTAATGCTTTTTCTGCGTCACGCTTTGATACTCTTTCTGAAATCTCTTCACAACCCTCCTCTTCTTCTTCTTCCATCTTCAAAGAGGAAGAAGAGCACGCAGAAACTATGTCGTCGTCAGTGGGCTCTTCTGAAATTAATACGTCATCGTCGTAACCTCATGAAGTGCCTTACTTATACAAGTTATTGAGCTACAGTCTCAAATATAGAGGTAAACATCGAAAACATGTAAGAAATCAAATCTCAATTAAAAAGGTTTGAAAATTCCCAGTAACAGAGGTATTTCAATGCAAAAATGTCGGGACTTCATTGTAATTATCAGTAATAGAGGTTTCTCACATATCCAGGGCCTTAACCAGGTTTCACTGTATTAAATTTTGTGTCGATAAATTCAATACATCGGCAGTTATTGAGGTTTTTGAGTCGAGCCCCCTTGCCTTCTGCAGATTCCACTGAAAATAATAAGTGTCGTCACTATTCGTGTTAATCACCCCCTAATCCCTTTCCCTTTAGTCGATTTGGCTGAAAATTATATTTAAAACTATATTTGTCATCGTTTGAGGGTTCTGGTTTCACATATAAAATATGAAATTTCATGTCGATAAATTCTTTACATCGGTTATTGGGGGGTTTTGTGTTGAGCCTCTTTCCACTGATTCCTCCCCTTCCCTTCTGCCCAATTTTGGCTGAAAATCGATAGATGGTCGTCGTTAGGGGTTTTTGGATACACATATAAAATTTCGTGTCTACACATTCAATTTATCGGGAGTTATCGTGTCCACAGACACACAATCTGACAGACAGGAGATTTTTAATATATTTTTGGAACCAGAGGGTCTTCCACTGTATTTCGTATACATTGTACAGGCTCGGGACCATCGCTTAACGTCCCATCCGAACCACTGCGTACTCAAGGTTTTTCCTCTACCCGATGAGCTACTGGCGGTAACGTGAGAATATTGCGAACTCATTTTTCACTAATAATAATCACAAATAAAGCACGAAAACTGGGCAAGGGATGAGAATAAATATAATGGGTTTCCTTACGTCACAATCCGTAACCGGTTTCTAACAAAAAAAAAAAAAAACTAGACTGAACAGGTAAAGAGCGCTGCAATCGAGGTGGTCGATTTATTGACGGTCAAGTTCTAACATTTTCACCGTAGCCATAAAGCCACCGTAATGTACTTCCCCAGCACGAATTAATAAAGTAAGTTCTTGCTTTCCCTCTCTCTCAAAAAAAAAAAAAATTACCGATTTGGTTGAAAAATCACTCAGAAACTTCTGAATCAAATTTCTTGTCATTATATTCATTCTGTGGGGAGATGTCGAGTTCACAGACACACACAATTTTACTTAACTTGCATAACGAAATATAGGAGCAGTTATGTAATCTGTCGGAATATCGATGTTGATTTTTCAACGGAATTTCATATTTTCCGACCCCCTGATTCCAAAATGTAAGAAACCTTTCTTTTGAGTGTGTCTGTCCGTCTGTTTTTTTTTTTTTTTTTAAATGCACAGCACGATAGGTATTGTTTTAATCATACTTTTGGGCGCAATTTCACATCCCGTCCACAATGATCGATTTTCGTGAAAAAAAATAATGCAACTAGGGCCTGGAGATATCAAGAAGAGAATAGATTTTAATAGCGTCGAATCAAAACCCGGCGGAAGTCGTTCAGTTTTTCTTCTGGGAGATGAAAACAACCTTGAGCATGACGTCCTTCGGATGGGACGAAAAAGCGCCCTGGTAAAAGGCGGACCTCATATTTAAACGCTTCAGTCATATTTCACCGCATTGTTATACTACTATGAAGTGCAGGATACTTATCCACTACCCTTGTAGTAACCACTGACCGACTTATCCACTACCCTTGTAGTAACCACTGACCGACTTATCCACTACCCTTGTAGTAACCACTGACCGACTTATCCACTACCCTTGTAGTAACCACTGACCGACTTATCCACTACCCTTGTAGTAACCACTGACCAACTTATCCACTACCCTTGTAGTAACCACTGACCGATTTGAATAAAATTATTATAATTATATTTCTTGATTCAGGAGGGCGAAAAACGTGAGATACCGATGTAAACGCAAGCTTACACTCGTTGATGTCTCTTTACATCCATCGGGAGACAACGCTTTCACCGTGCCACTACAGTGGTTCCGACAAACCAGCTGCACCCCAGGACAGTAGTGACGTATTAAGCCGGTCGTCCCCGCTATACAGGTTCCCCCCTCCACAGCAGTCTGCGACCACTGTTGCTTTCTGTTGGAACCTTTGGCAACTGTACTATCTGTACAATCAACAGAGGACTCCAGGATGTCATAAAGGAAGGTCGTTACTTATTTACAACTGGCTACCTGTAACAAAGTTCCGTTACTTAACTACCTGCAGCTTGTTCATCAATTGTTTCCGACTATTGGAGGACGGATGTCATCGGATGGGAGCGACCTGGATATCTGCACGTCGAACCCTCCCTCTTAGACAACCACCAAAACCTTTACATAAAAATAATAAAACTTTAGGACTCCCATAGTAGAATCGGGCGCATGTCCATCAGAGTGAAGAAAGAGCGCTCTGGTAGTAGGCGATATGATCTTGTAGTTAAAGCCCCGGCATGAGTCACAATAACTAACTAACCTGATCTTGATTCTCTCAAAGAGAGATAAATCTTCACGGTTTACCTGCACCCCACAATTATCATATGAGTTAGACTATGATGACGTCATCTCTATGGAAACTCCGCAAGGTTACTGGTCACTAAGATCACTGACCAGTACCAAAACTTACAGAACACTATCATGCGATCACACACTGGAAGGTTCCGTACGTGAACATTGTATTCAATTATTAATTAATACACATTTACTAATTATAATGTTCTGAAATATATTTGATAATTCAGGTAATCGTTAAAGACCCCTACCCCAGGTGAGTAAATCTAGGTAGGCAAAATGTATTTCTCTCATAGTAGAGTCGGACTCATATCCACCAGAGTGACGAAAGAGCGCTCTGGTAGTAGGCGATATGACCTCTAGTTAAAGCCATAAGTCATAATAACTATTTGACAATTTCATGATTTCGAATGACGTGCACCATAAGCATATTTAATGGATAAAAAAATTAATTTAGACTACTAAATTTTAATTTATAAAGAAAACTTGAAAATATGGGATTTAAATAATTAGAATGTAATAGTTGTTAATCCATCCTCAACAGAGATTACCTCCCATATGAAATAAACTATGAGCCTCGGCCGGGTTTCGAACCCACTATTTTGAGCTCAGTAAACAAGGACGCTTACACCACTGAGCGGCGCCCTCTGTATTTACAATTAATTTTTAGTTCGTTAAACCTCAAAGATTATTAATTCCTTTCATGTTTTGGAGAGATATTGTGAAACACTTAATAATAAAGAAAGTAAAAAGTACGTTTAAAATATATACATACATATATATATATTATATATATATATATATATATATATATATATATATATATATATATATATATATATATATATATATATATATATATATTTATATATATATATTTCACAAAAAATATAAAATATATAAGAGTACATTCGGTATTAGTATTTAGTATTTGTGTAGTATTTGTTAAATCGTTGCTGAAGATGTTAGCAATACCGAAATCCCATATATTTTGTGTAACAGACAATATTTTTTTTAAATAATTCGATTTTTTTTTCGAAGTTTTTTCTTCTCTTACGAAATATATGGAAAATTAGGTAATCGGTTAGGAATTGCATGATTTCCGAGGGAGATTAGAGGAGTTCTACCGTTGTAATGAATGTGTCGACACCAAATTATAAGCGTTTGATTGAGTTTTGAAGATAGAGCTGAATAGTAAACTGAATTGATTATTTCGTGCTGGGGAAGTACATTTCTGGTGATTCATCGACGACTTTCTTATATGCGGTTTGAAGACGCAACTTCTACACAGCCTTCTACAAGTTTATCCCACAATTCCTAGAGTTCCTGGAGCATAAGAAAAATTCAAGGAAGTGTACACATCTAGGAGCAGATTATGTAACTAACGCCACATATATATTATTTTTTTCCTATTTTTTTTTTTTTTCAATGAACTTATTGACGTCATTTGGAAAACATTACGTAGAGAGTTAAATGATAATTTAGCACTAGGTACAATAAGGAGGCGGACGGTGTGTTTCACACGGAGTTCAACCAAGATATCCTCGACCTCCCAAGTCCGTGTCACTTCCTTCTGGGTCTATCCCCTCTGGGAAGCCCAGAGCTAGGGCGACCTTCAGACACCGGACGACGGGAAGGAGAACCTAATTGTAGAGGTGGAAACACATGTACCGCATCCCACAGGTTAACAACACGCACTTAATGTTAGCAAGAGAATCCCAAGAGATACAATCGGGGTTCTCTGGAATATTCCGTTTTACTGAATAGTATAATTTTACTATCCCGTCATGTTATATAATCGAACAAAAATTCGATAAAGTTCCGACCTCTATTTGCTGAAGAGATGCACCTAAAGTATTAAATACAAAGAGGGAGCCGGTAGCTCAGTGGTATGCGTGCTTGCTTAGTGAGCTGAAGATCGCGGGTTCGAAAACCCGAAGTCCCTTAGTTTAGTTTATTTGGGAGGTAAAATAAACTTAAGCACGCCGTACTTCGGATGGGACGTCAAGCGATGCTCCCGAGCCTGTGTGATGTTAAGTATTCGTTAAAGACCCGTACCCTAGGTGAATAAAAAAGGTAGACAAAATTTAGGACTTCCATAGTAGAGTCGGGCTCATGTCCACCAGAGTGATGAAAGAGCACTCTCAGATATGATAGTTAATGCCCGGGCATGAGGCACTCCCGATAGAATGAATGTATCGATACGAAATTTTATATGTGAATTCAGAACCATATAACGACGCGTTTTTCAACCAAATCGACCAAATGGAAGGGGGGATTAGGGCAGAGGCTTAACATAAAAACTCTAATAAATGCCAATGTAATGAATGGATCAACATGAAATTTAGTATGATGATTAAGGAGCCCCTATGTAAGTCATCTGTTGAATATTAGCGCAAACAGTCGACTGGTTTTAGGGGGGAAGCGAAAATTTAATTTATTAATTCGTTCTGGGGAAGTACATTGTCGGTGATTCACCGACGACTCTTTTATTACACTACCTTGAGCTCAGTAGGCAAGCACGCTACCTCTCAGCCACCGACGTCCTCTAATTCAAATATGTATATTTTTTTCTTTCCTCTTTTTCAGTTCGAATTTTTTGATTTTTTCCCATTTGTTTTTCTTTTACCTTCGATTTAACAACTGTCATAATGACGAATAAACCCAAACGGATCCTTTATAGCTCCAAGTTATACGAAGTATAGATAAAGTTATGTAATCGATCTAATAATTTCAATGTCGAGTTTTCACCGGAATTTAATTTTTTCGACCTCAAAAGATCTCAAAAATTAAGAAAATAAAAATATCTGTCTGTGAACAAGATAACTCTCGATAGAATGAATGTATCCACACGAAATTTTATACGTGTACACAGAACCCTCTAATGATGTCACCCATTGAATATCAGCGAAATCAATCGAAAGGAAGTGGGGGACTAGACATAACCAAACATTTTAATAACTGCTGTCGTTAATAATCTTTTGACACAAAATTTAGTATATATAATCAAAACTCCAGAAGGACGACAAAAATTAATTTTTCAGCGGATTCGGCAGGTGGGAATAGGGATCAAAGGAGAGACCAACGCAAAAACCCCAATAACTTGGAAAGTAATGAATGTATCGACAGGAAATTTTATATGTATGGCCAAAATCCCAAAAGGAAAACACCTATAAATTTTCAGCCAAATCAATCGAAAGGAAGTGGGGGTTCAGAGAAGGGCTCAACTTAAGGCCCATTTACATTTGTCACTTTGGAGGATCATCTTGGAAGAATCATCCAAAGTGACAAGTGTAAACTGCCATTCATCTTCAATTCCTCTAGAGTGAACATCGAAAGTGAACGATGAAAGAAGTTGACCGCCTACTAACTTTTGATGAAACAGTCGTTCCTCCAACCGATGATTCATCCAGAGTGAAGGCGCAGTGACAAATGTAAACAAACGTCCCTTCTTTGCATTCACTCTTCACTGTTCTGTATTTCACAATGCCAGTCGAACCCCGTCTGTAGTCAGACTTGTTATTATAAAGATTTCGCGAATTGGTTCTCGTCCATTCTTAAATGGTTCCTGTACACCTCAGGATTTTCTTCTCCCCATTCTACCAACAGTGTTGACGAGGCACCCACACTTCCTCTCCTTGAAACCCATGGTTTCACCCACCAACGTCTTTGAGCACGACCACTTGCTGTTAGGCCTGCATTCAGTTCATGAAGTAGTCCGCTTGAAATTAAATCAACGCCTGCACGCACAACTCTTCGAGTTCCTTCTCGAACGAGACATTCTGGCACTATACGCGAAGAGGGCACACAGACGCGAAATTATCAGGAACACTGTGAAAACACATAACTGGATGAAAATATGTAAACAAGGATGATTCACTTTGGATGAATCACTTTGGATGATTCATTACGGATGTTCATCAAAAGTGACGTTGTGTAAATGGGCCTTTAAAAATCCTAATAACTTCCAATGTAATGAATCTAACGACATGAAATTTCATATTTGAAGTCAAAACTCAATAAAGACATAACCTGTCAAATTTCAGCGACTTCTAAGTGCGGGGGGTTCAGGGGATGGATGCTCAATTCAAAAACCCTAATAACTGCCGAAGTAATGAATTTAGCGACACGAAATTAGCTCAGAGGATTCAGGAGCTCCAAATGTAATGACACTGCCAATGATTCACCGATATTCTTTTTTTTTTTTTTTTTTTTTTTCATTCTGTGAATCAGGGGGTTATTTCGTTGAAATTTGACAAGTAAGATATTCGAAGGGAAAATGTACAATAGTTTAAATAATTGAATAATGTTATTACAAATTGTGGAAGGATGGTTGACAGTTTTGTGAGACGTTGAAACGGTACAAGACTATTGAGGAGTCATGGTCCCACTGTACCGTTTAGATAATATAACAGTACTATTCTGTATTGTTCGAAACAGTTAGACACTCTCCATTAGCTGTCAACCTGATTTGACTCAAAATCGATAAGTGTCGATTTTACTGGCTTTTGGATTCCCATATAAAATTTCATGTCGATATGTTCATTACATAGTGAGTTATCGTGTATAGTATTTTAGTTTTTACTTCGTCAGCTATAGAAGTATTGAAAATGTTATGTAATCATTCAAAATTTGATGTTGTTTGCAAAAAAAAAAATTTAACGATATGTGTGTTATTTTTGTTTTCTCTTTTTTTTTTTTGTTATTCTGTTTTATTATATTTTTTAATCAGATTTCCTAAATTATTCGATCATAATCAATATTATTTCTTTTTTGTTCATTTTACACATTTATAAATTTTTATCATGCATTTATTTATTTTTTATTTTATCTTATTTTATTTCAAAATAAAATTAATTTTATTTCAAACTTGGCTGGGCATCCTTCCTTCTCTTTTATAATCAACCATCATAGTATTTTGCTCTGTCGATTATTTATTATATATTTTATTTTTTTCTTATTTTTATAGATTTCCTTTTTTTTTTAATATTCTCTTGTATTTATATAGAGTGTTTTATTTATTTTTTTTACACCATAATGAGGCTGTTAATTTCTCTTTTTTCATGTTAATCTTTTGTTTATCAATATTTATAATAGTCTAGTTCTTCTCCAATGTACCACTAATTTATTCATCTATTTATCTATTTCTTCGTACCTACTGATACTATTTCTCATTGTTCCTTCCTATACTCTGTATGTATTTATTCTTAGGGGACCTCGGTCCCAGAATAATAACATTTCTTTTCTTTTCATTTCATTTTCTGTGGACACGATACCTCAGTACTTCTGACAGAATGAATATATCGACGGACTTCACTTAATTTTTCTGGGAAGAAAGCTATATAAAAAAAAAATCGACTGTATTTATTATATAATTTATCGACTGTATAGTATTATTATTTTTGTACTCATATTTCAAGTATTTATTTATTCATTTATTTTTATTTTTTAGTAGTATTGTTAATTCTAATCCATGTGTGACAGACTTTAATAAGGTTAATATCTATTTATATACCTATATTATAAGATATTTACTGTAAATATTCTTATGATGTATCATATTACCAAGTTATATGTGATTCCATGTTTAACGGAAATAAAAATTATTATAATTATAGCCTGTCCTTTCTAATTTGCTTGGAGAGATGCACCTAAAGTAATAAATACAAAGAGGGAGCCGGTAGCTCAGTGGTATGCGTGCTTGCTTACTGAGCTCAAGATCGCGGGTTCGAAGTGTAACCGGTGATTTTTCGGTTTTCTATGCAATATAATAACGAAATGCACCCAACCAGTTACGGTCTATGTACACGAACTGTTTAACCTTGCATTCGAGGTCTTGCAACTCCGACTGATCTTTCCACAGATTGATATCTTTGACAAGGTCAGTTTTTATTTTTTTCAAAATCCAGACTTTTGTGCAAATAAGGAGTTTTATTTATGTATTTGATAACATTTTAACGAGAAGAGCAATAAAGGTAAGCCAGTGCAGTGAGGCGTACAATTAGAGGATGCACAGAAGGTCATCTCAGAACAAATCAATTAACTTTTTGCTTCCCTTCCAAAATCTGTTCACCGTTTGGCATAATAATTATTTTTTGGAAAGAAGGTATCAGGGACGTTGGGACTGTGCTATGATGGGAGACTATGTATGGGGGCGTGCAGTGGGGTCAGAGAAACATAAGATGAAAGGCCGTTCTCATGTACATTTTTAAAAGACACTAATTATTGTATGAACATTCAATGTTATTCAATATTTTCGCTCTTATTCCTACCAATTCTTGAGGTATTGTATCTTAGATTTCTTCTATAGGACTCTATTTATATTAAAGAAACATGTAATATTAGTAGCTTTTAAGAAAACTGAAAAATTTATTATCACAGTCAAAATATTGACACTCAAGAAAAATTACTTGTATATTCATAATCAGTATCATCAAATTAAGCAATAAACACTAAAAGTTACGTAGTGTAATCAATAGTTGACAGACGAGGGGTAATCAAAAAGTACAGACACGGGGACCATCGCTTTATGTCCCATCCGAGGGTTTTTTCACCTCCCAGATAAGAAACCTAAGGAAGCCTATACCTCAGCCGGGTTTCGAACCCTCGATCTTGAGCTCAGTAGGCTGTAAGAAAACGAAATCTAAAAAATGTACACACATTAAAATAATTAATATATTATAAAATCAATTATATTTATTTGTATAAAAACAGCTGTTAGGAGTGAAGTAACTTAAATAGTGAATAAATATACAAAGATGGCCTATTCGCATTTTGAAATGTGAACAACCAATGAATGGAGAACAAAAGACGACCATCAGCTATTTTAAATAGTGTGAAACAGTCTAAGTTGTGTTGTGGAAGTCGACAGTCTAGAGAGACAAGTGTTTTTAGGGTTGAGGTGTAGTGGGCCAGACTGAGTGAGAGAAGATGTAGAGGAGATGTTGGAGTGACAATTATAACATTGGAAGCACGTAGAAGAGAAAAGGTACTTTTATTTATATGTTTATATTCCCAAAATATAAAAGAATTATAAATAGTGGCCACTAGAAAACAGAAAAAAGACATTAAAAGTAGATGTAGAAATTAGTTTGTAAGATTTTTTTATTGTATTCTAATTTTATTTATAATGTAGGTTAAGGCAAATAAATCCAAATATTAGTTCTCTTATTCTATGTGATGTAGAAGGGTAGAGTAATGAACCGGCTAGCAGAGCCCGCCACCCAAAAATACCCCGGAAGGCGTGGGGGGATGTTGAGATGACTCCCTTGGCTTCCACTGGCGTTGTCCTCCGTACTCTGCTTCTGCTTCTATTTCTTGCATATATGTCGAACCCCGAGCGAGCTGGGCAGGGCACACTAGTTGGACCAATGGTATCAAAAGTTCCAACTAGCGGCCCCTTAACCCAGAGCTGCTGAGGGAGTGGGAGCCGATCAGGGGTAGGGTCAGGCGTCAGCTGACCCTAGGGGCCCTCTAGCACGGATTCCCAACCGCTCAACAGCCCCCGGACAGCACCCGCGCTCGCCAGGGGCCTAAAAGGTTTGGGGACAGTGACGTGATGGTAGTTCCACCTAGTAGCTTAAAGGTGAACTACCATCACGGGCCAATCATGTTAAATTGGGGAAGTTTTTATACTGGTTCTCGGCACGTGCGATGTCACGGGAAGAGAGTTGGTATCATATGCTATTAATTTTCTTCTGTGAACCCAGTAAGATTATACCTTTAGATTGGATTGAACATTTTTGAAAATTTAGAAAAACAAGATGGCATCTCTTTAGTAAATTTAGAAGAAATCCCATTGAAATAATTATTAGTTGAAATTTTTTAATTACTACTTTCTTCAAAATTGCACGTCTTGAACATTCTATATTTTTTTTAGTGCCCTTTTCGGAAACTACTGTAGAAATCAACATTTAGTAGAAGACCAGCTATAATTTCTATAGGAAATGTTTTAATATTTATTATTTGTTTATTTATTATTAATTAAATTATTATTTTTATATTTATTTTATTTTACATTTTTTAAATGATCACACTGAATAAAGGTTTACATATATTTCGCTAATGTTCCATCTATATTTCAGTAGGATAGTGTGGCCAGACATGACCTTGAACCAACCTTAGTGCTATAATTCTAGGAATTCTTCAAGGTTTTTCTTATAACAAATATTGGAGTTATTTTCCTTTATAATAATTTTTAAATAATCAAGTTTTAACAGAGCTATTTTTTGATATTTATTTTTAAAAAATAATAAAATAAAAAAAATGCAATATTCCAAAACTCGTGTACAGTACCGAAATGTTATATAATGCGAGTGGAGCGCTACTATAGCTAAATGTTCCCTGAGGACATGGCTCCTTTCCTTATGTTGGTTTGGGTCAGGGTCAATACAATTATTTTTCTACCTCAAACTTATAAATAAACAAAATAAAAACCACAAAACCGATTGACTTTGATAATTAAAACAGCTAATAATAAAATATTAACAATTATTTCCTAACATATTTACAAGGACTTAAGACTTTTATCTTATATATAATAAATTGTACCCAAAAATGAAATTTTACTTTCTCAACTATACGAAGTATGGGGGAAGTTATGTAATAAGTCTAAGAAATTCGATGTAGAGTTTTCACCGGAATTTCATGTTTTCCTCCGACCCCAAAAGATCTCAAAATGAAGAAAATAAAAATGTATGTGAGTGAAAACGATAACTCTCGATAGAATGAATGTTTCCATGCGACATTTTATACATACCCAGAACCCTCTAAGGATGACATGCATTGAATTTCAGCCAAATTAATCGAAAGGAAGTGGGGGATTAGACATAACCAAACATTTTAATAACTGCTGTCGTTAATAATCTTTTGACTCAAAATTTATTATGTATAATTGAAACTTCATAAGGTCAACAATTATTTTTTCAGCGGATTCGGCAGATGGGAATAGGGAGATCAAAAGAGAGACCAACGTAAAAACCCCAATAACTTGGGAAGTAATGAATGTATCGACACGAAATTTTATATGTATGGTCAAAACCCCAAAAGGAAAACACCTATCAATTTTCAGCCAAATCGGTCAAAAATCTATGCAGGGTTTTATGTTTTCCGACCTCTTAATTACGAAAATTGAAAAAAAAAAAAAAAAAAAAAAAACCATTCTGTCTGTCTGTGTGCCTATGAACTATATCTGTACCCCGGCGGTAAAGGACACCAAGTCACAAAAATTTAATTTTTCAAGAAAACAAGTTTTTGATTTTTTTCAACTTTATTTTCAGGTTTCTTCGCTAATAATAAGAATTGCTCTATGAAATTTTCGCTATTTATTTATAATAATAGGATGTAGTGCTTTATACCATTATAGAGAGCGAAAAATGTATATGGTGCCAACTACATTTCATAAGAAAATGGACATAGTACCCTTTACCTCACGAATTTATGTATGTGTATCCAGAACCCTCTAAGGACAACAAAATTTCATGTTTATTCTATCGTAAGTTATCGACATAACATTTTTCTTCCTCAGCTATACGAAGTATAGGGGAAGTTATGTAATCGGTATAAAATTCGATGCTGAGTTTTCAACGGAATTTCATGTTTTCCGACATCCAGATTCCAAAAATAAAAATAAAAAAATCCTGCGACAACTATTGATTTTCCATCCAGCCAAATAGAGAGATTCGGTTTCGGCAAAAATCAGCCGAAACTCAGTTTTCGTGACTTGTCAGTCGTCGTTCGACTAACTTCGGATGAGTTCGTGACTTGTGAGTCGTGTGTGGTTGCCAAACGAATACTTACATTAATTAGTAATCTAATAATATTTCGTTTTTTTTTCTTTTGATTTTATAACTGTTTTTTTTTAATTAAGTAATTACTTGATAGTCTTACAAATTATTGTAATCGTTGTTAAATCTGATAATTAGGTAATGCTTTAATCACCAAGTGCTAAATACAAGATCTCAGTAAAAAATAAATTAATTTTAAGAATATTGTGAACACAATTAAAATAGGTACTTACTTAATTAAGGAGTCTGTACTTTATATCTAATCTAATGTTGATTTTTGACAAAGTTTACTTACAAGGCAGGTCTTCACTTTAAAATGTTTATTATTTCTGTTCATGTTAAATTGTTAATGTAACATAAATAAATAACTATTTTTGTTACATACTTCAATTATTGTGTTTTATTTCATTTAACACGAATTAACTATCTGTAGGTAGATGTATGAGTAAAAAATACACTAAATTTCAGTATACAATGGAAATTTCAACATGTCTAAATACGTTTCTGTTTCGGTTTCGGCCGAAACTGAGACCGAGGCCGAAGATTCGGTTTCGGTTGAAAATCCTAATAGAAACTCTAATAACTGCCGTTGTAATGAATTTATTAACATGAAATTTCATATGTAAATTCAAAGCCCTTTAAGGACGACACTTATTGGTTTTCAGTCAAATCGGATAAAAAAAAAAGAAGGGATTAGGGGCGAGGCTCAACACAAAAACAGAGGGAGTCCTCCAGAGCGAGTACATGGAGAACTGGCGGACACTGTTGGAGGCGGCCGTGTCTCACTTTTCCACTTCCTTTTCAGGGTCAAGGACTGCCTGGAGGTTTCGAGGTGCTGGAGATGCCAGGACTTCAGACACGTTGCAACAACGTGCAACAGACCACAGGTATGTGCGAGGTGTTCGGTGGAGGGTCATGACAGCGCCAGCTGTCCCAATAAGGCCCAAGCGCCGAACTGCGTGAACTGCCGCAGACGGAGTCCTCGCGCCGCACAGACGGCTGATAGCGAAACTTGTCCGTCATACATCCGTGCCTTAGAGGCCCTAGTCTCACGCACCGATTATGGCGGGTAGGATGCGCGGGGGCCTCCCCGCCTGTGGCAGATCAACATGCACAGGCGCAGGATAGTGGCGGAGGAGCTGCGGCATTTGGTGACTGCCGAGAGTGTTGATGTATTAGCTCTCCAGGAGCCCTACTGCGTCAGAGGCTGCGTGGCAGGCCTTGGTACTGGCCACAGAATTATCACTGGCGCACGGAACGGCGATCGCCCAATGGCAGCGATCGTCGTGACCGGCCCTCAAGTGGACGTGATGGCACTCCACCATCTGTCCACCAGCCATATAGCTGTGGCTTGTATCAGGCACGCCAATGCGAGTTGCTATGTGATCAGTGGATATTTCCCGCCAAATGAAAACATAGAGCGACAGCTGGGCCACCTGGAGCTGGTCCTGGACACTCTCGCGGGGCGCAGTGTCATGGTCATGGCCGACGTCAATGCCTGGTCTGCCGCGTGGGGGTCGGTTCGCACCGACCGCCGGGGCGACAGACTGCTGGACGTGATCGCCCGCCATGATCTATGCATTGTTAATGACCCGCACTCCTCTCCCACCTTCCGTGGCCCCAATGGAGAGTCTCACATAGACGTCACGTTGGTGTCGAGTGCCCTATACCGGGCTGTGGGCGGCTGGAGCGTCCGAGAGAGCACATCTAGCGACCATAGTGTCCTAGACGTTCGGCTCATTGATGCCCAGCTCCCTGCAGTCAGGCCTAAGGACCCCCGCTTTGCTACTCGCAAGCCCATATCTGACGCCTTCGTGGCGTCTGTCACCACCTACTCCTGTGACGAGGAATGGGAGGGCCTCAGGGGCTTGGACCCGGTTGACCAGATTGAGGAGGAGGTTGGCAAACTCAGCAGCATTTTGCTGCGAGCTGCCGACGAAACCATCCCGAGAAAAGTCAACCGGCCCAAGAAGGTCCCCTGGTGGAGCGAGGACCTCACCCTTGCCAAAAGAGCCGTTCATCGTGCCAGGAGAAGGAGCCAACGGTGCCGAGACCCTCTCCTAAGGTGGATGCGAAGGGAAGAGTACAGGCAACTAAGCAAGGCTTATGGTAAGCAGATCGAAACCGCAAAAAAGGAAAGCTGGAGGAAGTTCATTGAGGACGAGAGCAGCAAAAACCCGTGGGGGATCCCCTACCGGGTTGCCACCGGCAGGCTCAAAGCGGTCGCCCCCGTAGCCTCCATCAGAGACGGCGGTTTGTACGCCTTGTCTCTGGAGGAGGCCGGTAGGATGTACCTGAAGGAGGCCTTCCCGGCGGATAACCCGGAGGAAGATACACCCAGCCAGCATGACATCAGGTTTGCATCTCGTACACTGCCGGATACGGAGGATGCGCCTGATTGGGATGTGATCGATTTGGATTTGGCGGTTGGGAAGCAGAAGAGTGGCGGCGCCCCTGGGAGTGATCTCATAGACGCGGCCATGATCAAGAAAGCTCTCCCGGCCATCAGGCCAGATCTGATGCACATGTACAATGCCTGCTTGAGGCGAGGCCACTTCCCGAGAGCGTGGAAACGGGCGATTGTTTGCACGTTTCTCATGCCTGGGGACAGGGACCCTGCTTTGGCAGCGAGTTATAGACCAATCAGCCTCCTTCCCGTGCTCGATAAGGTGCTAGAGACTCTCATCCTCAACAGACAGAATTCGCGCCCAGGTTCATGCCTACGTGTCCCATCGGCAGTACGGTTGCCTGAGAGGTAGGTCCACTGAGGACGCCTTGAGGAGGCTAAGGGCGGATGTGGAGGAAGACGGGGGCAAATAACTCTGTGACTTCTTCGACATTGCAGCAGCCTTCGACAGCGCCTGGTGGCCTGCGGTCCTCACGCGACTGCGGATGATGGGACCACCTAGGAATCTATTTGGGCTGATCTCCGGCTTCCTTCGCGAGCGCTCTGCAACCATGAGCCAGCGCTATGCCAGCACTACTGCGGAGGTCACCAGAGGCTGTCCCCAGGGCTCGGTCCTCGGACCTACTCTGTGGGGCATACTCTTTGACGACCTGCTCCGTGACCTAGAGAATCGAGGATTCAAGGCAATAGCCTACGTCGATGATCTCGTGGTCACTGTGCACGCGCTGCTCTGACCCAACGAGCAGAGACCGCCATTGGGCATATTGACAGCTGGTGCTGCGCCAACAAACTCACCCTCTCGCCCGGCAAGACGTTGGCCTTGCTAGCGAGAGGGAGGTCTGACGCCCGGCATCCTCTGGTCATAAGATACCATGGGCTGCGCGTTGAGTGCCCGGCAACGGTTACGTACCTAGGAGTGCGAATCGGGCCGGGTCTGAACGTGACACCCCACGCTGTTGCCATTAAAGAAAGGACTATAAACAACTTCTAAGTTGAGAAACGCGGAAGGGATAGAAAGGACTATAGCCATTTTCAACGCTTTGAGCTGCCTAGCCCGAGCAACATGGGGCCTCGGCTACTCCCCGTGTAGAGCTATCTACACCGGGGAGTTCGAGGCCGTTGCGAGATACGTGGCCGCAGGATGGTGGCATCACCCCACGAAACGGCAGCGAGTTATCCTCGTTCAGGCACAGAGAACAGCCCTGTTAAGGGTCACGAAGGCCTACCGGACTGTCTCTACGGCAGCGCTGCAGGTACTGGCGGGAGCCCCACCCATTGACTTAGTCTTGGACGGGGCCGTCGCCTCGTATCACTGCAGATCCAATCTGCCCCTTAGAGCAGACACCGACGAGCCTTTGCGACTAGCCCTGGAGAAGGAACTACACGGACAGTCCAGACCGGAGCGTTGTAAGGACATAGTCCAAGAGTGGATAGTAGATAAATGGCAGCAGCGATGGTCACAATCATCAGACGGCCGAACGACCTGGGCTTACTTCCCAAACGTCCGGGCAAGACTTGAGTCGGTTTGGGTAAAGCCGGACCACTGGACGTCCCAGATACTATCGGGTCATGGGCATTTCAACTCCAAGCTCTTCTTTTTCAAGAAGAAGGACAGCCCGAACTGCTCGTGTGGCGGCGTCGAGACAGCAGAACATGTAGTTCTCGAATGCCCGCTGTACGACGGACCTAGGGTGGAGTTGATACGCCGGACAGGATCGTACCTGGGACTAAACCCAAGGAAGCTGATGACTAAGGCTGACTACCCGGAGTTCGGAAGATTCGTCGCCTCCTGGCGGAAGGTAAAGAAGGCAGTTTAACGTGGTTCCGGGGATGACCGTTGGGTGCTGGTAACACGGCCCACCTGCGACATCCTCGGCGCAACGCAGCCAAGAGCGTAGGTGCCTGGTCCCGAGTTCCCTCGGGAAACGCCGCAAAGGTAGGTTGGAGGACCCAACCGATGACTCCGGTGATTGGCGGGGTCCTATAACCGGCCATAACAGCAATAAAATCTTAAATAAGTGCCCTTATTCCCCCCCACGTTGAGCCTCCTTCAGGGGCCGGTACACAGGGAAAAAAAAAAAAAAAAAGCCTTGTCTCACTAGTGGGTTGTCGCGTCACTCTCAATGAAATAATAAACTGCATTCTGGAAACAATGTTTAAACTTTATAAACATTGAGACAGACAAGAAATGTTATCAATCGATCTTTTTCGATTTTTTTTATTTTGTCTATCTTATTTAATTATCCTATAAATATATATTTGCGATAACCTCCAGTAAACCAACATCCTACTGATAAAAGAGAAATTCAAAAATAACTGACACTATAGTCGAGGACAGGGGATAAAGGTCCTGAGGGAGGGGGGGGGAGGGGGAGCAACTCATAATGGTTCACGGCAGATAAACGGCAATGTTCTTAGGGGCTGTTCACAAACTACGTCACACGCCTTACCTATAACGGGGGTTATAACTTATGTGATGATTGTGACGGTGGGGAGGGGGGGGACTAAACAAAAAAAATTACATCACGTTTATTATTACACTTTAAAATAAGGGCGTAGACAATTTTCTAAAAATTAATTTCATGCAAATTTTTTTAACGTTAGTATTTTAATAAATTCATGTTATTAAGTAAAATGACATATTTAAAAAAAATACATTTTATGTATAAAATATTGTACATATATTCAACATACTTATTCTACATACGTTATATTTCGATGTGCTTCAGCAAAACAGTTATTTTTTTTACCGACAGAAGGTAACCTGACGGCGACAGTGTTTCGGTCAATTCAGAAAACGGAAAATTTTCTCGACTTTTCCTGAATTTGACATTGAAAAAAACGTTGTACCCTGAAGTTTTCAAGGAGCACAAGCAAGTTCCTTATGATATAGGATGCCCATCTGTGCAAGGAGACATAAAGCGGAAGACTTGCAAAAAGTGAGGCGTGTACTTGGGGCCATTGACATATTTAAAACGTCACTCGAAACAGTGCAATACAACAATTACGCCCCTGTCAATTTCACATGTATAACTCCATATTGAACCAATTATGTACATTTATACTTCCCCAGTTATAGTCAATACTTTGGCTTTAACATTGACACAACACACCTCAGTAAAATTAAATCTCAAAAAAATTTTAATTAGGATTTTCAGATACTCCTACAAATAACTAGGTTTTCCGGTATTTACAGTTTTCTTGTACGAGCAATAGTTTTCGAGATATTGGTTTTTGAAAGTTGCGTTTTACTTAAAATCAATTGGTAGTGGATTCATAGAGACCTCAATCCGCAAGCCGGGCGAGGTCTGGGGCCGACTCGCCCCCTCCCTCCCCCCCTCCACTGCTCAAAATCCTAGCTACGCCCCTGTCAATTTCACATGTATAATTCCATTTTGAACCAATTATGTACTTTTATACTTCCCCAGTTATAGTCAATACTTTCGCTTTAACATTGACACAACACACCTCAGTAAAATGAAATCTTAAAAAAATTTAATTTTTACAAATTTTTAATTAGGATTTTCAGGTTCTCCACCAAATAACTAGCATTTCCGGTATTTTCAGTTTTCTTATACGAGCAATAGTTTTCGAGATATTGGTTTTTGAAAGTTGCATTTTACTTAAAATCAATTGGTAGTGGATTCATAGAGACCTCAATCCGCAAGCCGGGCGAGGTCTGGGGCCGACTCGCCCCCTCCCTACCCCCTCCACTGCTCAAAATCCTAGCTACGCCCCTGTCAATTTCACATGTATAATTCCATTTTGAACCAATTATGTACTTTTATAGTTCCCCAGTTATAGTCAATACTTTGGCTTTAACATTGACACAACACACCTCAGTAAAATTAAATCTTAAAAAAATTTAATTTTTACAAATTTTTAATTAGGATTTTCAGATTCTCCTCCAAATAACTAGATTTTCCGATATTTTCAGTTTTCTTGTACGAGCAATAGTTTTCGAGATATTGGTTTTTGAAAGTTGCGTTTTAGTTAATATCAATTGGTAGTGGATTCATAGAGACCTCAGCCCGCACACCGGGCGAAATCTGGGGCCGACTCGCCCACTCCTCCCTCCCCGTCCCTGCACAAAATCCTGGCTACGCCCCTGTCAATTTCACATGTATAATTCCATATTGAACCAATTATGTACTTTTATACTTCCCCAGTTAACGTCAATACTTTGGCTTTAATGTTGACACAACACACCTCAGTAAAATTAAATCTTAAAAAAATTTAATTTTACAAATTTTTAATTAGGATTTTCAGGTTCTCCACCAAATAGCTAGCATTTCCGGTATTTTCAGTTTTCTTGTACGGGCAATAGTTTTCGAGATATTGGTTTTTGAAAGTTGCATTTTACTTAAAATCAATTGGTAGTGGATTCATAGAGACCTCAATCCGCAAGCCGGGCGAGGTCTGGGGCCGACTGGCCCCCTCCCTCCCCCCCTCCACTGCTCAAAATCCTAGCTACGCCCCTGTCAATTTCACATGTAAAATTCCATATTGAACCAACTATGTACTTTTAAACTTCCCCAGTTATAGTCAATACTTTCGCTTTAACATTGACACAACAACCCTCAGTAAAATTAAATCTTAAAAAAATTTAATTTTTACAAATTTTTAATTAGTATTTTCAGATTCTCCTCCAAATAACTAGATTTTCCGAAATTTTCAGTTTTCTTGTACGAGCAATAGTTTTCGAGTTATTGGTTTTTGAAAGTTGCGTTTTACTTAAAATCAATTGGTAGTGGATTCACAGAGGCCTCAGCCCGCACACCGGGCGAAGTCTGAGGCCGACCCGCTCCTCCCCCCTCCACTGCTCAAAATCCTGGATACGCCCCTGTCAATTTCACATGTATAATTCCATATTGAACCAATTATGTACTTTTAAACTTCCCCAGTTATAGTCAATACTTTCGCTTTAACATTGACACAACAACCCTCAGTAAAATTAAATCTTAAAAAAATTTAATTTTTACAAATTTTTAATTAGTATTTTCAGATTCTCCTCCAAATAACTAGATTTTCCGTTATTTTCAGTTTTCTTGTACGAGCAATAGTTTTCGAGATATTGGTTTTTGAAAGTTGCGTTTTAGTTAAAATAATTGGTAGTGGATTCATAGAGACCTCAGCCCGCACACCGGGCGAAGTCTGGGGCCGACCCGCCCCTCCCCCCTCCCCTGCTCAAAATCCTGTATACGCCCCTGTCAATTTCACATGTATAATTCCATATTGAACCAATTATGTACTTTTAAACTTCCCCAGTTATAGTCAATACTTTCGCTTTAACATTGACAAAACAACCCTCAGTAAAATTAAATCTTAAAAAAATTTAATTTTTACAAATTTTTAATTAGTATTTTCAGATTCTCCTCCAAATAACTAGATTTTCCGATATTTTCAGTTTTCTTGTACGAGCAATAGTTTTCGAGATATTGGTTTTTGAAAGTTGCGTTTTAGTTAAAATAATTGGTAGTGGATTCATAGAGACCTCAGCCCGCACACCGGGCGAGGTCTGGGGCAGACCCACCCCTCCCCCCTCCCCTGCTCAAAATCCTGTATACGCCCCTGTCAATTTCACATGTATAATTCCATATTGAACCAATTATGTACTTTTAAACTTCCCCAGTTATAGTCAATACTTTCGCTTTAACATTGACACAACAACCCTCAGTAAAATTAAATCTTAAAAAAATTTAATTTTTACAAATTTTTAATTAGGATTTTCAGGTTCTCCACCAAATAACTAGCATTTCCGGTATTTTCAGTTTTCTTGTACGAGCAATAGTTTTCGAGATATTGGTTTTTGAAAGTTGCGTTTTACTTAAAATCAATTGGTAGTGGATTCATAGAGACCTCAGCCCGCACACCGGGCGAGGTCTGGGGCAGACCCACCCCTCCCCCCGCCTCTGCTCAAAATCCTGGCTACGCCCCTGTCAATTTCACATGTATAATTCCATATTGAACCAATTATGTACTTTTAAACTTCCCCAGTTATAGTCAATACTTTCGCTTTAACATTGACACAACAACCCTCAGTAAAATTAAATCTTAAAAAAATTTAATTTTTACAAATTTTTAATTAGTATTTTCAGATTCTCCTCCAAATAACTAGATTTTCCGAAATTTTCAGTTTTCTTGTACGAGCAATAGTTTTCGAGATATTGGTTTTTGAAAGTTGCGTTTTACTTAAAATCAATTGGGAGTGGATTCATAGAGACCTCAGCCCGCACACCGGGCGAAGTCTGGGGCCGACCCCCCCTCCCCCCGCCGCTGCTCAAAATCCTGGCTACGCCCCTGTCAATTTCACATGTATAATTCCATATTGAACCAATTATGTACTTTTATACTTTCCCAGTTAAGGTCAAAACTTTGGCTTTAACGTTGACACAACACACCTCAGTAAAATTATATCTTAAAAAAATTTAATTATTACAAATTTTTTAATTAGGATTTTCAGATTCTCCTCCAAATAACTAGCATTTCCGTAATTTCAGTTTTCTTGTACGAGCAATAGTTTTCGAGATATTGGTTTATGAAAGTTGCGTTTTAGTTAAAATCAATTGGTAGTGGATTCATAGAGACCTCAGCCCGCACACCGGGCGAAGTCTGGGGCCGACTCGCCCCCCCCCCCTCCCCCCGCCACTGCTCAAAATCCTGGATACGCCCCTGTCAATTTCACATGTATAATTCCATATTGAACCAATTATGTACTTTTATACTTCTCCAGTTATAGTCAATAATTTGGCTTTAACGTTGACACAACAACCCTCAGTAAAATTAAATCTTAAAAAAATTTAATTTTTACAAATTTTTAATTAGGATTTTCAGGTTCTCCACCAAATAACTAGCATTTCCGGTATTTTCAGTTTTCTTGTACGAGCAATAGTTTTCGAGATATTGGTTTTTGAAAGTTGCGTTTTACTTAAAATCAATTGGTAGTGGATTCATAGAGACCTCAGCCCGCACACCGGGCGAGGTCTGGGGCCGACCCGCCCCTCCCCCCGCCTCTGCTCAAAATCCTGGCTACGCCCGTGTCAATTTCACATGTATAATTCCATATTGAACCAATTATGTACTTTTATACTTCTCCAGTTATAGTCAATACTTTGGCTGTAACATTGACACAACACACCTCAGTAAAATTAAATCTTAAAAAAATTTTATTTTTACAAATTTTTAATTAGGATTTTCAGGTTCTCCACCAAATACCTAGCATTTCCGGTATTTTCAGTTTTCTTGTACGAGCAATAGTTTTCGAGATATTGGTTTTTGAAAGTTGCGTTTTACTTAAAATCAATTGGGAGTGGATTCATAGAGACCTCAGCCCGCACACCGGGCGAAGTCTGGGGCCGACCCGCCCCCCCCCCCTCCCCCCTCCCCTCCTCAAAATCCTGGATACGCCCCTGTCAATTTCACATGTATAATTCCATATTGAACCAATTATGTACTTTTATACTTCCCCAGTTATAATCAATACTTTGGCTTTAACATTGTCACAACACACCTCAGTAAAATTAAATCTTAAAAAAATTTTATTTTTACAAATTTTTAATTAGGATTTTCAGGTTCTCCACCAAATACCTAGCATTTCCGGTATTTTCAGTTTTCTTGTACGAGCAATAGTTTTCGAGATATTGGTTTTTGAAAGTTGCGTTTTACTTAAAATCAATTGGGAGTGGATTCATAGAGACCTCAGCCCGCTAACCGGGCGAAGTCTGGGGCCGACCCGCCCCTCCCGCCTCCCCTGCTCAAAATCCTGGATACGCCCCTGTCAATTTCACATGTATAATTCCATATTGAACCAATTATGTACTTTTATACTTTCCCAGTTAAGGTCAAAACTTTGGCTTTAACATTGACACAACACACCTCAGTAAAATTAAATATTAAAAAAATTTTATTTTTACAAATTTTTAATTAGGATTTTCAGGTTCTCCACCAAATACCTAGCATTTCCGGTATTTTCAGTTTTCTTGTACGAGCAATAGTTTTCGAGATATTGGTTTTTGAAAGTTTCGTTTTAGTTAAAATCAATTGGTAGTGGATTCATAGAGACCTCAGCCCGCACACCGGGCGAAGTCTGGGGCCGACCCGCCCCTCCCCCCTCCCCTCCTCAAAATCCTGGATACGCCCCTGTCAATTTCACATGTATAATTCCATATTGAACCAATTATGTACTTTTATACTTCCCCAGTTATAGTCAATACTTTGGCTTTAACATTGACACAACACACCTCAGTAAAATTAAATCTTAAAAAAATTTAATTTTTACAAATTTTTAATTAGTATTTTCAGATTCTCCTCCAAATAACTAGATTTTCCGATATTTTCAGTTTTCTTGTACGAGCAATAGTTTTCGAGATATTGGTTTTTGAAAGTTGCGTTTTACTTAAAATCAATTGGTAGTGGATTCATAGAGGCCTCAGCCCGCACACCGGGCGAAGTCTGAGGCCGACCCGCTCCTCCCCCCTCCACTGCTCAAAATCCTGGATACGCCCCTGTCAATTTCACATGTATAATTCCATATTGAACCAATTATGTACTTTTAAACTTCCCCAGTTATAGTCAATACTTTCGCTTTAACATTGACACAACAACCCTCAGTAAAATTAAATCTTAAAAAAATTTAATTTTTACAAATTTTTAATTAGTATTTTCAGATTCTCCTCCAAATAACTAGCATTTCCGGTATTTTCAGTTTTCTTGTACGAGCAATAGTTTTCGAGATATTGGTTTTTGAAAGTTGGGTTTTACTTAAAATCAATTGGGAGTGGATTCATAGAGACCTCAGTCCGCAAACCGGGCGAAGTCTGGGGCCGACCCGCCCCTCCCCCCTCCCCTGCTCAAAATCCTGGCTACGCCCCTGTCAATTTCACATGTATAATTCCATATTGAACCAATTATGTACTTTTATACTTCCCCAGTTATAGTCAATACTTTCGCTTTAACATTGACAAAACAACCCTCAGTAAAATTAAATCTTAAAAAAATTTAATTTTTACAAATTTTTAATTAGTATTTTCAGATTCTCCTCCAAATAACTAGATTTTCCGGTATTTTCAGTTTTCTTGTACGAGCAATAGTTTTCGAGATATTGGTTTTTGAAAGTTTCGTTTTAGTTAAAATCAATTGGTAGTGGATTCATAGAGACCTCAGCCCGCACACCGGACGAAGTCTGGGGCCGACCCCCCCTCCCCCCGCCACTGCTCAAAATCCTGGATACGCCCCTGTCAATTTCACATGTATAATTCCATATTGAACCAATTATGTACTTTTATACTTCCCCAGTTAACGTCAATAATTTGGCTTTAACGTTGACACAACAACCCTCAGTAAAATTAAATCTTAAAAAAATTTAATTTTTACAAATTTTTAATTAGGATTTTCAGGTTCTCCACCAAATAACTAGCATTTCCGGTATTTTCAGTTTTCTTGTACGAGCAATAGTTTTCGAGATATTGGTTTATGAAAGTTGCGTTTTAGTTAAAATCAATTGGTAGTGGATTCATAGAGACCTCAGCCCGCACACCGGGCGAGGTCTGGGGCAGACCCACCCCTCCCCCCGCCTCTGCTCAAAATCCTGGCTACGCCCCTGTCAATTTCACATGTATAATTCCATATTGAACCAATTATGTACTTTTATACTTCTCCAGTTATAGTCAATACTTTGGCTGTAACATTGACACAACACACCTCAGTAAAATTAAATCTTAAAAAAATTTTATTTTTACAAATTTTTAATTAGGATTTTCAGGTTCTCCACCAAATAACTAGCACTTCCGGTATTTTCAGTTTTCTTGTACGAGCAATAGTTTTCGAGATTTTGGTTTTTGAAAGTTTCGTTTTAGTTAAAATCAATTGGTAGTGGATTCATAGAGACCTCAGCCCGCACACCGGACGAAGTCTGGGGCCGACCCCCCCTCCCCCCGCCACTGCTCAAAATCCTGGATACGCCCCTGTCAATTTCACATGTATAATTCCATATTGAACCAATTATGTACTTTTATACTTCCCCAGTTATAGTCAATACTTTCGCTTTAACATTGACACAACACACCTCAGTAAAATTAAATCTTAAAAAAATTTTATTTTTACAAATTTTTAATTAGGATTTTCAGGTTCTCCTCCAAATAACTAGCACTTCCGGTATTTTCAGTTTTCTTGTACGAGCAATAGTTTTCGAGATATTGGTTTTTGAAAGTTTCGTTTTAGTTAAAATCAATTGGTAGTGGATTCATAGAGACCTCAGCCCGCACACCGGGCGAAGTCTGGGGCCGACCCGCCCCTCCCCCCTCCCCTCCTCAAAATCCTGGATACGCCCCTGTCAATTTCACATGTATAATTCCATATTGAACCAATTATGTACTTTTATACTTCCCCAGTTATAGTCAATACTTTGGCTTTAACATTGACACAACACACCTCAGTAAAATTAAATCTTAAAAAAATTTAATTTTTACAAATTTTTAATTAGTATTTTCAGATTCTCCTCCAAATAACTAGATTTTCCGATATTTTCAGTTTTCTTGTACGAGCAATAGTTTTCGAGATATTGGTTTTTGAAAGTTGCGTTTTACTTAAAATCAATTGGTAGTGGATTCATAGAGGCCTCAGCCCGCACACCGGGCGAAGTCTGAGGCCGACCCGCTCCTCCCCCCTCCACTGCTCAAAATCCTGGATACGCCCCTGTCAATTTCACATGTATAATTCCATATTGAACCAATTATGTACTTTTAAACTTCCCCAGTTATAGTCAATACTTTCGCTTTAACATTGACACAACAACCCTCAGTAAAATTAAATCTTAAAAAAATTTAATTTTTACAAATTTTTAATTAGTATTTTCAGATTCTCCTCCAAATAACTAGCATTTCCGGTATTTTCAGTTTTCTTGTACGAGCAATAGTTTTCGAGATATTGGTTTTTGAAAGTTGGGTTTTACTTAAAATCAATTGGGAGTGGATTCATAGAGACCTCAGTCCGCAAACCGGGCGAAGTCTGGGGCCGACCCGCCCCTCCCCCCTCCCCTGCTCAAAATCCTGGCTACGCCCCTGTCAATTTCACATGTATAATTCCATATTGAACCAATTATGTACTTTTATACTTCCCCAGTTATAGTCAATACTTTCGCTTTAACATTGACAAAACAACCCTCAGTAAAATTAAATCTTAAAAAAATTTAATTTTTACAAATTTTTAATTAGTATTTTCAGATTCTCCTCCAAATAACTAGATTTTCCGTTATTTGCAGTTTTCTTGTACGAGCAATAGTTTTCGAGATATTGGTTTTTGAAAGTTGCGTTTTACTTAAAATCAATTGGTAGTGGATCCATAGAGACCTCAGCCCGCACACCGGGTGAAGTCTGGGGCCGACCCGCCCCTCCCCCCGCCCCTGCTCAAAATCCTGGATACGCCCCTGTCAATTTCACATGTATAATTCCATATTGAACCAATTATGTACTTTTATACTTTCCCAGTTAACGTCAATAATTTGGCTTTAACGTTGACACAACAACCCTCAGTAAAATTAAATCTTAAAAAAATTTAATTTTTACAAATTTTTAATTAGGATTTTCAGGTTCTCCACCAAATAACTAGCATTTCCGGTATTTTCAGTTTTCTTGTACGAGCAATAGTTTTCGAGATATTGGTTTTTGAAAGTTGCGTTTTACTTAAAATCAATTGGTAGTGGATTCATAGAGACCTCAGCCCGCACACCGGACGAAGTCTGGGGCCGACCCCCCCTCCCCCCTCCCCTCCTCAAAATCCTGGCTACGCCCCTGTCAATTTCACATGTATAATTCCATATTGAACCAATTATGTACTTTTATACTTCTCCAGTTATAGTCAATACTTTGGCTGTAACATTGACACAACACACCTCAGTAAAATTAAATCTTAAAAAAATTTTATTTTTACAAATTTTTAATTAGGATTTTCAGGTTCTCCACCAAATAACTAGCACTTCCGGTATTTTCAGTTTTCTTGTACGAGCAATAGTTTTCGAGATATTGGTTTTTGAAAGTTTCGTTTTAGTTAAAATCAATTGGTAGTGGATTCATAGAGACCTCAGCCCGCACACCGGACGAAGTCTGGGGCCGACCCCCCCTCCCCCCGCCACTGCTCAAAATCCTGGCTACGCCCCTGTCAATTTCACATGTATAATTCCATATTGAACCAATTATGTACTTTTATACTTCCCCAGTTATAGTCAATACTTTCGCTTTAACATTGACACAACACACCTCAGTAAAATTAAATCTTAAAAAAATTTTATTTTTACAAATTTTTAATTAGGATTTTCAGGTTCTCCTCCAAATAACTAGCACTTCCGGTATTTTCAGTTTTCTTGTACGAGCAATAGTTTTCGAGATATTGGTTTTTGAAAGTTTCGTTTTACTTAAAATCAATTGGGAGTGGATTCATAGAGACCTCAGCCCGCACACCGGGCGAAGTCTGGGGCCGACCCGCCCCTCCCCCCTCCCCTCCTCAAAATCCTGGATACGCCCCTGTCAATTTCACATGTATAATTCCATATTTAACCAATTATGTACTTTTATACTTCCCCAGTTATAGTCAATACTTTCGCTTTAACATTGACACAACACACCTCAGTAAAATTAAATCTTAAAAAAATTTAATTTTTACAAATTTTTAATTAGGATTTTCAGGTTCTCCACCAAATAACTAGCACTTCCGGTATTTTCAGTTTTCTTGTACGAGCAATAGTTTTCGAGATATTGGTTTTTGAAAGTTTCGTTTTAGTTAAAATCAATTGGTAGTGGATTCATAGAGACCTCAGCCCGCACACCGGACGAAGTCTGGGGCCGACCCCCCCTCCCCCCGCCACTGCTCAAAATCCTGGATACGCCCCTGTCAATTTCACATGTATAATTCCATATTGAACCAATTATGTACTTTTATACTTCCCCAGTTATAGTCAATACTTTCGCTTTAACATTGACACAACACACCTCAGTAAAATTAAATCTTAAAAAAATTTTATTTTTACAAATTTTTAATTAGGATTTTCAGGTTCTCCTCCAAATAACTAGCACTTCCGGTATTTTCAGTTTTCTTGTACGAGCAATAGTTTTCGAGATATTGGTTTTTGAAAGTTTCGTTTTACTTAAAATCAATTGGGAGTGGATTCATAGAGACCTCAGCCCGCACACCGGGCGAAGTCTGGGGCCGACCCGCCCCTCCCCCCTCCCCTCCTCAAAATCCTGGATACGCCCCTGTCAATTTCACATGTATAATTCCATATTTAACCAATTATGTACTTTTATACTTCCCCAGTTATAGTCAATACTTTCGCTTTAACATTGACACAACACACCTCAGTAAAATTAAATCTTAAAAAAATTTAATTTTTACAAATTTTTAATTAGGATTTTCAGGTTCTCCACCAAATAACTAGCACTTCCGGTATTTTCAGTTTTCTTGTACGAGCAATAGTTTTCGAGATATTGGTTTTTGAAAGTTTCGTTTTACTTAAAATCAATTGGTAGTGGATTCATAGAGACCTCAGCCCGCACACCGGACGAAGTCTGGGGCCGACCCCCCCTCCCCCCTCCCCTCCTCAAAATCCTGGCTACGCCCCTGTCAATTTCACATGTATAATTCCATATTGAACCAATTATGTACTTTTATACTTCCCCAGTTATAGTCAATACTTTCGCTTTAACATTGACACAACACACCTCAGTAAAATTAAATCTTAAAAAAATTTTATTTTTACAAATTTTTAATTAGGATTTTCAGGTTCTCCTCCAAATAACTAGCACTTCCGGTATTTTCAGTTTTCTTGTACGAGCAATAGTTTTCGAGATATTGGTTTTTGAAAGTTTCGTTTTAGTTAAAATCAATTGGTAGTGGATTCATAGAGACCTCAGCCCGCACACCGGACGAAGTCTGGGGCCGACCCCCCCTTCCCCCGCCGCTGCTCAAAATCCTGGCTACGCCCCTGTCAATTTCACATGTATAATTCCATATTGAACCAATTATGTACTTTTATACTTCCCCAGTTATAGTCAATACTTTCGCTTTAACATTGACACAACACACCTCAGTAAAATTAAATCTTAAAAAAATTTTATTTTTACAAATTTTTAATTAGGATTTTCAGGTTCTCCTCCAAATAACTAGCACTTCCGGTATTTTCAGTTTTCTTGTACGAGCAATAGTTTTCGAGATATTGGTTTTTGAAAGTTTCGTTTTAGTTAAAATCAATTGGTAGTGGATTCATAGAGACCTCAGCCCGCACACCGGACGAAGTCTGGGGCCGACCCGCCCCTCCCCCCTCCCCTGCTCAAAATCCTGTATACGCCCCTGTCAATTTCACATGTATAATTCCATATTGAACCAATTATGTACTTTTAAACTTCCCCAGTTATAGTCAATACTTTCGCTTTAACATTGACACAACAACCCTCAGTAAAATTAAATCTTAAAAAAATTTAATTTTTACAAATTTTTAATTAGGATTTTAGGTTCTCCACCAAATAACTAGCATTTCCGTTATTTGCAGTTTTCTTGTACGAGCAATAGTTTTCGAGATATTGGTTTTTGAAAGTTGCGTTTTACTTAAAATCAATTGGGAGTGGATTCATAGAGACCTCAGCCCGCACACCGGGCGAGGTCTGGGGCAGACCCACCCCTCCTCCCGCCTCTGCTCAAAATCCTGGCTACGCCCCTGTCAATTTCACATGTATAATTCCATATTGAACCAATTATGTACTTTTATACTTCTCCAGTTATAGTCAATACTTTGGCTGTAACATTGACACAACACACCTCAGTAAAATTAAATCTTAAAAAAATTTTATTTTTACAAATTTTTAATTAGGATTTTCAGGTTCTCCACCAAATAACTAGCACTTCCGGTATTTTCAGTTTTCTTGTACGAGCAATAGTTTTCGAGATATTGGTTTTTGAAAGTTTCGTTTTAGTTAAAATCAATTGGTAGTGGATTCATATAGAGACCTCAGCCCGCACACCGGACGAAGTCTGGGGCCGACCCCCCCTCCCCCCGCCGCTGCTCAAAATCCTGGCTACGCCCCTGTCAATTTCACATGTATAATTCCATATTGAACCAATTATGTACTTTTATACTTCCCCAGTTATAGTCAATACTTTCGCTTTAACATTGACACAACACACCTCAGTAAAATTAAATCTTAAAAAAATTTTATTTTTACAAATTTTTAATTAGGATTTTCAGGTTCTCCACCAAATACCTAGCATTTCCGGTATTTTCAGTTTTCTTGTACGAGCAATAGTTTTCGAGATATTGGTTTTTGAAAGTTGCGTTTTAGTTAAAATCAATTGGGAGTGGATTCATAGAGACCTCAGCCCGCTAACCGGGCGAAGTCTGGGGCCGACCCCCCCTCCCCCCTCCCCTCCTCAAAATCCTGGATACGCCCCTGTCAATTTCACATGTATAATTCCATATTGAACCAATTATGTACTTTTATACTTCCCCAGTTATAGTCAATACTTTCGCTTTAACATTGACACAACACACCTCAGTAAAATTAAATCTTAAAAAAATTTTATTTTTACAAATTTTTAATTAGGATTTTCAGGTTCTCCTCCAAATAACTAGCACTTCCGGTATTTTCAGTTTTCTTGTACGAGCAATAGTTTTCGAGATATTGGTTTTTGAAAGTTTCGTTTTAGTTAAAATCAATTGGTAGTGGATTCATAGAGACCTCAGCCCGCACACCGGACGAAGTCTGGGGCCGACCCCCCCTCCCCCCGCCGCTGCTCAAAATCCTGGCTACGCCCCTGTCAATTTCACATGTATAATTCCATATTGAACCAATTATGTACTTTTATACTTCCCCAGTTATAGTCAATACTTTCGCTTTAACATTGACACAACACACCTCAGTAAAATTAAATCTTAAAAAAATTTTATTTTTACAAATTTTTAATTAGGATTTTCAGGTTCTCCACCAAATACCTAGCATTTCCGGTATTTTCAGTTTTCTTGTACGAGCAATAGTTTTCGAGATATTGGTTTTTGAAAGTTGGGTTTTAGTTAAAATCAATTGGTAGTGGATTCATAGAGACCTCAGCCCGCACACCGGGCGAAGTCTGGGGCCGACCCGCCCCTCCCCCCTCCCCTGCTCAAAATCCTGGCTACGCCCCTGTCAATTTCACATGTATAATTCCATATTGAACCAATTATGTACTTTTATACTTCCCCAGTTATAATCAATACTTTGGCTTTAACATTGTCACAACACACCTCAGTAAAATTAAATCTTAAAAAAATTTAATTTTTACAAATTTTTAATTAGGATTTCCAGGTTCTCCACCAAATAACTAGCATTTCCGGTATTTTCAGTTTTCTTGTACGAGCAATAGTTTTCGAGATATTGGTTTATGAAAGTTGCGTTTTAGTTAAAATCAATTGGTAGTGGATTCATAGACACCTCAGCCCGCTAACCGGGCGAAGTCTGGGGCCGACCCGCCCCCTCCCCCTCTCAAAATCCTGGATACGCCCCTGTCAATTTCACATGTATAATTCCATATTGAACCAATTATGTACTTTTATACTTCCCCAGTTATAGTCAATACTTTGGCTTTAACATTGACACAACACATCTCAGTAAAATTAAATCTTAAAAAAATTTAATTTTTACAAATGTTTAATTACGATTTTCAGATCCTTCATAAAGAAACTAGGTTTCCGGTATCTTTAGTTTTCTCGTATGAGCAATAGTTTTCGAGATATTGGTCTTTGAAAGTTGCGTTTTATATAGAATCAGTTGGGAGTGGATTCATAGAGATCCCAGCCCGCAAGCCAGGCGAAGAGTGGGGGCGACCCCCCGCCCCTCCCCCCCTCCACTGCTCAAAATCCTGTATACGCCCCTGTCAATTTCACATGTATAATTCCATATTGAACCAATTATGTACTTTTATACTTCCCCAGTTATAGTCAATACTTTGGCTTTAACATAGTCACAACACACCTCAGTAAAATTAAATCCTAAAAAAATTTAATTTTTACAAATTTTTAATTAGTATTTTCAGATTCTCCTCCAAATAACTAGCATTTCCGGTATTTTCAGTTTTCTTGTACGAGCAATAGTTTTTACAAATTTTTAATTAGTATTTTCAGATTCTCCTCCAAATAACTAGATTTTCCGATATTTTCAGTTTTCTTGTACGAGCAATAGTTTTCGAGATATTGGTTTTTGAAAGTTGGGTTTTACTTAAAATCAATTGGGAGTGGATTCATAGAGACCTCAGTCCGCAAACCGGGCGAAGTCTGGGGCCGACCCGCCCCTCCCCCCTCCCCTGCTCAAAATCCTGGCTACGCCCCTGTCAATTTCACATGTATAATTCCATATTGAACCAATTATGTACTTTTATACTTTCCCAGTTAACGTCAATACTTTGGCTTTAACGTTGACACAACACACCTCAGTAAAATTATATCTTAAAAAAATTTAATTATTACAAATTTTTTAATTAGGATTTTCAGATTCTCCTCAAAATAACTGGCATTTCCGGTATTTTCAGTTTTCTTGTACGAGCAATAGTTTTCGAGATATTGGTTTTTGAAAGTTGTGTTTTAGTTAAAATCAATTGGTAGTGGATTCATAGAGACCTCAGCCCGCACACCGGGCGAAGTCTGGGGCCGACCCGCCCCTCCCCCCTCCCCTCCTCAAAATCCTGGATACGCCCCTGTCAATTTCACATGTATAATTCCATATTGAACCAATTATGTACTTTTATACTTTCCCAGTTAACGTCAATACTTTGGCTTTAACGTTGACACAACAAACCTCAGTAAAATTAAATCTTAGAAAAATTTAATTATTACAAATTTTTAATTAGGATTTTCAGATTCTCCTCCAAATAACTAGATTTTCCGATATTTTCAGTTTTCTTGTACGAGCAATAGTTTTCGAGATATTGGTTTTTGAAAGTTGCGTTTTACTTAAAATCAATTGGTAGTGGATTCATAGAGACCTCAGTCCGCAAACCGGGCGAAGTCTGGGGCCGACCCACCCCTCCCCCCTCCCCTGCTCAAAATCCTGGATACGCCCCTGTCAATTTCACATGTATAATTCCATATTGAACCAATTATGTACTTTTATACTTCCCCAGTTAACGCCAATACTTTGGCTTTAACATTGACGCAACACACCCCAGTAAAATTAAATCTTAGAAAAAATTAATTTTTACAAATTTTTAATTAGGATTTTCCGATTCTCCCCCAAATAACTAGCATTTCCGGTATTTTCAGTTTTCTTATACGAGCAATAGTTTTCGAGATATTGGTTTTTGAAAGTTGCGTTTTACTTAAAATCATGTGGAAGTGGATCCATAGAGACCTCAGCCCACAAACCGGGCGGAGTCTGGGGCCGACCCCCCCTCCCCCCGCCACTGCTCAAAATCCTGGCTACGCCCCTGTCAATTTCACATGTATAATTCCATATTGAACCAATTATGTACTTTTATACTTCCCCAGTTATAGTCAATACTTTGGCTTTAACATTGACACAACACACCTCAGTAAAATTAAATCTTAAAAAAATTTAATTTTTCAAATTTTTAATTAGGATTTTAAGATTCTCCACCAAATAACTAGGATTTCCGGTATTTTCAGTTTTCTTGTACGAGCAATAGTTTTCGAGATATTGGTTTTTGAAAGTTGCGTTTTACTTAAAATCAATTGGGAGAGGATTCATAGAGACCTCAGCCCGCACACCGGGCGAAGTCTGGGGCCGACCCGCCCCCCCCCCCCCCCCCCCCCCCCCGTCCCCTCCACTCCTCAAAATCCTGGCTACGCCCCTGTCAATTTCACATGTATAATTCCATATTGAACCAATTATGTGCTTTTATACTTCCCCAGTTAACGTCAATACTTTGGCTTTAACATTGACACAACACACCTCAGTAAAATTATAATTACAATTTTTTAATTAGGGTTTTCAGATTCTTCACCAAAAAACTAGGTTTTCCGGTATTTTCAGTTTTCTTGTACGAGCAATAGTTTTCGAGATATTGGTTTTTGAAAGTTGCGTTTCAGCTTTACTAATATCCATGTTGCAAGTCGGTCGAAGAGAACGGGTAGATAAGAGCTCGCCAATTCAGAAGTCCCAATAACTACCAATACAATGAATGTATCGACATGAAATTTTATGTTTTAATTCAAAACTTCATAAGTATGGCACCTATTATTTTTTCGCGAAATCAGTCGAATGGAAGGAGAGCTCGACTCGAATATCCTAATAACTGTATCGACACAAAATTTAGCATGACCCAAACGTTTGATTGGCTTTGGAGGATTTACCTAGGAATTTTTTTTTTTATAATTTGAATTGAGGTGGTCGAAAAACATGAAATATACATAGAAAACAAATTTTTCACTGATCACTTAACTACCACTATACCTACTTCGAACAGGTGGGAATTCAACAATTATTTGGTTGAAATAAGTAACAATGGCATTGTTATATAAACAATGAGCTATCAAACTTAGATTTATGACGTATCTCATTACCCTGAAATGAATGTTAATATTAATACATCTATGATAAGAAAAAAAAAAAAGTGGTCAGTGTATCAATCAGCAATGTATTTCCTCACGAATAAATCAATTAAGTTTTCGCTCTCCCTCCAAAACCAATCTACCGATTGATCCAATAATCGATAGTTGACTTCCGAATCATACTTTTGATCTCGATACATTCATTACAACGGCAGTTATTAAAGTTACTGTGTTAAGCCCTCTCTCTAATCCCTCCATTCCCAAAAATTAATAATATTTCGTGTTGATATATTCATTCTATCGCGGGTTATTGTGTTCACAGACAGATTTTTTTTTTTTTTTTTTTTCGTACTTGAATTCTGGAAATCGGAAAACATTAAATTCCACTGAAAACTCAAGATCGAATTTCTGACTGATTACATAACTTCCCCTATACTGCGTATAGCTGAATAAGTGAATATAATACAAACAATTGTATATATTTCCTGAGGCATAGAACTGACCAAAATATTTTTTATCAACACAGCCCAAATTCCAAAAAAAAAAAATATTAGATATCTAGATCGTTTTTACGCCGTTACTCGTTTAAACTGAGCGAATTATGATAACTATGTAAATATCGTCTCAGGAATAATAATATAATTTATTTAAAGTGTTTTTTAATCAATGTTTTAGGCTTAACGGTATATAGTTGAATTTAAATGGTTCTATTTAATAATTGAAACGAGTTGTGAATTTAATTGTTAATCAACTGTCATGTTTATCATCAATCGGCAAAACGAGTTTCTCAAAAAAAAGTTTTTTTAATTGTCTTTAGAAGAAAAAAGGTTATTGGAATCAATGATAATATATAACATTAAAAGGTTTTCAGCATTCAACTGTATCTAGTGAAATAGTTTCTGATAATACTCACGAAAGTAGCCAAAGTGTAGAAGAGTGGAGAAGAAGCCATGTCCAGCCGAACTGAAGCTACACCAGACACTAACTGAAGAACTGAAGGAGGTAAACAACAGAAGTGGTGGTGGGGGGGAGCTACTCAATAACAGTGATTCTGGAATCAGAGGTTACCCCGTCACTCTTTCACTATCACAGCTATACGAAGTCACAAATTAATTGGTAACTTTTCAACTGAATTTCATGTTGTCAGAACTCCTGATTACAAAAATGAAAAGAGAAATGTTAACGATAAATCAACGGTAATGTACTTCCCCTGAACGATATTATTTATTTATTTATTGACTCATGCCCGGGCTTTAATTACGCAGTCATATCGCCTACTACCAGAGTGCTCTTTCGTCACTCTGGTGGACATGAGCTCGACTCTACTGTGGGAGTCCTAAATTTTGCCTACCCTAAATTTTTATTCACCTAGAGCAGTGGTCTTTAACGAGTATCTGACATCACACAGGCTCGGGACCATCGTTTAACGTCCCATCGGAAGGACGGCGTGCTTAAGTTTATTTTACCTCCCAGATAAAATAAACTAAGGGCCTAGGTCGGGTTTTCGAACCCACGATCTTCAGCTCAGTAAGCAAGCACGCATACCACTAAGCTACCGGCCCGCCCTTGGTATTTATTACTTTAGGTGCATCTCTTCAGCAAATTAGAAAGGACAGGCTATAATAATAATAATATTTATTTCCGTTAAACCTGAAGTTTATTTTACCTCCCAGATAAAATAGGGCCTCGGTCGGGTTTCGAACCCACGGTATTGAGTTCAGAAGGCAAGCACGCACACCACTGAGCTACCGGCCCCCTGTTTTGTTTAAATATTATATTTTAAAACGCCTGTTCGCTCATGATGTTAATTTCGTTTAGTTGTCATATTTTTTTTTTTTTTTAATTATTTTTAAGTTTTTGTTTAGATATAATATTTTAGTTTGTTTTGGTGTAAATAATTTAAATGTCATTTTTTTGGTTTTAGTCACATTTAGTTTTTGTGTCATATCTTTACTCAAATCTAGCATACATCAACTCATTATTAATGTATATATGTCAATACAGGCCCTGAAGAAGTCACTCTCAGTGACGAAAGCAGAAATTCTACAAGTTTGTTTTTATCTACAACAGGCCTCAATTCTTCTCCATCCTATTACATCATTAGTCAATCCCTCCCTAATTTATTATTTATTAGTCACAAGTAGACATAGAAGTTGAAAGTCTTGTGACATTAGCATAAAAAAAATATATATGAATCACCGACAATGTACTTCCCCAACTCGATTTATTTGTGACCAATTAAGTTTTTTTTTTTTATTCTTTCTCCAAACTCTTTTCCTCTTAAGCCTATTTCGCTGAAAATTAATAGGTGCCTTACTCAAAGATTTTCTCTATCCTTTATAAAATGTTGGGGCCCCTCATTTATAACGGCCTTTTCATATTTTCAAAAAGTTGTGACTTTCCCAAGTAGCATTTCTAGTAACTACTGTTTTATTATATCTATATTTTATTATATTTATACTTTATTATAGGGAATGAATTGTTAAGTCGTAAAATGGCCAACATGAGTTAAGTGTACTGTGATGATCTCCCAAGCCATCTGCGCACTGTGAAGAAGTTGGGAGCTCAGGACTCTAATACTTTCGGAATTATAAAGATGTGAGTTTCTTGGTATCTTGTAAAATTGTGTATTAAATCAACTTAATCTACTTCTTTGAGGAATCATTCACGAGATAACTGCATTTAACCGTTTATTCACTACGGCAGACTATTCCAAGTGAAGAGGGCGTTTTCGGTTAAATCAACTTGCTCAACTTTAGAGAGACATCATTCATGAATATTTCAAAAAGTGTGGTTAATAATTAGGTAACTAAGGGAAAATCCAAGAAAGGATTAACAATATTCATTTTCATTCAATCCTACAGATTTAGAAAGTATATGATTAATAATGATGCAAACATAATTTATTTATTCCAAAAACTGGATTTACACGATTAATGCAAAAGTAAAAAAGTGCTGCCCTGAAAAGTTACGAATTTAGACATCAATTTGTCTGTGACCACAGATATATAAGTTTAGTTGAGTGCCTATTACAAATGTATTTATCTAATTGAAATGATGACCGCAACATGGAGTTAAGAATGCTTCCCTTCCCACTCTGAATTGTTCAACTAACCATGTTTATGACCCTTTAAAAGCTATTTCACACAATTTATTATAGATAGAGATTTAATTTTGTATTGTATTGGGGGTAGCTAGCGTTTTTTCCTTACATCCATATTTTGTTCTTCAGAATTTACCCTAATTGTCGAAAAATGCAGTATCATTAAAAATTAACCTTCTGTTCCTTAATAATAAACTATGCAAAGCAATATAAGCTAAATTAAATAAATTAATTAAAAATAAACAAAAACCGAAAAATGTCAAATGAAATAAAAAGCTTTATCTTGGATTTGTTTAAAAATTATAAAGAAAATTTGAAAAAAAAAAAAAAAAAACTGTATTTGCAGTATTACTGTTGCAGTGAACTGTCCCTACGGTCGTTCTCTCGAGTGTCATTGTTATCTTTAGACACTTCCACATCCTATTATAGACCTTTTTCACTTTTCACTGTTTTTTTATTATATTTGTCTATTATTCGTTGTGGGTGTTTTGTTAATTTTTAATTCATTTATTTTAAAAACAAATGTATACATAGTATATATATTTTTCAAATAATTCTTTATTATTTGGCATTTTTTCAATTGGTCAAAAAAGCAGAACTCAAGTAAACAACAACACACTTTATTTGGACCAGAACATCTTGGTTATTCACACAAAGTATAAAATGGAAAATATAAAATGAAATGAATTAATAATAATGTCTTGGTATAATCTTGGTTTGAGCCTTCTGTGGAGAGTAGGCTGGCCAAGATTGTAGTGGGCTGCTCCAGAACACAGGCCTAGTCTTCCGTGGTAGTTATCTACTAAGGACCTTAAATAGGCTGCGACCCGAGGAACTCCCAGTTCCTCATGGATTTGGCTGTTTCGGATAAACCATGGTGCATTCAGAGACACAAGAAGAATTTTGTTCTGAAATGTTTGTAGTCGTGTTGTGAGTGAAGGACTGGCGCCATGCCATATTGGACAGGCATATGTTAACAATGGGAGAAGTAACGCTTTGTACAGGAGCAGTGTGCAAGAGTGTTTGAGGGGTGTGTTGCGGTTAATGAGTGGAAAGAGATGTTTTAAACGGGTGTATGCTTGTGTAAGTTTTGTGTTGATGTGAAGTTTCCATGTGAGCCGTGTGTCTAAGAATACACCATGGTACCGGACAGCCTGATCTTTAGGGTTCCATGGAATGGGAAGTCCGTCAACCCGCAGCCTACTCTGGTCCTCTGTAAAAAATCGGCGAAGGGCAAAAATCTTCGCTTCTGTTTTACTGGCGTTCAACTGAAGCTTCCATCGAGCGAACCAGCTGGAGACGTGGTTGAGAGAAGTTTGTAACATGTCAACTGCTGTCTGGAGGTCTTCATGTTGACACATAAGTAGTGTGTCGTCTGCTTATAGTGCTAGAGTGGTATTACATGGCTCGGGGATGTCGCAGCAGTATAAGCTGAAGAGGAGGGGACTGAGGATAGCTCCCTGTGGCACTCCTGCCAGAATACTACGCTTGGAGCTGAGGATGTTGTTGACCCGCACTTGAAACGTCCTGTTCTCCAGAAAGAATCAACGATCTTTTCCAAGTACTGTGGAGCCCATGTCTTCCTCAGCTTATAGCGGAGACCTTCATGCCACACCGAGTCGAACACGGAAGCTACATCTAAAAAGACGGAGGTTGTATATGTCTTCTGTTCGAAACCATTCACAATCTTTTCCGAGACCCTCTGTAGCTGGTGCACAGATGAATGATTATGTTTGAAACCAAACTGGTGAGCTGGAACAATTCCTGCGCTTTCCAGGTGAGAACCCAGTCTTCTCAATATTAGTCGTTCGCCCCCAAATATGCACTTTGTGTCTTCTTCGACATTGCAGCGGCCTTCGATAGCGCCTGGTGGCCTGCGGTCCTCACGCGACTGCGGATGATGGGACCACCTAGGAATCTATTTGGGCTGATCTCCGGCTTCCTTCGCGAGCGCTCTGCAACCATGAGCCAGCGCTATGCCAGCACTACTGCGGAGGTCACCAGAGGCTGTCCCCAGGGCTCGGTCCTCGGACCTACTCTGTGGAGCATACTCTTTGACGACCTGCTCCGTGACCTAGAGAACCGAGGATTCAAGGCAATAGCCTACGTCGACGATCTCGTGGTCACGGTGCACGCAGATAGTCGCGCTGCTCTGACCCAACGCGCAGAGACCGCCATTGGGCATATTGACAGCTGGTGCTGCGCCAACAAACTCGCCCTCTCGCCCGGCAAGACGTTGGCCTTGCTAGCGAGAGGGAGGACTGACGCCCGGCATCCTCTGGTCATAAGATACCATGGGCTGCGCGTTGAGTGCCCGGCAACGGTTACGTACCTGGGAGTGCGAATCGGGCCGGGTCTGAACGTGACACCCCACGCTGTTGCCATTAAAGAAAGGACTATAGCCATTTTCAACGCTTTGAGCTGCCTAGCCCGAGCAACATGGGGCCTCAGCTACTCCCCGTGTAGAGCTATCTAAACCGGGGTGTTCGAAGCCGCTGCGAGATACGCGGCCGCAGGATGGTGGCATCACCCCAAGAAACGGCAGCGAGTCATCCTCGTTCAGGCACAGAGAACAGCCCTGTTAAGGGTCACGAAGGCCTACCGGACTGTCTCTACGGCAGCGCTGCAGGTACTGGCGGGAGCCCCACCCATTGACTTAGTCTTGGACGGGGCCGTCGCCTCGTATCACTGCAGAAGCAATCTGCCCTTTAGAGCAGACACCGACGAGCCTTTGCGACTAGCCCTGGAGGTGGAACTACACGGACAGTCCAGACCAGAGCGTTGTAAGGACATAGTCCAAGAGTGGATAATAGATAAATGGCAGCAGCGATGGTCACAATCATCAGACGGCCGAACGACCTGGGCTTACTTCCCAAACGTCCGGGCAAGACTTGAGTCGGTTTGGGTAAAGCCGGACCACTGGACGTCCCAGATACTATCGGGTCATGGGCATTTCAACTCCAAGCTCTTCTTTTTCAAGAAGAAGGACAGCCCGAACTGCTCGTGTGGTGGCGTCGAGACTGCAGAACATGTACTTCTCGAATGCCCGCTGTACGACGGGCCTAGGGTGGAGTTGATACGCCGGACAGGATCGTACCTGGGACTAAACCCGAGGAAGCTGATGAGTGAGGCTGACTACCCGGAGTTCGGACGATTCGTCGCCTCCTGGCGGAAGGTAAAGAAGGCAGCTTAACGTGGTTCCGGGGATGACCGTTGGGTGCTGATAACACGGCCCACCTGCGACCATCCTCGGCGCAACGCAGCCAAGAACATAAGTGCCTGGTCCCGAGTTCTCTCGGGAAACGTCGAAAAGGTAGGTTGGGGGACCTCCAAGAAGGAATCAACGATGTTTTCCAAGTACTGTGGAGCCCATGTCTTCCTCAGCTTATAGCGGAGACCTTCATGCCACACCGAGTCGAACGCGGAAGCTACATCTAAAAAGACAGAGGTTGAATATGTCTTCTGTTCGAAACCATTCACAATCTTTTCCGAGACCCTCTGTAGCTGGTGCACAGATGAATGATTATGTTTGAAACCAAACTGGTGAGCTGGAACAATTCCTGCGCTTTCCAGGTGAGAACCCAGTCTTCTCAATATTAGTCGTTCGAAGATCTTCGACAACGAGTTCAGAAGGCTTATAGACCGATAGCTGTCCGGCTCTTGCTTGGGCTTACCATGTTTATGGAAGACGATTACAACCGCGTTTTTCCAATTTCGAGGAAAATAGCTGCAACGCAGGCATGCGTTGAACAGACCGGTTAGGCTATACTCTTGGGTGGCAGCTTCTTCAGCACTATGTTTGGAATGAGATCCTCACCGGGGGCCTTGTTGTTTGCTAAGTTTGATATTAATGTTGTGATTTCTGAGGGAGTGGTGAACTTGATGAAATTTTCAACAGTTTGTGTCGGTATGGATAGATATCTGTGTACTGTGGTGTTCATGTCTGTGTTAGCAGTGTCGTGTGTGCGGTACTTTTGTTCGAGGTGTGTTGCCAGGATTTCGCATTTGTCTTCGTCGCTCCTCACTGTGTGATGTCCGTCTGTCAGTGGGGGCAAGGATGTGTTTTGTCTCAAAATTCGTCGGGTTTCTTTCCAGAGACTACTATCGCCGGGGGTCATGTCGGTCAAGTAAGCCCTGTACTTACAAATTCTGTGGTTGTCGAGCTCCCATCTCACCCGTCGGGTCAAGCGATTGAGATCTCTTTTATCTACATCACTTCTTGTTCTTTGCCAGCGTTTGCGAGCCGTGTTTTTTTCGTGAATTAGTGCTAGGATTTGAGTGGGAATGGAGTCATGTATATGTGGTCGTCTGTCATTGAAGTGGTGATATGTAGCATTGTGAACAGATGTGTAAACAGTTTGTGTGAATGTCTGTATTGTCCAGTCTATGTCGTCTGTGTGATTGTAGTAGATTGGAATTTCAAGAGTTTGATCCATTTCCCATTGAAAAGTTTTCCAATCAATTTTTCCTGTTATAAGTCGTGGAAGCGGTTTGGTATAGTGTTTGTGTACTGTGAATGTGTTAAGGACGGGGACGTGGTCTGAATCGAGTTCTGTTAGTGTCTCGTGATATATTGGGAATGTGAAATTTTTTATAAGTGTGATGTCTAGGATGTCTGGATGATATCTGTGTTGTGACGGGTAGAAGGTTGGTTCATCTGGGGCTGAGACCTGAACACCGAGGTTGTTTGTGGCCGACAAAAGTCTGACCCCATTGTTATTGGTTCTTCTGCAGCCCCAGATTGTGTGCTTGCTATTGAGGTCCCCGAAAAGTGCAGTCGCGTCTCCAAAAATGTGTTCTAGGTCTGTCTGTTTTATTCTTAAGTTTGGTCGTTGGTATCCCGAGATGATGTTGAGTCGTCTGTTGTTGGTGAGTGTCAGTTGAATCTCGACAGCCTCCAGGTGCTCCAGTTCAGGAAGAAGTAGATGGGAATGCTTTATTTTTTTCTCCACACAAACAGCTACTCCTCCAGAGGTTATTCGGGTTTGTCTGTCTCGTCTGCATGTCACGTATCCTGTCAGTCTGAATGTGTCTGTCGCTTTGAAGTGTGTTTCTGTTAGGCAAACTATGTCTATGTTGTATCGTGTTAGGAGGTTACTGAAAGACTGTTGCTTTGCTTTCAACCCATTCGCGTTCCAATTTAGGATTGTTAAATTTTGATCAACTGTGGAATTAGGGCTGACCATAATTGGAAGAAAGTATGTTATTGAGTATTGTGGAAATGAAGTATTTGATTTTGGGAATGAAAGGTTTAATTAAATTATGTATGTCAAATAGGAATCATGAATGTGGGTTGGTATGTGTTTTCTGTGTGTGATTCGTGATTGAAGTTTTAAGAAGGTTTCACAGCCTCTATAATTGGCGGGGTGGCTTCCACCACAGTTAGAGCACTTTGGGGACTCTTGGAGAGTACGTGATGGGCAAGCTGTGAAATGATGATCTCCTGCACACTTGACACATTTTGGGTCAAGGTGGCAGAAGTTCTTGCTATGTCCCACTTGCTGGCAATTCGTGCACTGCACAATGCGTTGAGACCTCTTCCGCGGTTCGACAGTCACTATAGTGTAAAAGAGACGAGATAATTGAAAAATCGCTTTCCCCTCCGGAGTATTCTGGAGCTCGACAGCACACAGTGGAGTGGGGCCTTTGTCCTTGTTCAGTAGCCTCGTTACACTGAGGACTGGGTATGTCGGGGTTAGTTCGTCTTGTATTTCGATTTCAGTCAGGGAGTATGGAACCCCTCGGATAACAACGGAAAGTTTCCTATCCTCGGGGTTCAGGAAGGTATAGTATTTTACGTCATTTGTTTGGTAAAATTTGGTCAGTTTCTCAAAGTCTTCAGATGTCATAAGGGATATTTTAATTTTTTTGTGGCATTGTTTTGTTTCGAAGGGAGATGTTGTGATACTTTTAATGTCTGTCAGTACTTTTTGAAAATCGTCGGCTTCACAAAGGAAAATTGGGGGGATTTTAAGTTGTTTTTCGGTCTGTGGGGTGGTACCGTTAGTGTGTTGGTCGGTGATGAGTGCTGCGAGTGGCGCGAATGTGTTGTGCGTGGGTATAGTGGAATGAATTAGCAAATTTCCTAGCATCCTTAAACGTTCTGCTCAATATAGGGTACGTGACATCACCCAACACTCCTGCCAACCTCCAGAACTCAAGTAAATTTGATGACATGAGTATTGTGATGTATGTATAAAATTACTCACATTCAAATTATTAATATTATAAAATTAATTATATTTATTGGTATAAAATAAAAACAGTGAAGCAACTAAATTGGTGAATAATTATAAGAAGTCGCATTTGTTTTAAAACAACCCATGAATAAAAAAACAAAAGACGACCATCAGCTGATTTAATTAGAGAAGAGTCGAGGTCTGGATTGAGATGTGAAGGTGGACAGAGAGTTGTGTGTAGGCTTAAGGTGTCGAACTAAGTGGGTCGTTCAGCAGAAATCTGCACTTGAGATATTGAAGCGTGTAACATAACTGAGTTTAAAAAATTGATGCGCAATATTACTGAATCATGTTTCTTGAAACAATTTTAATGAATATCTTTATTGCGATAGAACAATTTCATAAAAAAAATTTTTTGATAAAAAATAGTCCAAAATGTCCACTGGGTAATATTGCTAATTTTCTAAAATTACAATTTAATCAATATTTCAAGTTTTACAAGCAAGAATATCCTCCAAAATGTGTTCAACTTTATTGTTTGATAGTTTTTCTAAAGGTTTGATGTATTGCTGTGATTATTTTTTTTTTTTTTTTAACAGAAAGCTTTCATGTAACTATTCTTTGATACAAAATTTCATACTTTCAAAAATTTCGCTCGCGAATGACTATATGTATAACGTGGCGCCCCCTCACTGCAAAAACACGAAGCTGAAAAGTTACTAATAACTTTTTGGGGGGCACGGTGACTTGAATTTTCAACCGACGTTGTGTTCTGCTTAACACTAATTTTGGATTCGCGGCAGTGCAAAAAACATGTCCACTGGGTTATCAGTTATTTTTCATGATTTTAATGATATATCAAGAATTGTTTTCTTTCTCATGTGTGAGTATTTTCTAAATATCAGTGCAAAACAATCTCTTAGCCGACAATAAGTGTACATTCCTCGATTTGTAGATATTCATACATTTAACGGGATTTGTCCTTTGGGTAATACACGTCCACTTGTTGTCTATATGGTGAAAATCGTTACTAAAATAATGTTAACGCGTCTGGCAAAAATGAAACGTCAAAATGAAAATATTTTTGACGAGCAACAACAAATTCCAGTGCAACAAGGAGTAATTTCCTCCAACCAAAAGGTGAGTGGCAGAATATTTTTAGAGTTATATTTCCAAATTACCACAATTTGACTTTTTCATTTTCTAATGTAAATTAAACTTTCATTTTATGAGTAAAAAATGGAAAAAAAAAACTATCCTCTTTCAATAATGATAATAATAATAATGGTAGTGATAGTTCTATGTAAACATTTAACAGATAAAAAGAAAATATTTGCCAGATTTAAAAACATTTTTATATGAGCTCAACATAATTCTATTTATCACATTTTATAATAATAAATAATATATGAACAAATATAAATAATATAGGTATATATTTATACACAAAATAAGAAAAATGTATACAAAAATAAATACAAATGGTTAATAAATGATAAATAAATAAATTCAAATCGACATCCTCCAAAACACTATTGCGAAGAGGCCATCCTCATTCCTCCAACGTAATGGAGGGAGAGGAGATCACGATAGCCCAACTCGCTCTACAAGCTTCCGACCAGCAGTGGTGGCAGACCGAGGTAAATAGGAAGAGCTGAATTTGGGGGAGAAACTGGCCATTGCCAGCACTTCTTAAATAGAGGTCACATATTTTAATGCATCAAGTCTCTCGGCCAGCACCGCCTTAATCTTTGGAAAGGATTGTCGGGGTTGACAAAAGGAATTTCAAGGTCATGTTAGAATAAAATGAGTAGATCACCCAGTGGTGACACTCCCTAGACACTGAGTCTCTCTCATTTATGACTAATCACACTCACTGCCTGATCTGAGAAGGTCTGAAGGCCATTGACGCTTGAGGCGTCGTTCGGGAATTGTGGCAGAAGGATTAATGTGGGTACTAAAGAAGGAAAATAATTTTTTGTACCTGGATTTAGCTAATTCGAACAAAGGGAATATTGAAATCAGTGTAAAGGTTATGTTGGAGATATAATATTAAGAAGCATTGGCTATTGTACGAAGGATTTCTTCAACCTGATGCGATGATAAAGATAAATATATATTCCAGTTGGTCCTAACCTAAAATAGTCGAAGAAGAAATATAGAATATATGTGACTCTTGAAGCACCGATTTCTCATATTTTTTAAAAATCACATTTATACAGCCATTTCGGTAGATAGGTCTCAACCAGATTAGGGTTGTCTAGAACCAATAATTTTCAGTTCCGAATAGCCGTTTTTTTAAGCCCTAAAGGATTTGAACTATTATTCAGCAATATATTGTAATTATCATTCACAGATATTTTGTCTTCTCAATTAAGAAAATATTCAAAAGTTTTAAAATATTGAAGAGTAGTTTTGCCTACCCAGGTTTAGTTGCTTAGGTAACTGACATCGTACTATCGCCAAATGTCCTATCCGAGGAAAGGCGTGCCCACCGTTTTTTTCACCTTCTGAGTTACCGGCGCCTTATATATTATATGGTACTTTTCCTCAATTTATCTGATTAGAATAAAATGTCCATCTGCCCGTCGGTCCCCTTAGTTAAGCAGTTCAGGTTCTTCCGACAAAAAGCAAAAGTAAAAAAAAAAAAAGAGTGGGTAAATTGAGGAAAAGTATCAGTAATGGCAGCTGTGAATCACTTTTTACGCGTCTTATATTGTGCAACTTCTTTACAGAAAATTATTTTTTGGCCCAGGTATACTTTATTATTTACATAAAATTGCTAAAATGTATATTATTGTATAAAAATTTATAATTAAATAAAAATAGGGGACAAACTGTAAAAGTTACATAAAATTATGAAACAACTCCATGAGGCTGTGTGATGGCGCAGATTGTAACTACCCAGGTGGCTTTAACAATGGATTTCAACATGGAAAAATATAATATAATATTTTACCTACCTAATATTAAAACAACAGTGGTTATTAGATTGTATAACGTTTCATTAGCCAAAATTATACAAATCAAGGCTGCATATAAAATTTAAAAAACCGCATACTTTTTTTTTTGGGGGGGGGGGGGGGGGGGGGGGGAATTTATTATTTTATACTGGAATGATTTTGACTATATCATATGATATCTCAATAGGTCTCATTTCACATACATCAATTCAATTAAACGCCCCCCCCCCCCCTCATTGAATACATCTAAACGACACATAAAACATGGACTTTGATGAACAATAAAAAGCTATCAACATTAGCTTTTAAGTACAAATTCATTTATGCATGCTTATAAAATGAAAAATAACGAATTATTCTGTGCATAGAAATCACAATGGCAACACTGACAATGATGAAATTTTCTACGCATGTCGATAAGTGAAGGTTATATTATTCTTTATTATCTCTGTTGTTCATTAGAATGGATAACCCTCCGAGTTTTGCAGATTCAGATACTCCTTTAAAATCTATTTGTAACTATATTGTTTATATACTTCTCAGATAAAATACTTTTTTTTGTATAAATATTGATTATATGTATTAATCCCCCTGTTTTTTTTTTTACGAATGTTACAGTACAACCCAAACAAAGTTTTGTCGCTAAATCACCCTATTTAAATTTCGACACAGACTATTTACCAAAACCTGAATTCATATTCCCTGAGGGAGCGGCTAAACAACGAGGAAGATTTGAATTGGCTTTCGGACAAATAGGAGCATCATGCATGGTCGGCGCAGCCCTCGGAGGCCTGACAGGGCTCTACAATGGTCTCAAACAAACCACACTTGAAGGACAAACCGGAAAACTTAGGAGAACACAGTATGTTTTTCATTTATTTAAACATTTCTATTGATATTTATTCATTGTGAAGTCCTGTACTCGTGTTTTTTCTCTCTCATTTGATACTTCAATCAAAAAAGAGTATTCAGTAATATTTATATTTTCAGGCTTATCATGACTCACATTTTCGAACGTTAAGCCTTTTATTAAATTCAGTTATGTAATTATTTTTGTGAAAAATTGTTATAGCACTATAATAAATTGCCAAACAACCAAAACTTGAAATAATAAATAATTAAAGGTAGGATTTATAACTTGATAGTCATAATATTACTATTTATAACATATTGCGCATCCAGGACTAAATTTAGCTCAGATTATTATTATTATTTTTTCATTATTATCTTGAACGGATCAAGGGACTATATTTTACATGGGGTGGTTTGGAACACTGATCCATTTTCAGCAAAATGAGCGTAAATAAAATCGAAATAAACATAATAGATCTTGATTTAGATTGGAATGTGTAAAGTAAATTTTCTATTTCCCATTGAAACTAAAATCAAAACTTGAAAAATTTTGTTAAAAATAACTATTTCTCAATACACTAGTGCACTTTTGTATCTATAGAGCTCGTCAATGCCCCATATTATTGTTTTTATTGACTACAAATACAATAGAAAATTCTAATGTTTATATAGAGATTTTTTTTTTCTAATTCAGTCGAGATGTTCAACTGAAGAATTGAGAAAAGTACTGATGTATGGGCCAGCAATTTCAAATCTCTCCAATTCGATTTTTAATAACAAAAATTATACAAATTTGGAAGTACAGTTCGAAATTGATGTTTGTAATTGGGTAGCATTGTATAAAATAATATGAACTGTAATAGCATAATTTGTATTTTGGGGGACAGGAATAACTTATCTGTCCCCATCCATGAAATTTTAAATTGTTACAAGTTTTTAGATGGTTTTATTTATTTATAGTTTATTTTTATTATAAAACATTTTAAATTTTATTTACTAAAATATTTTAATTACGTTAATTTCAAAAAAATTTATTTTTTCAGGTATTGTTATTTCAAACTCTTTATTTTTTGTTACTTTTTTTAAATAAAATGTATTTATATTTATTTAAATCTTTGTTGCCTTTATATTTTATAATTGTTACCAACAGTTTTGTTGCTTAAGGATGGTTTTTTTTGTAGACTGCCTGATGATGAGGGCACCCCGAAAGCCGGCTAGCTAATACTAATAAAAATCTGTTAGTGGTCAGACTACATCTTATTTCACAACCTGGGAGAGTTATTGTGTTCACAAGCAGAAATAATTTTTCTTTTTTCATTTTTTGAATCAGGTTGTGTCAGAAAACATGATCTTCCGGTAAAAATTCGAAAAACTTTGAATTTCTGACAGATTGTATGACTTCCCGGGAATTCATATATATGATGAGACACACATATTCATTTACATGTGATGATATTTGCTTATATATGTGTACCTTTGCTTCGCAGACTGCTGAACCACGTGATGAAGCAGGGAGCAGCCAATGCCAACACGCTGGGTGTACTAGCTGTTATGTACAGCGGTTTTGGTGTCATTCTCTCCTACGCCAGGGGGGCAGATGACGAACTTAACACCATGACAGCTGCCACCGCAACAGGCATCTTGTACAAATCAACGAGTGAGTATACACATGGTTATTAAGTAGATTTTTTAAAAGACTTATTTCAATTTGGCATATATAAATGAATAAATAAAAAATTATAAGTGTATAAATGATCTATAAATAATACCGTAACGTACATTGGAGGGTTTCCTCTAACATGAACATTTTTAGTTGTAATTTAAATTTTTTTATTGTATCTATTGACTTCAAGAAGTGGGGAAGGGCATTAAATAAATTAATTCCTTTATGAGTTAGACTTTTTTCAAAAAGAGAAGAGCAATGTTTAGTTATTCGAAAGTCTTCTATCTTCCTGGTATCGTAATCATGACTAGTATTGTTGAGAGGGAAAATATTTTTATTTTTCCTAATAACCATTAATGTTTCGATTATAAACAGCGATGGCAACGGCAGGATGTTAAGTTGTTTAAATATTTCTCTGCAGCTTGTTCTTTGCGTAATATTGTTTATAATTCTTAATGCTTTTTCTTTTTGAAGTCTGAAAATATTAATACTCGAGCTACATGCGGCCCAATATTAAACCGTTACTAATTATGGAATGGAAATAGGCGTAATCTAGAGTAGTTAACGTTTCCTTTGGCACGATCTTTTTAGAAAAGCAAACGGAACTTAGTTTCTTACCTACATAAGGGGGAATAACTTCAAATATTATTTACAGAATGTAGAAACGTTACATTTGGTAGGAAAAAGGTCCCCAAAAAATATTAATTCATCAAAAAATGAAGTAAGTAGTTACGTTTTCGCTCTCCCTCATCTTTTGGGCTAAAACTCAATATTAATCTGAATCCCCATAATAAATTTTGTGTCGATCCATTCATTACATCGGTAATTATTAGGGTATTGTAAGTCGAACCCCTCTTCTCTGATCTCCCCCTCCCTCGGCCGGGTGACCACCCCTATGTGGTTTTGAATTTAAATATAAATTATGTCGATACATTCAATTACATCTGAATTTATTGAGACTTTTGTGTTGAGCTCTCTGATCCTTCGTCTGATTCCGCTGAAAATTAATAGGTGTCGTTCTTAGAGGGTTTTGAATTTATATATGAATATTCGTAACAATACATTCATTATAATGGCAGTCATTAAAGTTTTTGTGTTAAGCCTCCCTCTTAATCTCCTCCTCGAATTTGTCTATTTGGCTAAAAATCAATAGGTGTCTGATTGTCATCATTCTGGTACTCACAGTACATATTGCTCTCGGACACTATGAGGTAGTGGTAGGCATCCTGGGTGGATGTTATTCGGAGTATCTTTCTTGTAGGTACTGTGTCTCAGATCTAGTAGGAAATGCCATCTCTCCAATCGGTACTAGAGCTGTCACTTCACAACAATGTTATCTGCGGTAAATACATAACTACTTCGCCCGAGGAATTGTTTTTACACCTAGGGACCTAAGCATCCAATGCTCTTATCCCTTCCCTTAATACGCTGGGCTTCCATCTTACTTTGTTACCTGTATGTTTATACCACCTAAACAAAGTCCATCATTAAGTACTCAGTCTCCCAGTTTCTTTAACGAACCTGAGAATGCTCCCGTGATCCAGTCTTCTAAAGCCCTCTATGATTACATCTTTACCGAAAATGTGGAATCTCGTCCGAGCATATACCCAGGAAGTGTGCCGCCATCTCTTCTCCACATCTGTCACAGGTAGGACTGTCCTTGACTCCTACAGTGTTGTTGATCCATTGAACGGGCCGTGTTCTGTGAGAACTCCAGTTAATTGCCGAAGTTCTTTCCTTTTGAGGTTCAGGATCCCATCATTCAACACCTTGGATTTGGGTTTTTCCTTGGAACATCTTCGACTGTCTCCATGTGATTTTTTCTCTCCATGACTGCTCCAAAAGATCTCTAGTCCAGTTTTAAACCCGGGTATGCCTCGTGGGATATTTCTAGTTCTGGCCCCGTGAAGGGCTTACTTGAACCTTCTTTGGAATAGAAATCATGGCAAAGGCAGAATTATTATTTCTTAAATATTACTATGCAGCTGATAAATATTGTATCAATACAATGTGGAGAAGGTTTTGACCCTAAACATGTTTGTTACTGGACATTTCAGGCGGTCTGCGCAGATGCGGTATCGGAGGCGCTGTCGGTCTTGGCCTCGCCTCTCTCTACTGTTTGTTAATGCGTTACTGGACATTTTAGGTGGTCTGCGCAGATGCGGTATCGGAGGCGCTGTCAGTCTTGGCCTCGCCTCTCTCTACTGTTTGTTAATGCGTTACTGGACATTTCAGGTGGTCTGCGCAGATGCGGTATCGGAGGCGCTGTCGGTCTTGGCCTCGCCTCTCTCTACTCTTTGTTAATGCGTAACTGGGCATTTTAGGTGGTCTGCGCAGATGCGGTATCGGAGGCGCTGTCGGTCTTGGTCTCGCCTCTCTCTACTGTTTCCTATCCTCTAGAGACAGACTTCAGGGTATGATGCGGTCCTACTCGCCCGCCTGAACTCGCCTTCACTCCCCTCCAGTTGATGAGTGATATATATACTTTTTGCCATTTGTTGACCCTTTCATTGGTCAGCATATTGTTTCTCTTTAGTCGTGCATTAAACAAAACCAAAAAATATATAAGTATATTGTACAATATATAACGATTGTATATAATTAAAATACTATAATAATTTATTCACAAGTTGTGTTTTTCTGATTATTGTTATCAATGAATGAAATGTTATGCGATTCTATTTGAAATATTTAAAATAATCGATGATATTGCCTATAACATGATACATAACATAGGATTCCACATTCAATTAGCGAATCTTTGTAAATATGTAGTTATACGAAATAAAGTTCGATCGATAACAGTTATTTTTTTGTCAGCCTTCTTCCAAAAGGAAATATATTTAAGAGATCCCCTTCTTCTTATTCATTAATCGAATAAAATTGATCGACTTGGGTATAAGTATCACAATGTTATTAAATAGTCTTTAAATTATTCAGCTTTTAGCATCTAAGCTAGTTAAAGCTCATAACATTGTACCAAGATAGAATAAGGAGATAAAACAGATAGAATAACGTGAAAAAACCGTGAGCACGCCTTTCTTCGGATGGGACGTTAATTCGCGATGGTCCCGAGCCTGTATGATGTCAATTACTCGTTAACGACCCCTACCCTAAGTGAATAAAAGTTTAAGGTATGCAAAATTTACGACTCTCATAGTAGAGTCGGCTCATGTCCACCAGAGTGACGTAAGCGCGCTCAGGTAGTAGGCGATATGACCTCGACTAGCTCATACGTCTTCCGCGCCAATCCTAGAAGGTAACTTCCAAGTTGAGCCATCCAGTTGAAGGGCATGGGATACTATTTTTGCAAATATGGTTACCAGTGTATTAATAAAAAAAAAATTCAAATAAAAATTTTAGGAAATAAAAAATAAGATTTTATGGATTTTACTTCAACATAAGGGGTCTTAGTTGGGCTTTAGTCGAATGCGCATGCTCTTACCATGGTTGAGGGTTTGAATCCCGTCCTGGAGAGAGTTTTGTTTTCGTATAGAACAACCTATCCTAGCCTAGAAAAAAAAAGTAGGTGTATCACCAACAGAGTACTTCCCCAGAACGAATTAATCTATTACCTTTCCCCTCCCCCTCCAAAACCAGTCGACGGTTTGCCTAGATGAATGAACCGAAATAGGCAAAATATAAAACTCGAGCGTCGGGCTCGTCCACCAGAGCGACGGAAGAGCGCCCTGGTAGTAGGCAATATAACCTCGACCTAACTAACTCATAGTTAAAGTTTTCAACCGTTGAAAAATAATTGTCTAATAACTTTCAAACATTAATCATGGAAAAACATGAGTTTTTCGAAAAATTAATGATGTCAAATGAAAAAACTACAAGCCTCAGGTTAATCAAGAAACTGATCAAGTATAACAGAAAAATTCCCGTTTAATTGGGCATTATTTCTTGATTGATAAGTAAATCATTTTATGTACTCGTGACCTCACATTGGGCAATTCCCAAGAGTCGCGACGGATACTCAAGTATCATCAATTTGTGTTGCCTGGGGGTATGATACCCATAGGAAACTTTTTTCCTCACACTGAGGAAACTGTGCAGCGACTTGGATCTCTTCAGTCTGCCTCTAGCCGTGGCAAGAAGCTGAGTTGTTCACCATGTGAAGATTCTTCAAGTGATTGCTTATTATTATTATAGAAAAAGGAAAATCCGAAGATTATGGTGCCATCGAAAGGAATGTTAACTGCAGGTTATTTGTTGCTGCTAAAGAGCTGGAAAAGTCGGATTCCCAGTTCGTAGCATTCTACGGAATGACGAAAGAATCATTCCTACGCTTGATTGCCATTGTTTCTCCATCCATAAGACAGAGGAACACACATCCGGGCTGAAGAAAGAATCTTGATCACGTTGAGGTAAGTAATTTAATAAATTTTTAGTAATTTATGAAATAAATAAGTAATTTATTAAATTTTTATTTAACATTAATTACATTTCAAGACGCGACGCAGTAGATTGAAGGGACGGGCGACCTTCCTGGCAGGTAGCCTGAGACTGATAGGATACACGTCTCCTGGGAGTGGCGCCGTTTGTGTCTCCCCACCACTCAATATAGGAAGTGACTTCTAAGATACCCTCAAGATACTTCGGAATGTGAGGTTGACCTTATTATTAGTTTATTATAGATAGCGCTAGGATTCTCATGATTCTATATTAATACTTACCTCAGTATGATTTCTACATTGTTAGTTATTGTGACTCATGCCCGGGCTATATCCCCCTACCACCAGAGCCCTCTTTCGTCGCTCTAATAGAAATGAGCCCTTGTATTCTTTTGTTCATTTCCTATGTTATTATTCTTAGGGAATGTATTTCCCAGAATAACGACTATTTTTCATTTCATTTTGTAGATATTTATCCCTTTATTTATGTTATTGTGGGTTATTAAAGTGTTTATACTATCAACTTGTTAGGGAAGTATTTGGAGACTCATGTTTGGTACTTTTTTGTTCAGAATTGATTTTCCATCAAGATCCCTAAGTATCCCATCCGCCGAAACTACTTCCTAGGTTCCTTCCTCTTCCAAATGCTCAAATAACCAAACCAAATGATCCAATTTAAATCCTCCGTCCACCAAAGACACACCAGATCCCGCCCTTCGGACCTCTTCATCCCCTCCCATCGCTCCTCTGCTTTCCACAACTCGTTCCTTGTCCAATCCTCTTCTCTCTGCAACTCCCTGCCTCCCCACCTCCGTCACTCTCCTTCCGTGGCTTCCTTCAAATCCTCTCTGTTCCAATTCCTCTTCGACATACAATCCTCTCCCTCCAATTAGCCTTCCTTTGTATTTTCCTACATTTACTATCAATTCTTATTTTATTCACTTCATTTTAGTATTGCATCTATTTCTCTTAAATTAATATTATTTCAAACCGCCTGGCCATTCTTCTCTTTTTAATTGATATATTTTTGTCTTTATACTATATGTCTGGGCCAACAAATGGAGAATAAAAGTTAATAGAGACAAATCTCTGCAAACCACATTCACTCTCAGACACAACACTTGTCCACCAGTTTACATTAACAACCAGCTCATTCCTGCATCTGACACTGTCCAATATCTAGGACTTTATTTAGACAGACGTTTAACTTGAAGATCTCACATCAGAATGAAACTCTTAGACCTCAAAAGAATATTTGGACGATTGAAATTAATCATCGGACGACGATCGACATTATCGCTTGAAAACAAACCACATATACAACACTATACTAAAACCAATCTGGACTTACGGAATCGAAATTTGTAGATCAGCCAAAAAATCAAACATACGACTTCAATCAATACAATCCATCATACTACGCCACATTGCCGATGCACCATTTTACGTTTCCAACCTCACATTACATAATGACCTCAACATCCCATTTGTACCTTCTGTTATCAGGACACGATATTATTATTAACATTTTCACGACAAACTCCACCATCACGCCAATCCACTTATACAAGAATTATCTACAAACAACCTCCCCACAAATCCACCACGATGCTTCAAGCGGATATGGCAGAGGGACCTGCTCCAGGACTAGCCTGGGCTCCTCTTCGGTCATGTACCTCGGCAGTAGCCACGCACTTGACACTGCACTAGTTATCGCAATTGCTAATGGCAAATGTTATGCCGTTGTAAATAAATAAATACTATATGTCTATTTTCCACTTAGCCAAAGTGTTTATTTAAATATTTATCGTATTTATATTTTTTTCTATTTGGCGCTAACTGATATTTTATTTTATTGTTGCTTTCTCTTTGACTCTGTATGTGTTTATTTTTAGGGGACTTGTGGTCCCAAAATAGAAATTTATTTTCAATTTTTTAAAAAGTATCCGCGCCTTTGCTTGCTATACTCAACTTGTGTAAATAGAAGTTTTGTCACTACAGGAATGATTTTTTTGTTTCATCAGAAATCCGTTTCATGTTTATATAAATGCGTTAGAGACCATCTGTTTAATTTCAGTTTGTTTGAGAAAAATCAATACATTTTTTATGTAGTTCTGGACACAACATTCATTCTATCGGGATTTATTGTCTTCAGACGTAAACGGAGATATACATTAATTTTTGAACTAAACATAAATTATTTTATCGATTACGTAACTTGCTATATACTATGCATAGCTGGGACAGTAATTATATATATAATGTGGTATTAATAACATCTAAAAATAGCTAAAAGATTCAGAAATCCTTATCAAATGTAAACAGATTGTATTTCTTGTTAAAATAAAGATACATCTACGTTCAAAAGACAGATATATTAGCCAGGTGACAAATAATTGGAACATACTAAACCTTAATCTTTTTTCTCTCCTTAAACTAGCGATGTCCATAGGATTCCATACACTAAGTTCGTATGTTTCATTGTTTTTGTACACCTGATAGTTGCTTAAGTATTAGTTATTATGACTCATGCCTGGGTTTTGACTACAAGGTCATATCGCCTACCACCAGAGTGACGAAAGAGCACTCTGGTGGACATGAGCCCGATTCTACTCTGGGAGTCCTAAATGTTACCTACTTTGGATTATTCATCTATGGTAGGAGTCTTTAACGAGTAGCTAACATCGTACAGGCTCGAGACCATCGCTTGTCTTCCCATCCGTTTTTTTCATGTTATTCTATCTGTCGCAAAGCAAGCATGCATACCACTGAGCTACCGGCGCCCTCTAGTTGCTTAAGTATCCAGAATATAATTGGCACTTGAAAAACGCTGTCACGGAAGTGTGTTGTACAACATTGTAAACTTTCTTTGAAAGATTTATCTAAAAGTTAGCTCAGTATTGGTCTTTACGTTCTTCACAACAAAAAGCAGCTACGAACTCTTTCCACTTCTTTAACTGTCAACAACTGTAATACGTCGTCCTTTGTATATGACAATAAACGATGGTACGATGTCAGTTACTCGTTAAAGACCTAGGTAGGCAAAATTGGACTCCTACAGTACAGTCGAGCTCATGTCCACCAAAGCGCTCTGGTAGTAGGCGATATGACCTTATGGTTAAAGCGCGGATATGAGAAGGTTGACATGGAACCCTCACACAAGGGCGATACGAAACACTACACCGGCGACTTAACATTTTGAATGGCATGTAACTTCGTGTTAATTGCTTGAAGCCCTTTTCTGGTCAAGATAATTTTTCTTTGTTTCGCTCTTATCGAGAGCAAGATTCATATGTGCTAGTAAGATATAGTGGGGACGAGATTTCACATAGAAATAAAATATGTTGTCTTCCCACTGTTTTATTATTGACAGATCTTCAACGGAACAGCGTCATCATCAGTGGTACATCCCACCCACACAGCATAGCGATTAAAGGGCCCGTTGTCCTGATGATGACGCTGTTGCGTTGAAAACTGGTTCTGGTTTATAATAAAACAATGGGAAGACAACGTCTTCTATTTCTATGATAGAAAGATTCTGTAGAACATTCTTAATCCAGAAAAAATGGCCTCTGGAAGAACAGGACTACCGTCGAGGTCCCTGCGGAGTTTCAGGAACCCAAAGTGACAGCAGGGGACGCAGAATGGAAACAGAGGACAAAGATGATCCAGGAAGGGATGGATGGACGCACAAATGGAGAACTTTGGCACTGGACAGGAACGTTGGACATCTCTGGAGGTCAAGGATGGAGTGGGGCACTAGCCCTGGGGATATAGGTATGTATCGCCTTTATTACATATCGAACAGTTTATATCGATGCTGTATGTATATAAATCATTGTTTAGTAAATGTCTTGATCCAATTAAAAGAAGAAAAAATATTATTAGAAATATGTGGAAAAAATAAATATGATACTGGGAAGCGGGTATTAAGGGAGTCGGTTCCTTCTTATCTGAAACTAATGTTTGCTTTAGATAATATTATCTTTATCAGGAGGATAGAGTTTTAGATACACAACTAAAACTCATCCAGAAGGTTCCATAAGTGACATTATGGTGGAATAGTATTTTATAGTGTAAATAGTGTTGTATATTTATATATTTTATGAGGATGCGGACTCATCGCCAATTGTGTATCCTCAACTTTGTGGGTATGATTTGTGCCGTGAGTGGAAGTTGCAGTATGGCTATTGTTTGGTACTATTGGCACAATACACTCAACACTTGCGGTGACCCTAACAACGATTGTGGTTGTGTTCTCTACGGTACTTGGGGTTTTGTTGAATTCTCTGGAGGGGATTATCATAATTGTAGTTTTGTTACTTTTTCACCATTGCCGCTCGTTTTATGGTCTTTTTTGGTTGGTATTTACCATGGTTTTCATGATAGAGCATCCAAAGAAAGTAGACGAATTCTACTTACCAACAAACCGTATATGTAAGTATTATATTTAGAGTTTTGTTGGTTGAAGACGTTAGACGTCTGTAACGAATTTACAAAAACAAACTTTCAGGATAGAAAAAACAAATCGGCGAAACACCGGCAATGACCCCAGAACGAATTAATAAATTAACTTTTCGCTACCCACAAAAACCAGTCAACCGTTTGCGCAAATATTCAATAGTTGACTTACATAGGGGCTCCTTAATCCTCATACTAAACTTTGTGTCGATAAATTCATTACATCGGCAGTTATTAGGGTTTTTGAGTTGAGCCCTTCTGATCTCCCTTCTGCCGGTTCCGCTGAAAATTTATAAGTGTCGTCCGTAAAGGGTTTTGAATTCACTTAAGAAATTTTATGTTGATACATTCATTACAACGGCAGTTATTAGACATAGTTATTATGACTCATGCCCTGGCTGCGTGGTCATATCGCCTACTACCAGAGCGTTCTTTCGTCGCTCTGGTGGACATGAGTCCGACTCTACTATGGGAGTCCTAAATTTTCATTCACCTAGAGTAAGGGTCTTTAATGAGTAACTGACATCGTACAGCCTCGGGACCATCGACAGCGTGCTTGAGTTAATTTTATTTCCCAGATAAAATAAACTAAGGGCCTCGGCCGGGTTTTGAATCCGCGAACTTTAGCTAAGTAAGCAAGCAGGCATACCACTGAGTTACCGGTGCCCTCGACAGGCAGTTATTAGAGTTTTTATGTTAAGCCTCCCCCTTTAACCGATTTGGCTGAAAATCGATAGGTGTCCTCCTTACAGGGTTCTGCGCATACATATATAAAATTTCATGTCGATACATTCTTTCGTTATCGTGTTCAGTTATCGTGTTCACAGACACTCAGACAGATATAATTTTTTTTTCGTTTTTGGAATCAGGGGGTCGAAAAACATAAAATTTCGTTGAAAGTGGCTTCGCATATTCTGACCAATTACATAACTTCCCCTATACTAAGTACATGCGGAAGTGAATATCATTTAATAATTCAGTAAAACATAATCCTTGTGGCAGACAGTATTCATGAATACAGGTATCATTATTATATACTTTGTGTTTAGCAGTTTTACTTTCTGTTTGAATTATATTATATTTAAAGTGGCGTCGAGGGTATATTGGGGGGGCACGTGCCCCCTCGACGCTACTCTTAAGATGTTAAATTAAATGCGTCCGGACTCTCAGCTGATAAGCTCTATGTATATGTTTTATACAATCTTATTTCCTAAGACCAATTATGTTGATAATAGTATGGCTCTAGGAATAACAAATACTAAAATTGAAAGTATCTCTTTAAATTTAGGAGTCCGACCGCTTCTGACTATAAACCTATAGAGGCTGGTGTTCCCCAAGGAAGTGTCCTGGGACCAGTCCTTTTCACACTGTACACTGCTCATATTCCCATCAACCCTAATACTCTCCTAGCTACCTTTGCGGGCGATACCGCTATCCTCTCCACCAATCCTGATCCTACCATTGCCTCTCGAAATCTGCAAAAGTATCTCCACGATATGGAAACCTGATGCAGGTTGTGGAGAATAAAAGTCAATGAGGAGAAATGTGTCTACATCACCTTCACCCTCAGGCGACAATCATGTCCACCAGTTCTGTTCAAGAATGTACCAATTCCTATTTCCAACCAACTATCTTGGGTTCTACCTGGGACTAACTTGGAACCGCCATACTCGACTGAAACGCCAAGAACTAAACAGACGATCCGGACAACTGTACAGACCTACAGTTGGAACAAACTTACAATATACAAGAGCGATATGGACCGTTGGAATGGAGCTATGTGACTCAGCCAAGCCATCAAACATCTCAACCGTATCCAATCCTTCCAATCCAAAATCCTTAGAACCATTGTAGATGCTCCCTTTTTTGTTTCTAACCTCACACTCCACAATAACCTCAAAGTTCCTTTTGTCCAAGACTTCAACAATTTCCGTTTTTCCAAGTTCCACAATTATCCTCTTGCCAATTCCTTATCATCACAGCCATCCGCACAATCCTCCAATTGTTATTATCATCCCTGTTAACAAAAGAAACTGCAGTTTAACTGTGCAGAATCTCAAGTGTGAGAGATGACTGCAGATTAAATTTAATATTTAATTTAAACATTAATTTATTTTTGTTTGTTTTATTTATTTGTTCAATTTATTTATAAATTAAGTTTAATTTTTGTAAACTGATTAAGAATATTACAATACACCTGCATTGGTATTGCCATTGTCAGAGTTCATGTTATTTTATTATTTTGTCTCTGTCCAGTCAGAGGGAACTGAATCCACAAAGAGTGCCCAAGATCTTCGCAGTCTCTTGTTCTGTGGTGTCGATAGCTTCTGCTATTATTATATTCGCCGCAGGAATTGTCCTCACGGACGGGTATTTCAAGACCTGCAAGGAGTACAAAAAGTCCATCATTGACGAACTCGATGTAAGTCTTCCTTATAGTTTTATTTTATTTATTATTAATTGAGCTAATCCAATATAGGTTAGGTTTTATGACTCATGCCCGGGCATTAACTACGAGGTCATATCGCCTACTACCAGAGCGCTCTTTCGTCACTCTAATGGACATGAGCCCGACTCTACTGTAGGAGTCCTAAATTTTGCCTACCCTACATTTTTATTCACCTAGGGTAGAGGTCTTTAACGAGTACCTGACATCGTACAAGCTCGAGACCATCGCTTAACGTCCCATCGGAAGGACGGCGTGCTTAAGTTTATTTTACCTCCCAGATAAAATAAACTAAGGGCCTCGGTCGAGTTTCGAACCCACGACCTTTAGCTCAGAAGACAAGCACGCATACCACTGAGCTACCGGCGCCCTCTTCTAATCTATTTGATATAGTTAATTAGTTATTATGAGTCATGCCCGGGCTTTAACTACGAGATCATATCACCTACTACCAGAGGGCTCTTCCATCGCTCCGGTGGACATGAGCCTCACTACTCTGGGAGTCCTAAATTTTGCTTACCTTGGTTTAGTTACCTGAGGTATGAAACTTTAACGAGTACCTCGCTCAGGCTCGGGACCATCGCTTAGCATCCAATCCGAAGCACTGCGTGCTCAAGGTTTTTACCTCGGCCGGGTTTCGAGCCCGCGATCTTTAGTTCAGTAGGCTAGTATGCTACCTCTCAGCTACTGGCGCCCTCTAAACAAACTTGAATTATTTCATTGCAGCTCTGTTTTTTCTCCCACTTTGTTCTAAAACTAATGTTTTCTACAAAGTCGGCTGCATGCCCTTTCATCAGTATCTGTCTTTTGGTAGTATATTTCTCATATTGTGTTTCTTATGTTAGACTCCTGACGAGATGACTCCAAAAAAAATAATACATCGTTAAAAGTTAATGAAAATATGTGAAAAAGTTTCACATAATTAGAAATACACAAACAAAAACAGATTCTGAGGATGGGTTTTCAATCCGAAACTTTGGTGTAGAAAAAAATATGTTTTTAAATGAAATGAAGAAAAGAATTAACCGCAACGAAAGAATACAACTAAACTGATTAGTTCTTGAGTTTTCCTAATTTTCATAGAAGATTTTCTTTTCAGTCTTTTCTCTTTAAAGGTTTTTCCATTAAATGCCTCACATTGTCTAGTGACCTGGTGCGGTAAGGGTGTCGATACTTGTCCGACTGTGGTCGAGACGGCGTTTCTAGCCACACTTGGTCCCATTCCAACCAACCACGACCACATTTTATGGTTGTCTTTAACCATTGAAAAACTCCCATATGGTCCTTACTATGTTCTAAGACAGTCTGATTGTTAACAATAATGGTCTCAACGAAGGAAATAATTGTTTTATTAAGAAATTCCCCATCACTTTTACCGATTTAACTTCCCCATCTATGAAGTATAGGGAAAGTTGTGTAATCGGTCAGAAATCCGACGCGGAATTATCATCGGAATATCATGTTTTCCGACGATTTCAAAAATGAAAAAAAAAAAAAATTTCTTCCTTCTACGATTCCTTCTACGATAACTCCAGATAGAATGAATGTATCGACACGAAATTTTATATGTGTATCCAGAACTCCCAAAGGACGACACCTATTGATTTTCAGCCCAATCGGTCAAATGAGAAGGGTGAGATTAGGGGGTGGCTGAACATAAAAACTTTAATAACTGCCGTTATGATGAATGCATTAACACAAAATTTCATGTGTAAATTCAAAGCCCTATAAGGTCGACAAGTATTAATTTTCATCGGAATCAGTCCGGGAGGGGGACCCGACGTGACGCCGGATAACGGAAATCATCAATTAATAAGAAAAAATATATCAAAGCATAAAAAAAAGTGTTTTTAGGTGAGCTAAGGAATAAAACAGGTAGGTATTTTGTTGATAACATTTATTAAATTGACTAATATGTCCATACTTTACTAGTTAGGTGTTCATTTCCCGATAAGACGATATCGTTGTGCCACGGACGGGACGGTACCTTTGTTTTTCTATTCTAGGAAACATTTTTTATAAATGTTTGATTTTCAACTATGTATTTATTATAATTTATTTATAGGATATTAGTGAAGTAATAAAATATTGTATTAGCGTTATCTTCATTATAAATACAATGTACATATGTACAATAAAAATACATAAAAGATTCGTGAGTTACAGAATTATATAATTGAATATTAATTTTAGTTTAACAAATTTGATATTATTTTGCGAGCGCCGGATAAAGAAGCGCGCCGGTTAACAGAACGCCGGATAAGGAAGAGTCTATTGTACATTCAAAACCCCATAAGGATGGAAAATATACATTTTCCGCAAGATCTGTCGAAGGGAGGGAGTATCAGAGCCACTCTAATAACTAGCGATGCAATAAATTTTTCGACACACAATTTAGTATGAGGATTGACAAGCCAATATGTAAATCAAATATTGAGTTTTAGCCGAAAAGTCGACTGGCTTTGGAGGGAGAGCCGAGCTATTTTTAAGTAATTTTTCGTTCATTAATATTATTAATTTTTTGTATTAATTTCTATTTTAGGCAAATGGAAATTTGGCGATACTAGTCCTGGACCGAATGTCATGTGGGGCCGCCTTCGACTTCCTGGACTACCTCCAGCCAGACCCTGACTATTTAGACTACAGATACCGACGAGGCAATTGGGTTATCAACACTGATCTATCTTTAAAATTTGCCCTTTTTTCAATATGGATGACATTTTCATTGTATACTATTTTATCAATACTTTATATAATCAGTTCTCGAAAACCAAAAATCTCTCAGAAAATGTTAAATACAGAACTTTAATACAAAGTAATTTATGTTGAAAGTTTTTTCCTTAAAAGGTAGATCATCCCTCGATGGGCAGAGGAAAAGTTGACTTCTTCAGTCTGTCCCAAAAACCTCCGCTTCACTCTCTCAAAAAAAAAACCCACTAATGTTTTCGCAGTGGTCAATAGTATATTCACTGATTTACCTACAATAAAGATAATTTTCACCCCACGAATTATTACTCTATGTATAAATTTATTTATTTCCACAAGAACAAAAAAAAAAAATTATCTTTTTCCATAATAAATCTCATCAATAAAGATTAAGATACGATGAAAAATAGAGATTGGCATTTCCGAAAGAATTTTCAACTCCTAGCTTAAGTCATTTAAAAAATGATAATTTTTGGTGTTTTTTATGTTTAATGATAGCAAAAAATAATTTTATATACATAAATCATTTGTCTTTTTAACCCCCGACGCTAAAGGAGAGATGCCTATATGTGTGTGTGTCTGTCTGTGGTATCGTACCTCCAAGACGGCTGATTTCAAAGGGTTTTTTTTCTTTCAAAAGCTGATATTTGCGAGATTGTTCTTAGCCATGTTTAGTGGAAATCGGGCATGCCGTCTCCAAGATCTTCAGGTTTCAGCAGAGCCTGTGTAGGAATCTCTGCCTCTATTACAGTTAGACACTTGGAGTTTGAGCTCAAATGTTTTTAAGGCCAAGCCTCTCTCCCCCCCCCCCCCCCCCCCCCCAAAAAAAACCTCCCCTCCAAGGTTTCAGTAGAAAAAATTAATGAACAAAAAAAAAAGTAAATTGACTTTTATTCAAAACACCAAATACCTGACTTTTTTTTTTATTATTTAAATAAATAAAATCAGAATGTTTGCAGGGGGTGTGTCGTTGTCGTCCCACCCCCAAATTTTATTGTCGGGTTTTTTTAAAAAATGTTATTTAACTTTTTCGTAATTCAAATGAATATTTATTACTATTGTTTTCTATTTTTATTATATTATATATATTATTTGTATTATACAATATTATTTGTATTATATTTTTTAAGTAAATAATATATATGTAATGAGCTCTAATTCTTCTTATTAAAAGATTTCTATAAACCTTGGAGTTTTTTTCTTTTTTTTTTTTGGCATTTTTGGATCCTAGGAATCAGAAAACATAAATTTGGATTAAAAAAAAAGTTAAATATATTATAGAATTCAGTAAAATTTTGAGTGAAATGGGTCGAATTGTAGAAGCAATGGAGGAATGGGCATTGCGGTGGGGAAATTCATGTTAGGGTGAAGAACCGGGTTGTCAACAGTCAAAAGAGTTAAACAGAAGAAGGACTCTTCTTGACCAAACCAACAGGACAATGAGAATGTGATCGGATATCTAACAGGACCACACTCGGTAAGAAAATATCTCTATAATGATTTTGTTCCGGCAGAAACCAGGCTACAAATCCAGGGCGAATGCGAATGTTATTAAAGAGACAGGAGAGAGAGAGTAGATAGCGAGGGGCTGTTATATGGGCCTTCAGGCTTTGGGATAACATGGGTACAGAACCCACCCCTGCAATCATCTTCAGTATATTGAGTTGACATTATAAGCACAAATATCGACAAGGACAAATGAAAAACTTATTACTCTTATATTTAAAATATAATTTTGGTCTGATCGAACAAAATTCAGTTTGAACGCATTATAAGAACACGCTATTCGATCTAAATTAACGAAACTTGAACATTTGGTCACAAATAAATATTTTAAATTGTCTTTAAGTACGAATATCTTATGATCATACGCGTATAGCCGAATTTTTGTCAAAGCTAACATTCAACTTGTATTTGAGATTTTTCCAAAGGATTTTCCACGCCTTTCCAAATTTATTTCAATTAAAACAAAGACAAGAGAGACGAAATTGGTAAATATTTCCAGGAGATCGAATGGCTGCTAAGTATGTTATTAGTTAATGAAATATAACTACGTGAAATCAATAGCTGTGTAAGATTTTGAATATATTATAGAAAATATGTAGAATATTATTATAGAATATTTGGTAGCTGTATTATTCTCCCGTGTATTTTCTGAGATACAAACATACTTAAAACACAGACGTTTCGGGCATTTCTGTCATCAGTAATATATATAATATTTAATTAGTAACCATCAATACGATGTTTTTCATTAATTTAATATGATAAATAACATTTCTAAATATTTTTTAAATCACGAAAATGTTAACTGACGTTGTATAATTTTTTAGGTATTGATGTTGGGAGTATTTGACTACCGTATATACGAAGTGTAGGAGAATTTATGTAATCGGTCAAAAATTCGATGCAGAGTTTTCAACGGAATTTCACGTTTTTTAACCTCCTGATTCCAAATTTGAAAAAAAAAATTCTCTGTTTGTATAATATAGCTACCAAATATACTATTATATTAACTACGGGAAACTAAGGATACCGTCTTAGAATATCGTCGTGGAAATAGGTAAATAAAAAAAAAATATTAAATTGAAAACAAGTGAAGAACATTTTATTTAAATAATAACTACAATTTAACCCTTTAACAAATAAATATACAAAATAAATAATTATTTTATCTCAACAATTGAAATAATCGACTTTTTATACATTTATTAATTACAAAATAAAAGGAATGTTAAAATAGAAAATCAAATGAAAACTTTGGTATCTTATAATATATGAGAAAATAAATTAAATTGTGCTTATGCTAGGGGTAACAGTCTCAATAATTGAGGGAATAATAGCTAAATATACAATAATAACAATTTTGTTTGTCTTTTAAAATATTGTAAAGATATTAAATGAAAAATGTTATCATGATGAGGTCATCACTTCAAATGTAATCTTCCTAGTCGTTCCATACATAACACAGTGTTAAAGGAGAGTGGATGAGAGGGACCTTAGGAAGGGAGGTGCCCGCCCAGTCCGCAAAATCTACTCAAGAAAGTACATTACACATATTTCAGTTTTACGTCATTAAAAAAAAAATACAATGTAAAATATACTATTTATTTCACAATAATTATAACACATCAGCTCCTCGATACATAAATATTTTTTCGAATAATAATATTCATTGATAGATAATAATTTGTGTCGATTCTCAATTTATTGCAAAATAAATTCAGCAAATAATCTCAATAAAAATATTTTTTGAAATATTAAATAATAATTTAATTGAAAGGCGTTTGAATTTTTACTTTTCAACATAAAACTACTTATGGAAATTTTTTACAAGTGGAAGACATATTCTTACTACAATTTCTTTAGTATAAAACATAGTACTTTCATTTTATGTATTTTATTTATATAATTAGATACATACATTTATATATTCAAATTTATGTATGGGGGAAGTTATGTAATCGGACATAAACTCAACGTTGAGTTTTTACTGAAACTTCATGTTTCCCGACAAAAAAAAACCAATAACTGAGTGTACCGACACGAAATTTTAAATGTAGATTCAGTCCGCTCGGACTAAAACACTTATTGATTTTTGTAGGGGTTTAAAGAGGGCTTAACTATTGACTTTCAGCCAAATCATTGAATAGGGGTTTCTGGATGTATATAAAAATTTTCGTGATGTATTAATTCTAACGGGAGTTATCATAGGCACACTCTCAGGTAGACGTCCTAAATGTTACCTACCCCGAACTTAACTATTCACCTAAGGAGGCTCAAGGTTTGTACTTGAGCTCAGTACCAACCACACTATCTTTGAGAAAGTGGCGCCCACTGAAATGCTTTATAAGAATGTCCAAGTGTACTTGAATTAAAGTGAGAAGCTGTGGCGAATGTACTTAATTACATTATTACAAAACAAAGAGACCAGCTTTACCAAGGAGCCTTCTGGATAGTTCGCACTTTACCCAGGCAATACTAGATTTATCCTCATTCCTTGTCAAAGCGCTCTAACCCTAACATACATTTTTTTTAGTATGAATTATATTTTCATATATATCTTGTTTTTTTGAATACAATAATCATTGTTTTGCAATCAAAATAATAAAAAAAATAATAACCTAATTAACAATATCATATTATTAAGAGTACTTACATGAATTAACTGAAGGCCAAAATTAGCTTTAAATATATATTTACCATAAGCTAAAATACATGTCATCATAAAGCAATATTTGATTTATATTAAACACAATAAAAAAATATGGCTAATTATGTTGCCTATGTTAATAATAATAATAATACTTGCTAATTCTGCATAATAAATAAATATTAAAAAAAAATACATTTCTCTTTCAAATATATATTTTCAAATCACAGAGCCTTTTTCAATACAATTTATTACACTCTAAATTGGAAGCACATCTCTAAGAAAATAATTTCCAATTAGTTATTTTTATATGCATTATAAATATATATATTTGACTCGCATATATTTGTATATGCATTATAAATATATATACAGATTCACATATATTCCATTTACATTTACATGATCTCAGCCTAAAATGGTGTCCTAAAAAAAACTCACTGTTTTCTTGACCTCAATTTTATAAATAAATTCCACAATTAATATGAAAAATATATATCTAATATATAATTTATCAATCAAACTGAATACTGATAATCAAAAATTCGTCCTTGTGTTATGTCAGCAAAGCAGGGGGGTGGTACTCTATTATTCACTCACAAAACATTGATCACTTCGCTTTAATGAAGAGCGAAAAGGCTGATGTTTTTCGGACAGACATTGAGCCTCTTCACCCCATCCCCCTCCCTTATTTGAGATTGAACTAACTAAAGCAGGAATACTCATTTTGAAGTGTATGAACCTCATGAACTTATTTACTTAAATAAATAAAATGATACATTTTTCTTAATATCCACACAAAGCAGGGAGAGAGAGCACAAGTCGAAATTTATAAATTAAATATTATAATAATGTTGAAAAATAGCACTAATTTTGGAGCTAAAACATTATAAGAATTTTATTTTATTAACAATAATAAATTACATTGAATGTGCTTAAACATTTACACTTTTACTTCTTAGGAGTAACCTCATACTTTTTACATAATGTTGACAAAGAAATACTCAAGAAAAACATACATATATATTTTCTGCTATTTATATAACAATCAACTAGTGTAAATTTAACGTTGAAGAGAAATGGAAAATAAAAGAAAAGTCTTATTGTTAAGGAACATAAACCAAAAAAAAAATCTGTTTAAAAATATTGATACAATACCTTTTTGTTCCGCAAATAAACAATAAAATAATCCTAATGAGGTTTGTTCAGTCGTTCTCCAATGATTTCTCTCCGTTTGGCTCATTTAAGGGAAGGTTTTCAATGATTCAGAAACGTATTTCTATGAAACTTCAAAAAAGAGTTTATTCATTTCTTTTTTTTTTTTAGGCAATTGTCATGGATAATGTTGTGAAGCAGCCTCAAAAAGATGAACTGTAACATGAAATACTGCTTAACTGTGCTTAAAAAAGATGAACTATAAAATGAAGTACTGCTTAACTGTGCTTAAAAAAAAAAGAACTATAAAATGAAGTACTGCTTAACTGTGCTTAAAAAAGATGAACTATAAAATGAAGTACTGCTTAACTGTGCTTAAAAAAGATGAACTATAAAATGAAGTACTGCTTAACTGTGTAAAAAGAGGAGAATAAATAATCACACAAATACTGTAACAACTGAAACTTTCTGTGGGAATTCAAAAACCCATAAGAACGAGATCTACCCATCCATAAAAATTTTCTTTCAATACCTTTTTATTTATTTTATTATCATTTTCTTTTTTTTTTTAATTAATTATTATTATTTTTTTTTTGTTCTATAATTAAGAAAAATTTTCGTCCCGAGGACCTACCACTGGGTGGCCTTCCTCTCACACGCCATTCACGCCACCATACCTACATGTACATCATAGATGCTGGTTGCACGCAGCAACAGTTGTATCTTTATAAATAAAATTAAAAAAAAAAAAAATAGTTAATTTCAATTCTTACAAATAAAAAACGCACAAAAATGTCATTTGATAATACCTGCCATATGTTATTTTCAGTTTCTGACACTTCGAAAACCTTCCCCTGACAGTTGTCAGAAACCACAGGTATTTTTTTTTTTTAATTGGACTATAATAAAAGCGCGAATTCATTTTCTGCTTTTATCTGAGATAAAGAGGGCAAAGTCAGCTAAAGCATGATGAGAGCTAAACACGGAGGCAGAAAGCTATAGCACCAATTAGGTGTGAGGCAGAATTTTGTAATGTTTCCTGAGAAACACTCAAGAGAATGGATTACTGCGGTGTTTAATAGTTTCGTTCGCATCTGTCTGGTCCCCGCGAACAACTTCATACGGTACGAAACTCTGTATCTCTGCCTCTTTCTCATCGACAAAATCCTCAAAACTCATATTACACAAGCCTGTACTCGACTTGGCTCGCACCTTCTTCAACGAAGGATGTCTATTTAGTCGAGCTTTTAATTTTGCCTCATCAATCAAATGAAATTTTGATTTCTCGAAATTTTTACTAGATCGTCTTTTCAAAGAGTCGCTTAGTATCAAATTGTCCAAACTGTCGTCTGTTGGCTCAAGTTGGGGATTTTGAAAAGGGGGGATTTTAGACAAAGTATGATCGTTAAAGGATATGAAATCTTTCGTTTCAAATTCTGAATCAGTAAACTCTTGTTTATCATTAACAAAAGGATTTGTACTAAAAGGTGTAGCCCCAAATATATCTTTACTAACAGGCAAACTTTGAAAATCGCTACGATCCGTCAGAGTAACACGACACCTCTTCGGCTTTTCAAGTGGAGTCTTCATCGAGAATGGTGCCATTGAGAAGACATCTTGGATCTCATGCGTTGGCGAATCGGACGCATCCAATTCGTCGTCGGCCAATAGGGGCTTGTCACCATAACTATGACCCACAAAGCAGTCCTGTTCAGCCACTGTGCTTAGTTTTGGCTTCATTGCTACTTCGTCTCGAGCCATGCTTTCTGTTTCCGCAAGGTACGCTGACGAACCGCACGTCAGTATACTGTCGTTCACTGTTTCCGTTTCTTCCAAATTCCCAGGCAAGTCTTCTATTTCTCGTGTCTGAAGGTCAGTCGCTGAACCAATGGAATCGTCAGAATTACTTCCATGTTTCTTTCGTGACTTAAATTTTGACGATTTCCTGTTCATTGTACCTAAAACAAAAGATTTTGAATAAATCAAACAAACTCAAGAAAATTTGAAACATAAACGGAAGTCTTTTTTGGCTTTAACTCCAACAAACTAACATCACAAATTTTCAATTTTTGGAAAGATTCATTTTTCATTTCCACAACTACACAATATTGGAGAGACTGCAAAAATTTCACAATAAATATTTTTACCAAATGTAACTGAATGTTGAAATATTTACTTTGTTTATATTTAATACTTTATAGAAATAATATTTCAAGTAACATAAATGTGTTTTACCTGATTTGCAGGTATTTTTCAAACCTTCAGAAATTCCCATCTTAAAATTCAGTTTTTCTGACTTAAGACCTTTTGCCCAAACACCCGAGATATATTATAATATTAACCAAAAAAATTCATTTGCTTTCTTAATTAAAAAAAAAAATTTTGCCGATTCCACCAAAAATCTTACATAAATAACCGGTTTCGGCTTTACACTCTGTTATAGTTTATAACTAAACCTGCCGAAATGGGTTGTATATTTATAAATGTTTTATGCAATAGACAATATCTCAAGAAAAAAGTTGTCGGTGAATCACCGGCAATGTACTTCCCCAGAACGAATTAATTAACTTTTCTCTCCCCCCCCCAAAAACAGTTTGCGCTAATATTCAACAGTTGACTTATATAGGGGCTCCTGAACCCTCATACTAAATTTTGTGTCGATAAATTCCACATTTATTAGGGTTTTCGTATTGAGCCCCCTCCCCTGAACATCCCCTTCCCTTCAAATTTGACAGTTTTGTCCTCATTTGGTTATATATATGTAATTTCATGATCCCCGTTTCCCTTTTGCCACTTCTGCGAGTTTATTGTGAAAATGGCAAAATCCGCATATTTTTATGTGGAAGAATGACATGTTGCTACTTCCAAAAATGACAGCTGGAAAGCGGTTGAGTCGTTCTTCCCTTACTACAAAGTCGCGAGGTTATGATGATGAGGTCTGACACAAATCTAATCGTGCTCCGACAGTCAATGTGATGGGTTTTTTCTTAATGTTATCAAAACAAACTTGTTATTGATATTGATACAAGGTGAACACTAATGTTTATTCTCAAAAAAAATTTGAACATTTTAAAAATCCAAGATCATGACAAGCCTTGCAAGAAAAAAGAAACTTTTAAATGGCTGTCCTGGAAAATCTATTTTTTTTAGTTGTGTCACTATTCTTGTGCACCAACGAATTACGAGTTTTTATGTTAAGCCTCCTCCCTTCCCTTTGGTCGATTTAGCTGAAAAAAAATAGGTGTTTTAGAGAGTTCTGGGTTATTCGTAGTTATCGTGTTCACAGACGTACATACAGAAATTTTTTTCGATATTTGGAATCTAGAGGTTGAAAAACATAAAATTCCGTTGAAAATTCTGCATCGAATTTTTGACCGATTGTATAACTTCCTCTATACTTGGTATAGCTTGATAAGTAAATAACAAATGACATACCAGTCTCTTCATCTGATGATACATCTTCGACGGAGAAAGTGAGTTTCTCATACTTGGATCTGTCCTGAAGAGGAGCCTTGACGAAGACAGGGAGTGGAGTGACACAAGGTGCCTCTGCATCGTCACCCACCGTCGCGGCACCTCCAGAAGTCACCTCGCCATACTCTCCCCATTCCTTCAGCTTCACCTCAAAACCTGTACAAAAAAAATAATAAGATAATTGTGACCTAATATATGAAACTCATGCCCGGGCTTCAACTAAACTCTAACGGGCTTTTTGACGCTCTGCTGGACATGAACCTAACTACAGTCCAAAATATAGCCAATCAGTTCTATATATTGAGGAGCCTTAATATATAGAATATATTGTTTCAAATCACTGTTTTAATAATACACCATTGTGATAGTTATTATGACACATGCCCAGCCTTTAACTACGTCATATCGCCTACTACCAGAGCGCTCTTTCGTCGCTCCTGTGGATATGAACCCAATTCTATTGTGGGAGTCCTAAATTTTACCATCCCAGGTTTAGATACCTAATATATGGGGTCTTTAACGAGTATCTGACTTCGTGCAGTCTCGGGACCATCACTTAACGTCCCATCCGAAGGACAATTAGCCTAAAAAAATCATCATACACAACAAAATATTGTCCCAGTTTAGAAATGTTTGGCATACAATATATATAATGATATATACAATTTAGTGAGATCCCTTCAATCCAGGAAAATAGCTACCCAATACCATAAATCAAAAATAATCTGGTTACAATACTTGTTTCACAATGATTCGTAAATATTGTTAAACAAATATAACATCATTATGGATAAAAAATTGGTAATTTTCGAGCTCTTTTCAGATCCTAAAAAAATATTTTTGAAGTAATTCCATTAGATTTGTTAGTCTAACTGTGGCAATATCATTTTCCTTTGTAGTTAGTTATTGTGACTCATGCCCGGGCTTTAACTACGAGGTCATATCGCCTACTACCAGAGAGCTCTTTCGTCACTCTTGTGGACATGAGCCCAACTCTACTGCGGGAGTTCTAAATTTTGCCTACCCTAAATTTTTATTCACTTAGCGCAGGGGTCTTTAATGAGTCTGACATCTTACAGTCTCGGGACCCATTAACGTCCCATACGAAGGGCGTGCTTAAATTTATTTTACCTCTCAGTTAAAATAAACTAAGTGCCTCGGTCGGGTTCCGAACCCACGATCTTGATCTCAGAAGGCAAACACGCATACCACTGAGCTACTGGCGCCCTCTTTTCCTTTCTATATCAATATACATACATAAAAATAGTTTCTCTTTTCACTTTAAAGTTTTTAAAAAACCATCCATTAAAAATGTATTTTAACCATACTCCTTTTTAACATTTGTGTTTTTGTTTTTTCTTCTAAAATAACTGTTTAAAGGGGCGTTTACGAACCTGTGTTTATAGGAACGTTTTTGGTTAGAAGTCAATTCTTTACAAGATCTCAAAGGATGATCGATATATTTGGGTTCTTCCTAACTCACTTGCTTCATTTACAAAATACCGAAGAGTGAATCAATATCAGATTTTAGGTTAGGTTAGGTTTTATGACTCATGCCCGGGCTTTAACTACGAGGTCATATCGCCTACTACCAGAGCGCTCTTTCGTCACTCTGGTGGACATGAGCCCGACTCTACTGTGGCAGTCCTAAATTTTGCCTACCCTAAATTTTTATTCACCTAGGGTAGGGGTCTTTAACGAGTTCCTGACATCGTACAGGCTCGGGACCATCGCTTAACGTCCCATCCGAAGGACGGCGTGCTTAAGTTTATTTTACCTCCCAGATAAAATAAACTAAGGGCCTCGGTCGGGTTGCGAACCCACGACCTTGAGCTCAGAAGTCAAGCACGCATACCACTGAGCTACCGGCGCCCTCTATCAGATTTTATTTAATGTATTTGTATCCAGAATCTTATAAGGACGACAACTGATGATTTTCAGCCAAATCGGGCAAAGGGAAGCGAGAGATCAACTCAAAAATCCAATAACTGCCGATGTAATGAGTGTATCGACACAAAGGATGAAGATTCAGATGCTCCTATTGATTATTAGGCCACACGGTCGAATAGTCTTAGAGGGAGAGCGGAAACATAATTAATTAAATGTTTTAGCTGAAAATCAAAGCAGTTTTTTTCAACAATTACAACTTGATATCTCAGCCTCTGTTCATCGCTGAGACAACCTCCCTTCCTAAGTAAGGTCCATCCCCTGCATTTCACCCCCTCTTACCATTATCATTCCAGTCCTCTGAAGAACCAACAACTAAGATTGTATATGTAGATGGAATTCGAGGTTCTGTTGTGTAAATGAAAATTCAATATTTGGCCGTTTCGGAAAGTATTTATTTCCTTCTTCAGGGCCTATAGAATACAACAAACAAATTAGTCATTAGGACAATGATATAACTAGATACTTAATAATAATGTTAAAGAGAGATGGAAACAATTTTTATAAATAAATGAAAGAGGAAAAAAAAAATAAAATAATACAGAATAAATAAATAAATTTTTGAAAGTAGTAATAAAATAACCTATATATTTTATTTAAGTCATTATAAAGTAATTTCTATTTATTATTTATTTAGATATATATATATTTTGTTATATATATGTTATTACTACTTTAAAAAAAAATGTTATTTATTTTGTATTTATTTATTTAATTTTTTCTTTTCCTCTTTAATTTATTTATAAAAATTGTTTTCATCTCTTTTTAAAATTATTATTAAGTATCTAGTTATATCAATGTCCATAATGACTAATTTGTTTGTTGTATTCTATAGGCCCTGAAGAAGAAAATAAATAGTTTCCAAAACGTTGGCCAAATATTGAATTTTCATTTACACGACAGAACCTCGAATTCTTTTTTACACTGAAAAGATACTATCGATTTTATTAAACAATTAAGATTGTATACTTGGGTTGATTTAGACAACCACTCCAGTCAGGATACCATACCATTACATCAGTGTTTCTTCCCAGTGGTTCTACAGAGGAGTAGAATGAGAAAAGAGAGAGACCTTAAGAAGGAAAGTGTGCGATTTCGCTCAGATCATTTTACAAATTCCAAATATTCTCAATTATTATTACGTTATTACCTAAAAAATTGTTCTCTTTTTTTTTGTATTATTATTTTTTAACTACCGCTCAATACTATGTACAATACAAACAAAGCTGTAATAATGCAAGAATAATGAGAGGTGAATAATTAAGAAAAATAAAGGAACCACTTCAAACACCAGTCTTTATTATCATATAACATATAACAGCCTTTAGGTAACAAAAAATGCATTATATAACAAGAAACAGAGAGTAGATAGAAAAAGAGAGTTCGTGCACATTACTTTAACAGACTACCAAGTACCTGGGACCAGTAAATGTATATACATCAAATCAAATTGTAAGTAATTAATAGAAAGAAATAACTAATTTTGTATATTTGGAACTACAAAAATGTGAAAGAAAATAAATAAATAAAAAAATATAAATAAAACAAAATTCCTAATCAACTACTACTGCACATATAACATTCTGTCGACTTTTTGATTATTTAGGGGTGAGGGGGAGAGGGAAATGATGATGAAATGTATAATGTTAAGAGTATTTTGGAGATATTTTGTTTAAAAATGGTTTCAAAAATTAAATCATTTAAACAAATAAAGTTATTATTAATTGCCAATATATGTGCACCAGGTTCGAAATCCGAACGAAGTTTATTATCTCGAAGATGAAAAAACTTGAGCATGCCGTCCTTCGTATGGGACGTTAAGCGATGTCAAGGTATTCATTAAAGACTCCCTTACTCTTAGGTGAATAAACATTGGTTCGCAAAATTTAGGATTCCCAGAGTAGAGTCGGGCTCATGTCCAACAGAGGTAGAAGGCGTAATTAAAGCCCGGGCATGAATCATAATAACTAACAATCGAATTTTCAGATGAATATATTCACTTGTTTCTAATATATTTTTGGGAAAACTTGATTCAGATTCATGTTAGATTGGTTTTAAAAAGCTTAGTCATAATTTTGAAAAACATCTAAGTGTAATTTCATAGTTCAAGGCTTTCAAAATCTTTAATTATTTCTATCTTATAAATCTCCTCCAAATTGGATCTACCCACTTGTTTCTGTAGAAGAAAAAAAAAAAAAAATGAAGTTGTTTTAATAATAACGAATCGATCATGAGGACATTATATTATAGCACTTCACAGACTACAATAAAATATTTTGAAAAAAAAAATATGTTGAAGAAAAATCGAAACAATAAGTACTCGAAAGATTTCAGTAAATTGTACTGATAAAACCACCCACTGGATGTATAGTTCTGTTATCAGTTATATTACAAGATATCAAGAGTTCCTCATTATCGACCAAACTAAACCAAGTACACTGGTTCAAAATTATAAACAGTAGCTCCCCTCCCCTGCTTGGAGTAGCATAGGGACAGTTATGTAATCGGACAGACATTACATCTTGAGGAATTGCATATTTTTAAATCCTTGACTCCAAAAATGAAAAAAAAAATTATGTATTTTTGCGTATGTGTGTTTGTCATTTTCGGCTAAATAAGTCAAATTAAGTGGGGGAATTGGGGAAGGATAATATGAAAAATTCTAATAATTGCCAATGTAAGTGGGAAAGTATTACAGATAATTTCGAACTGGGGAAGTGCCTATGATTGACGCCCCGGCTTCAAGTGGGAGGTCGTATCGCCTTCTACCAGAGTGCAATTTCGTCACTCAGTTGGACATGAGCCTAGGGTACAAGGTAAATTTGACAAATTAAGACATAATTAGGATATGAGTCTTGATCTAGTACCTGACATTCTCTGAAGTTCTCAATCGTTGACCCCCTGAGGAGCGGGAGGTCTTATTGCCTACTACCAGAGTGCTATTTCGTCACTCAGTTGGACATGAGCCTAGGGTACAAGGTAAATTTGACAAATTAAGACATAATTAGGATATGAGTCTTGATCTAGTACCTGACATTCTCCGAAGTTCTCAATCATTGACCTCTGCCCTGAGAAGCGGTATAATTGCGCTAGATTAGAAGAAAAAAAATAAAAATTGTAGTTGGACAAGATAGCCAACTATAAATAGATGATTTGATTGATCTTAAGATAGATTCCGCAGGATTATCTCCCGAGGTTAAGAAAATGAATCAATGGAGAGATTCCCTAAGAAATTAGACATTTTTGCTTTGCTGTGACTAACTGTTCACCCTCGAAAATTCCTTTTAAAAATAGAAAAAAAAAAATCAATTTTGTGCCTTAAAATAATGTTTTTTTTTTTTTTTTTAAAGCTTCATTTCAAAAAATATTGAATTTTTTACAGATTTTTAAAATAATAATAATAGAAAATATTATAATTAACTACTGGGTCCCCTGTAAATGCTTCTAGTATCAAGTGTTGGATACCGACCAGACTGAAATTCCTCTTCTACACTCTTAAAAAACTTCAATTTTTGGAATTTTTCTTTTTTAATTTCGAAAAAAAAAAGAAGTACATATACAATAATTGGAAAGATAAGATGAATTGTTATTAGAAATGAAATGGGTTAGTTAAACGTGAACAAGCTAATGGTAAGTACAAAGTGCTTTTTAGGAAAGTGCAAATAAATTGAAATGAGGCAATATTATATTTTATGTGAAGCATAATATTATTTTATTATTAATAATATGAAAGCGTTAATAGTAATATACAAGCACTAGATAATTCGTTTCACAAAATCAAAATTTGAGGGAAATTTTAACTGAAATTATGTATTTATTTAGCAAAAATTAATAATTTACAACAAATAAATACATTTTATCATCAGAAATACAATAAAGTATTAACCGATTTAATAATGAATGAAAAAAGAGATGTATAAACCAAAAGCGAGAATTTATTTATTTGAAACTAAATTTAAATTGCTGTGAAACTGATTGTATAAGCTGTAAAATAAAAAAAAAATAAAATAAAAAAATGGCTGTCATGACAATAACGACTGATCTTTGAATAGGACCGTTTTGGTTTAAAATTAATCATATCAGTAACATTTTTTTACAAGAAAATACAAATGTATCTATTACACATATCATGTGTTTAGACCATTATCAAAAAATAAATAAATAAAATAATAATTTTAAAAAAATTATAAGAAGAATTACTATTTTTTATATACTAAAAATAAGTTTTTTTTACTTTTTTTTTTATACAGTATTGTCTTAAGGTTACGTAATAATTATGTAATGTGTTTATATTTTTTAAGCAATACAAACTATGCCCTAAGTACACAAATAAATATTACTTAAATATTTTAAATAAAATGGTTTATTAAGTAACATATATTTAGAAGAATAATTTGAATCTTTCTGAGCCAGAAAAAACAAAAAAACATATATATCACATTTTGGTTTACCCAAGTTTGTGAGTTTTATAAAACAAAAACTTCAAAATAACAATACATATATAACTGAATAATAATAAATAAATAAACAAACAATTGATTGACTACAAAATATAAAGAAAATATGAAATAATAATGGTAATTTTAAAGATAAACCATTGAAATTACGGTATTTCAGATGGTTGCTAACTTTTTTTTTACAATATAACATTAAAAAAAAAAAATACGATGCTGTTAATAAGTCAAACATTTCAAAATGAATCACAAAATTCTATCAAATTCTGGAAGATTCAACTGAAATTGATGAAGTTATCCTTTATATAAATATATATATTTCTGCGACTTTCTAGTAAATTAACATTTAAGGACCACTTTATACAATTTTCAAATAAACATAATTTTTATAATAATTTATTCATATTGTTAAATTATTTTGATTTTTTTTATCAAAGTGGGCAATCAACAAAACTAACAAAATAGTGACTAGCCAGCGAAAAAACACTTAAATTTTCCATCATTTTCTGATAATAACTTCGTTTCTTCTCTCTTTAATAAATATTGTATACTTTATTTAATAAATACAATACATAATAATAATAATTACATTTATTTTATCAAAACCATGAAGACTAGGCTAGAAATAAAAATAAAAACAAAATGTATTCATACACATAAATGAGTTGATAACAAGATATTGCTCTAAAATAATAGGCTGGAAATTTTGATTAATTATTCTCGCAAGGGTCCGGAAGATTAAGGATCGCAAACGAAACTCTTAAAACGTAGAACATGACGTATGTCTGTCTAAATGGATCTTGGGAACTATAGAAGCTATTTCTACAGATAATGTACTTTGGTTTAAAATGGATAAAAGAGCAGATAAATAAAGGAACATGCCTTCTGGTAAAAGGACATAAAAAAACATATCGCGCTAGATTAAATAATAACAACAAATATAAAACAGAAAATAATAAATGTATACAATGATGTGATGTTTCAAGTGAAGAAATTTACATGTAATTTAGTTATGATCCTATAATATTTAGGAAATTAACATTATATTACTAAGGCAAATAATTTTTATTAATATACGAACTCACCTTTTTTTTTAGAAACTTGTAAGACTACATTTTAACCGTTTTGAGACAAGAATTCCTTAGGCAGAAAAAAAAAAAAAAAAAAAAAAAAAGAATTTAAATTATGAAATAATCTAGCCACTAGTTATCATTGTTTAAAACATTAGTACCTACATAGATTGGCTAGATCAATAACAAAAAAATATATATATTAGAAATAATTATGAAGAAAGGAAATATGTATTATTTCATATACATTGACTAGGACATATGCGAATATGTATGTAAGAAATAAGTAATATCGTTATATTTGCGAAATAATAAAATAATAATAACCATGAGCAGCTTACACCTGCACGATACCTTCCCATAGGGCATTCTGTTGACTTTGGAAAGATTAAACAGTGCTCCAAACTTAATTCAAAGAATTTTAATAAAGTGAAATTCCAGGAGGCTGTGGAAAAATGAATTTATATATATATATATATATATATATATAAACTCCATTTAATACGATTTCCTAATTGTTTTTTTAAATTTTGCAACTAACCATTGAACTGATTTTAATCAAAATTAGTAGAATGTGTAAGGAAGTAAAACATTTATGAAATTTCTTTGAGCTGTTTATATATATATATATATATATATTCTTTAATTCAATTTTCTTTTATTACGCGGAAAAAAAACGTAACTATCAAAACTTGAAGAGGCATCTAAGCACTGCAACAAACCAAAATGTTGCGACAGTAAATGCAAAAACATTAAAATCTAATTTTCAACTACATAATAATAATATATTATATACTTTTTCTATGTTTATCTCGATGAGCGCTAAAGCGTTGCGAAATTTCCAAATAGTTTGAGGGTTTTACTTGAATGCGATATACTTGGCCCAATAGAGGTTCACATCTTAATACATTATACTAAATTTGATCGAAATCGGTCCATTAGTTGAGAAGACATGAGGAACATCCGACACATACATTGAGTAGTAAAGAAATTAAAACAGAAAAAAATAAAAATAAAAATTGAACAATAATTTTGTTGTGATTCATATGTTATAGCTTTAACCCCTCAAAAACTCTTCTCCATTCTATGTGTCTGTGCTATGCGACGAAGCCAATCAGCTGATTATTGTTCAAAAGTAGTTTCATTTTACAACCCCTAGTGGCATATAGCGGTGGCAGGGAAACTATATTAGTCACCTTCAAAAAAAAAGTCATACACACCCATAAATTGTCAACATTTTTTTAGTTCAGCATTTTCAAAAAAAAAAAAAAAAAGCTTGATAGTTTTTTACGTTTTTCTCAAAACCCGAGGAAGCAAAAATAACAAAAATGTATATGATACTTAACATTTTCGCAGATGTTGTGAAACACAATAAAAATATAAAGAAAAACGAAACGTTTCATTAAAAAAATAGTGTCTATTTCACAAGATGTCTAAAATATATGGGAGTACTTTCGGCATTGTTACCATCTTCAGCACGATTTAACAAATACTGTATTCACAACTTCTAAGTTGAGGAACGCGGACATATTGTGGAATTTGTAATAAATAAATAAAACAAACTTATTTTTTGAAATATTGTCTATTCCACTAAAGATATTTATAAAAATAAAACTACCGGTTTCGGCCCACACCATCGTCAGGTCTAGTTATGAATCAAGGTGCAAACTAAATTAAACTTTAAATACTGTATTGTAAAGCCGTGGCTGAAGATGGTAGCAATATCGAAAGTACTCCCATTTATTTTATAAATCTTGTGAAATGGATAATATTCTTAAAAAACAATCATTTTTCTTTATATTTTCAAAAATATATATCAACTTCTAAGTTGAGAAACGCGGACATATTGTGGAATTTGAAATAAATAAATAAAACAAACTTATTTTTTGAAATATTGTCTATTCCACTAAAGATATTTATAAAAATAAAACTAACGGTTTCGGCCTCACACCATCGTCAGGTCTAGTTATGAACTATTATAGTCTAGCTCATAACTAGACCTGACGATGGTGTGAGGCCGAAACCGGTAGTTTTATTTTTATAAATATCTTTAATGGAATAGACAATATTTCAAAAAATAAGTTTGTTCTATTTATTTAAAAATATATATGTTAAGAAGTTATGTTAGCGGCTTCCAAAATATATTTATATATGAATTTTTTTATATTTTTCTACTGTCACTGTAACCCACAAAACTCATCTTATTTTACCAATTTGTGCGGGTTAGCAAGACCTATCTCTTATAAAAATGTCAATAGTCTACTTGAAACAGTTCGGAGGTTATGAGGCTGTGACAGACTGATTTATAACCTTTTAAGGTAAGGGTACGCATCCCTAAAATATATATATGTATAACCTATACTACAGGAGGTAACAGGAGCAGTTACTGGGAGAAATGACAAGTCGCCACGCACTTACCTTCCTCTTATTATAGTTATTTAAGAGACTATTATAACTATGTAACACTGATTTATAACAACTTTATATTTTACACAAATAGCTAACTTGCATTTAGACATATAATTTCCAATCATGGACGGTAGGAGCGCCTCGTCCTAGTCATTCCTCCTGGTACCGACTAGTGGAGGTAACAAGACATAAGATGCGCAAGGAGTGTTGCGCCCTCTATCTCTTGCCAAAACTATATTTTACAATATTGTTAGCTTTTATACAAGTATAGTTTCGCCTCCTACAACATAAGAAGCGAAACTATAATCGTGTGACTTTTAAGCGAAACTATAATCGTGTGACTTTTAAACAATACTATAGTAAAAACATTGACAATTATAGTTGTGTATGTATTGTTTTAGAACAATAATAACAATCTATATATAGTATCCCTTATACATACATAAGAGAACATTTCCACTTTGTTTATTATACAATTATAGTTGTGTATGTATTGTTTTAGAACAATAATAACAATCTATATATAGTATCCCTTATACATACATAAGAGAACATTTCCACTTTGTTTATTATACAATTATAGTTGTGTATGTATTGTTTTAGAACAATAATAACAATCTATATATAGTATCCCTTATACATACATAAGAGAACATTTCCACTTTGTTTATTATACAATTATAGTTGTGTATGTATTGTTTTAGAACAATAATAACAATCTATATATAGTATCCCTTATACATACATAAGAGAACATTTCCACTTTGTTTATTATACAATTATAGTTGTGTATGTATTGTTTTAGAACAATAATAACAATCTATATATAGTATCCCTTATACATACATAAGAGAACATTTCCACTTTGTTTATTATACAATTCTCTCTATTTACTCTCTCTACATCTAACATATACAATATACAGTTCATATGATACGATTTTCTACCGACACAAATGAAACTTTCATATAAGATATAATACGTTCAACATACCATTATTGCTCCCAATTTATTATTATTATTTTTTACGTTTCGGGAAGCACTTCCATTATTATTATCTATAATACATGTGTTCTTTATGTTAACATTCTTTCTGTCAATCCGAATCTTCCTTTCACAGAACATATTTTATTTTAGAAGTAATCATTTTTTTTTTTTTTTTCACTAATTTCTTTAAATTCCAAGCAGAATAATGTATAGGTGTGTGATATTCTGGATTTTGGATATATATCTGTAATTTAATGTATGTACCTGAGTGTATGACACATATTATATTTATTTATTTTATTATTTTATTTCTCTCTCTCTCTCTCAGTGACCCTTTCTGTCATTTATATTTACTTTTGCTATTATTTTTTTACTTTATAATTCTAACACTGTTTCTCATTTATTTTAATATGATCTGTTTATCCTTATTTCTAACTGCTTTTGTCTCTTTAGTTGCTATACTCCCTTATTTGTTATCTTTTATTCAACTTGTTTGATACTGGTATCTCTTTTGTTTATCTCTTATGCTGTTATTCTTAGGGGACGTATGTCCCAGAATAAAAATTGTTTTTTCATTTCATTTCATTCATTCATATTTATATACTGAGTCGACCTCTATATTGTAACTGGCTTTGAGTTGGTGCTTGCTCAGTGACTGAGAGAGTGTCACCACTGGGTGATTTCTCCTCACTTGTCATTGCTCGCTACTCCTCCCTAAGCACATCTGCTTCTTGTAAACATTCTTTATATAGTTGCAAATAACTGTGTGTAAAAAAAAGACATGGTGTTTCAATATAGAGGTTGACTCAGTAAAATTATGTTCTATAAAAAGATTCTGATAGACAGAAGACATGTTAACATAAAAAATATATAAATTATAAAGTTAGTTAATATGGCTCATGCCCGGGCTTCAACTACGAGCTCATATCACCTTCTACCAGAGCGCTCTTTCGTACCTGACATTGTACATGCTCAGATAAAATAAATTAAGGGTCTCGGTCGGGTTTTGAATCCCCGAACTGGAGTTCAGTAAGCAAGCACGCATACCACTGAGCTACCGGCGCCCTCTATATATACATAGATACTGATGATGGGAGTATTTCCAGAAAAGTGTGTAAAAGCTAATTTAAAAAATAATAACAATAATATAATAAATTGTTAGATGTAATAATGTGATGAATTTATTATATATGAATTCACCATCTTCTTACACAACCCAAAAAATAAATATAACTTCGTATTTGAATTTTTTTCTTTAAAATTATTAAAATGATGACTATTCTAACTAGTTTTCAATTATGAAAAGACTCAATGACTGATTTCTATATTATCACTAAATATATAATATTTAAAAAGACCTCTAAAATTATAAATAATATTAGGCCATTTTTTTTTTCTGTTCTTCATGAGAAGCACGACTAGAGAGTTTTTTGAGTTTTTTTTTTTACTCTTTACCCTATTATTTACAATTTCTTTCTAAATGTTTTCTTAGTATATTTTCAAGATGGTAAGCAACACAAACTAATCATATACGTTTTTTTTTTTTTTTTTTTTCAAAAATAACATTATCTTTAACTTTCTGAGCAGACATCATTTTACTTTTTGCATTCTAAGAAAATTATCACATTTCAGAATATTACACGATGCTATATATTGGAAAAATATTGATTCCTTATTATTAATTATTTTACAAATCCTATAGATAATTTATATAATATATATAGCATGAAAAAATATAATAATTAACATTACGATTAAGAAATCAATTCAAAAATAATAATACAAAACCGATAAAATGATAACTATTTAGAGTGGATTGAAAGCAGGCATTCCATTTTCCAAAATGTTATTCTTTTACAATTTTATTTATATATATGTAAATATATATATGTATATATATATCGCACCCGTCGTAGAATAAAGGCACAACTCAAATATTGAATTTGTTGGGAAATCAACATTAAAGTTTTTGTTCTACACTTTTGACTACCTCCTCATTTAAACGTCACCACGAATTTGTCCGCACAAAAAGTAACAAAACAAAATCAGGTACATTACGTCCAACTGCGTGGGCATTACTGATTTGTCTCTTTTATTTTCAGAAGAAAAAGACTCACTCCCCCAACAGAATAAAGAAACGCTCCCTTTTGGGTGGTGGGAAAACCAACTAGAGTTATCCTGATATTCTATGTACAAAATGGGCTACTTCCTCAATTCAATAACGTTGGTAACTCAAAATTCGAATTTTTTTTAATTGTACCTTTATTCTATATAGGTATAGAATATAATATATATATATATATAAAATTCAAAAAATTTGAGGAAGTAGCCCATTTTGTAGGTAGAATATCATGATAACTCTAGTTGGTTTTCCCACCACCCAAAATGGAGCGTTTCTTTATTCTGTTGGGGGAGTGAGTCTTTTTCTTCTGAAAAAAAAAAAAAAAAGATAAATCAGTAATGCCCACGCAGTTGGACGTGATGTAGTTGATTTTATTGTGTTACTTTTTTCTGCGGACAACTCGTGGTGGTGTTTAAATGAGGAGGTAGTCAAAAGTGTATATATATATATATCAGTGGCAAATTGCAATAACCAGTTAACTGACACGAACCTCATTTCGAGATATTCATGTTTAAAGTATATGACACATAATTTATTGTAATATTTGATATATAAATGTTCAAGTTGATGTACAGAAATTCGTTTATAATATAAATGTTCGTTTATAATATAAATGTTCGTTTATAATATAATATATGACAGTTAACTGGTTATTACAAAATAATTCCAGTTAACTGATTCGGTTTTCCTGAAATCACAGTCATAAATATCAATTTAAACAATGGACTCATATGGGAAATGAAAATTTAGATCAAAATACACATTTTTGTCAGAAAATCTCATATTTTTTTTTTTAAATGTCACTTAACTGGTTATTGCAATTTGCCACAGATATATATATATAATTTTAATTACATAACTTCTCCTATACTTGGGGAAGTAAAATATGCTGAGATTCCAGAAAACAGTGATAAAGGTAAGTCCCAAGTAATCTTGTGTAAAAGTAAGTGGTATGTAGAAAGGGCATATATTTCAAAACGACTTACGACACCCTTCCTCTTGCTGTAAATATCTCCATTTTCCAATGACACCTCATTCTACTTATTACGTTTTTTTCCTTTTCATCTTTACGACTGTTTCCTGAGGCCTAAGCAACTTTTTCTTCGTTTGATTAACGAAAAATGGCAGCATTGTAAATTATGAACTTAGGCTCAAAATGTTTCCTAAAAATTACCATTTTGAAGAATGAAATGCCTGCATTCATCCTTTCCCTCTCTATTTATATAAGTACTATTTATTATAATTATTATTATTAATATATAATATATTTGTCATTCCTATTGCAAATAAATAACAGTAAAGATGTCATTTCCTAATTTCATATTAATTATATCAATATACAAAAATAATAATAATAATAATTTTCAATAGAAATCAAACCACCACCAATAAATTAAATAAATAATAATTGTACAAGACTACATACTAGTATAGTTGGTTCATTTAAAGTTGGCACTTGGTGTAAGCAGCCATGTCCATCCTACCTCCCCCTCTCTCCATCCTCACACTGAATATGTTTATCGTATCCTAGCTCAACTGATACCCCCCCCTTCCCTAACTTAAATGCACCAACCATACAATCTCATATTATACAATTTTTTTTAAAAATAATTTTAATTTTTCCTTTTTTAGTTTAAATTGAAAATACTGTAGATTATAATTTTTAAGACATTTACTGTGAATTTCTTAAATTATTTATTTCTAGGGCGCATTAGGCGAAAATAATAATTGGTATAACGTCTATTATAATAAGTTTTCAATTTACACAAATGTTATTTTGAAATCAGAAAAATTTACTACAGCTCATATTTTTTTGTGTTTTTTTTTTTTCTGTTTCTTGTTTAAATTAAAAAGAGAAATTTTGATTAATATCACAATATGTAAAATGTGCTTGCAAATTACAATAGGTACATCCTGACCAAAAGTAACTTCAATATTTACAACAACAATAACAATAAATAAATAATAATAATAATAATAATGATTAACTAATTTTATTAATTAGGTGAACTGTGACAAGAAAAGAATTTTACAAAATAAGCTTGGTAACCACGAGAAAACTCTTTTTTTTCTTCTTAATATTGGATTCTCACAAAATAACTTGACAATATAACAGATAATATGGCATTTATAACAGAAGAGAAAATAACACAGGACAAATAACACTTGTGAGGATCTCGCCTTAAACTTTCAAATAAATTAATGAATACAACTATACATAGTATAATGTTCTTTCTAAAAGAAAAGCACAAAATACAAAATAGAATAACAATTGGAAAGAGAAATATCTATATCTTGATATATAATATATTATTATTATTCTTTCTAAAAAATTATTAATTACAAACACTCCCATTATCACAATCTATAATACATGTGTTCTTTATGTTAACTATTCCTTCTGTCAATCAGAATTTTCCTTTTAGAGAAAATATTTATTGAGTCGGACTAACATATGTATACACTAATTGTAAGTCGAAACTAAATAGTTACAACTATTCTGTTTTGGCTAAGTGTTTGAATATAGAAGTCGACTCAATAAATATGTTCTATAAAAGAAAGATACTGATTGTCAGAAGGAATAGTTAACATAAAGAACACATGTATTATAGATACTAAAGATGGGAGTGCTTCCTGAAACGTTTGTAATTGATATTTTTTGTGAAGACAAAGAGATGTAATAATATATAATATATGAATTAAGAATCTCCACAACCCAAAAAGTAATCTATAACTTTGTAATTAGTAGTTTTCGAAAACAGAAAACTAATCACCAAATAAAGTTTAAACTATTCTGACTATAAAATACTAATTAAATATAAGCAAAATAGCAAGAATAAATCACTCTATCACAAAATTTAATTTTAAATTATTAAATTTTTCTTTTATATCAACAATAGATAAGTACCTAAGTAATACAAACAAACTAAAAGTTTCAACTACATTTTTTTTTTTTTTAAGAACTACTCTTTACCTGAAGAAGAGGATGAGCTTTTTGTGCTTTTGTTCTTCAGACTGTGCCTCGAAACTGAAACATAAATGAAAACATTAAAATATCAGTACGGAGAGCCATTTTTTTTTTTTCCTCCCGAGGGCTGATTTGTGTCACCGCGGCCAAAGTAGGCCTATTGTGTGCCCTGTGTGTGTTGGTCCCTACAGCAGTCCTGTATCTTTGATATGGTCCAGGATTTTTCTGCAGGTTCCTTCCATTACCTGCTTCGGTTCTGTTATGGCAGACCCGAAGCAGTGGAAACGTCTGCTTTCTAGTGCCCCGCACCGGCTTAGAATATGAACCGGAGTCTCATTTCCCTCGCCACATTTCCTGCACAGAGGGCTTCTAGCGATGCCCATATTGTATAGGTGTTTGTTCATATGACAGTGTCCTGTAATCAGCACTGTCATAGCTCTTAGATCCATTCTGTTCATATTCAGGAGCTCTCGGCTCCTTTTCTCTGAGGGTTCCGCTACAAAGAGTTTTGAATGTCTTTGCTTTGGGACCCCTCTCCAGAACTGGATGTGATTCCTGGTCAGCCAACCATTTATTGCCGCCCTTGCGGTGCTCTTAGAGATCCCGCAGAAAGGTTCCGGTCCTATAGGCTTACCGTCAGCTCCTGACCGGGCCAGTTGATCAGCCCTTTCGTTGCCCTCAAACCCCCGGTGGCCTGGCGGAGAGCCATACTTGACTTCCATCTTCCAAAATTATTTTCATTATGAAAATTATAAGAGATACAAGTATAATATGTGGGAGTACTTTCGGTATTGCTACCATCTTCAGATACGTCTCTAAAAAAATAGTAAATGGAAGTTGAACAAGTTTACAATCTTCCATCCCTTTCTCCAGTACAGTAGTCTTAGGTGGCTTTCACACTGGAGCGACATGCGACGCAACACGTGTTGAAAGACATATCTCCCCGAGAATGAAACCGAGAAATCAATGAAGATGTGTCCAAAACTTGTCACATGGAACGAACCCACCTTGGCGATGTTTCATTGTGTTGCAGGTTATTGACTACACAGTGATCCGTGGCGCTAGTGTAGGGAATAACCTCCCGTAAGCTGTTTTTTGTCACCTATTGTATTCTCGTACCGATTTTGTTGAAAATTCTTTCTTTCCCTTGATTTGCCAGATTCATTGAGGAAGTGGAACAACGTCCCGCGTTGTACAACACAGGTGACACCTCAGAAATATGAGCAGTCTTTTTCGGGCAGGGACAGCCCTTCTGTAGTTGGAATCTTCTGGTTGAAGATGATCGTGCATAATCCTCAACAGTTTCTATCTTCATTTTGTACATCTGCTGAAATTTCTCGGGATGTGCCAACAGTTGTTCTGAAATCACGTAAGGGCTGTGATTTTCCACGTTATTTCTCCACTAGGGGTGCACTCACATTCGGCGTTTTCTTCTTTGAGCCTTTCGTCTAGAATTCATTACCGCACTCATCAATATCATCATATCATCGTCTGATGATGATGAAGACATAGTTATGAACAGCAACTTCAACTGACTAGCGACCAGTAATTCGGGGTTACTGGTACAAAATGTCAGCAACATTTGTCTCTTTGATGTGAAAGCCCTGTATCCTACAAATGTGTCCAACACGTGTTGCGTCGCATGTCGCTCCGGTGGGAAAGCCATCTTAGAAACATGGAAAACATTAAATATACATTTTCATCTCAAATTGAAATCTTAATTTAAAAAAAATTGGAATATATCAGTTCTGATTAAAATACAAATATATATGTACGAAATAAATCAAAGATGACAATAATAAATATATGAATACAAATAAACAATTTTTGAGGAAGTAAGTACGTATACATAGAGACTAGAGAATTATATTATTGGCGATAAAAGGGGTAAATATTTGAGATACTCCCATATACTATATATGAGGAGTTTGGAGCCAGAGCGGACCAACTGGTTGAAACTGAACAGTAAGAAAATGGCAATTGAAAATTGAGTATATTTTGTTTATCTCCATAAATGGGCCCCAAATATTTATTTATATTTGAAATTTTAGAATAGTATTGGATGAGTGATCCCTTTTTGTGTTCTATAAAGGTTTTGAAGGCCGTATGATCCATTGTGACTTTGAAAATATATATGCACAAAATACTTGTGGACTAAACTTAAAGTGCTGCTATCTATCACTGAAGTGAAAAAACTAAGTGATCCACACTGGTTTTGAAAAAGGGAACCTATGCCAACATCAGGATGATAATAACTCATTTTCCGAAAAATTGTGGGTTGGTCCGCTCTGGCTCCAAACTCCTCATATAATATGTGAAATAGACAATATTTTTAAAAACATAAGTTTTTCTTTATTTTATTTTTTATTAAATGTTTTACAATATCTCTGCAGAAAATTATATCAGCTGACTATTGTTCAGTTATTTCAGTGGAGTTTGTCAGAAAGTTATACGATACTTATGACAATATTGTTATAGGTACAAAATAATGATGTGCGCTGATCATAAAGCCAAAAAAGGGGAGGGAAAAAAAAAAAAAAAAAAAAAAACGTGTTAAAATGTACATATTTCCAAAACAGCAGATCCAATCGACACCAAAATCAATAGCGTTTAGAAAAGTGTAGCAATCGTAGAGAGTTTGTTCTTTATACCCAAATTGAGAGTATACAAGGACATTAAAATAATAATAATAATAATTGTGAATAACGTGTACAATACCAGGTAGGGAAAATGGAGCTGCAGTGAAAGGATCGTCTTCTGTCGTTGACAGTTCATTGAAGGCCATAACAAGACTTTCCCTGCTTTTCACATTTGTTATACCTAAGACATATACAAGACTATTGTAATAACTATATATGTATATATGTTACAGTTCAGTTCATTGTGATTACGCCCATTAGGGACTGGGTAATTATTTAGGGACAATTGTCGTAAATGATGATCCTGGGCGAATTTAACACATTTGGGTTCCAAATGGTAAACATTCCTTGTGACCGTAAAGGTGACAGTTGGTACACTGAGGGATGTTGTGGGACTTCCGATCTGTACCACTGTATAGAACATGCGAGTTAATTGGAAAATAGCTTTCCCGGCCTCATTGTTTTCCAATTCTAGAGCTACTAATGGAGTTGGGTTGTGCTCTCGATTGAGAAGTCTCATTGGTCTGACCACTGGATAAATTGACAAATTGTCGAATATTTCTTTATTTGATAAGAATAAGGCACGAATTAATACAGAAAGATTAATAGAGTCGACAGTATCTTTTCAATGTAGAAGGAATTCGAGGTTCTGTCGTGTAAAAGAAAATTCAAAATTTGGCCAACGTCCTATAGCACTATACTGGACACAAACTCACAACACCTTCACCACACACATCCACTCAAGTCATTATAAGACCGTGAAGAATAAAATAGTTTTCGAAACCATGGCCAAATTTTGAATTTTCTCTTACACGACAGAACGTCGAATTTCTTCTACATTCATACTACACAAAGTTTTATGTCATCAGGATTAATGAAAGTGAAGTATATTACATCTAAGCTTTCATAAAATTTTGTACGTTTTCGAAAATTGTCTATAGATATCAGGATATTCTAATTTTTTTATTGTATAATTTTGTTTCGGAGGAGTTACTTTTTTTTTTGCTGTTAAGTGGTCTGAACACAGATTGTACAATTTGGAGGTCATAGCTACAGCAGATTGGCCTCGTAACTTTTTTTAGTCCCGTTAAGTTATCGAGCGCATACAAAATGAATAAGATCCAACTTACTTGACTGGGAACCCCTTTGAATTTTGTCAAATTCAGCTCCAAAAATTTGATCTTCAGTTACATTCGAAAATGGTTCACTTTCATAGAAAGGATTCCAGTGGGTTGGTGCAGTAGTTGCGGACTGACACCTCATATCTTCAGTCGCATTCATGTCGTTCTAAAAACAAAAACAGTTGTAAATATTATAGACAATTTTATTAATTGGACGGTGTTATGCAAAAAGGAGGTAACCCACAATTTTTTCAAATTCTAGTTAACTGCTTCTTGCAATCAAGCTCAGCCTCCTGCACGTTCTCCAAATTTAACCATTTTTTTTTGTTGCTAAAAACACTTATTTCACATAAAAATATTCCATAAGGAGAAATGCAGAAACTAAATTTCTTATTTATTTTATTATGAATTATTTCAAAATTACATTTCACTTCAATAAATTAAACAAATAACCAATGGAATGAAGGAGTACAAAACTGCCTTAGTTTTAAACGATGAAATGGCAACAAAAATCCAATTTTTCGATTTGAACCTTTAACCTTGTTTTTTTTTTTTACTTTTTTTTTCTTTTTCTGACTATATTGCCTACTACCAGAAGTACCTTGAGAGGGAACGTTAAATAGTGACCCTGAGCCTGTGTTGAGTCAGATACTAGTTAAAGACCCCTACCCTAAATATGGCCATATGTATATGTATACACAAGAAGGAAAATAGAGATATTTAATTGGAGCAAATAAAAAAAAAAAAGTCATCGGTGAATCAACGGCTAGTACTTCCCCAGCACGAATTAATCACGTTTTCGCTCTCCCTCCAAACCCAAAAACCGCTTGGACTAAAACTCAAAATTTGGTCAACATAATGGATTCTGAAGTTATCATACTAAATTTTGGGTCAATATATTCATTACAACGGCAGTTATTAGGGTATTTGAGTTGAGTATCTCTTCCCTTATGGGGTTTTGATTTAATTATAAATCGATACATTTATTACATCGGTAGTTACTTGATTTTCAGTTGAGCCCCCTCTCATCACCCTCCTGTTCGGCTGATCTTGCTGAAACTAATAGGAGGCACCTTATAGGACTTTGAAATCTCAAATGCAATTTTGTGTCAAAACATTCAACAAAACAGTCCTAGAGTTTTTATGTTAAGCCACCCTCTAATCTCCCCCTTCCCAATAGACCGATTAGGCTGAAAATCAATAGATGTCGTCCTCAGAGGGTTCTGAACACACATATAAAACTTCGTGTCGATACATTCATTCTATCGGGAGTTATCGTATTCACAGTCACACTTTTCCCCCCATTTTTTAAATCAGGAGGTCAGAAAACATTAAATTCCGTTGAAAATTCAACTTTCTCACCGATTAAATAACTTCCCCTATACTTCGTATAGCTGGGGAAATAAAACAAATAGGCGGCTTACCTGAGATGACGAAGAAGCCAAACTTTGTGGTTCAGGGAGCGACACTGTCTCCTGCTCTTTTGGTTTCGAAGCTTCGTAGGGCGCCAAAAACTGGGTTGTCTCAGACGCAAACACTCTGCACATGAGAACACAAATATAGATGAGAGACACAGTAGAGCGCCGCTAATCCGGGGGGGGGGGGGGGGGGGTGGATCATCCTAAAGAGTTTTCACTTTGCGTGAAAAAAAAGGTCGGTGATTCACCGGCAATGTACTTCCCCAGAACGAATTAATCAATTAACTTTTCGCTCCCCCTCCAAAACCAGACGACTGTTTGCGCTAATATTCAACAATTGACATAAATAGGGGTTCCGAAATTCTCATACTAAATTTTGTGTCAATAAATTCAATAAATCGGCAGTTATTAGGCTGTTTGAATTGAGCACCCTCTCCTGAATGTTTCGTTGAGAAACCAATGTTTTTCAAAATGACAATAAAATTACCAACCACTTCGGCAAAGCGCTCTTGCTATTTTTTAGGAGAGGCTCATATTTTGACGCCTATGGCTATACCTGAACTGAAATGTGACAGTACAATAACGACCTCATTGCACTCTCTTGTCCATTTCGAGAAACCCATCTTCATTTTCTGCAAATAATTCAAAAGTAGTGTCGTTCTTTTCGCAAAACGAACGATTAAGAGAACTGATATTAATAAGAACCAATTCTACTAAAGTAGTGTCGTTCTTTTCGCAAAACGAACGATTAAGAGAACTGATATTAATAAGAACCAATTCTACTTACTTATTGAAGGCGGACGTGTCACTCATGTTTCGTCGATGTCTGGGAGAGGCATTCAACGACTGCGACTCTTGTTCATTTCCAGAATCTTCTTTAAATGGATCCGGAAAACCTGGAAATCAATAGTTATTTTTGATATTTATTTTTATTTATTCCTGGTCTTAAAATGAAAAAAAAAAGAGTGAACAAAAAAAATAAATAAATAAAGTATGGTATTCTGAAAATATTCCTTGTGCTCAACTGATTTTATTCTAAAATATTATCCATTTTATAAGTGGAATATCACAGCTAAAAATATCCATGTCCGACCGATTTCGCGGAAAATTATTAGTTGCAATCTTTACGGGCTTTTGAATTTAATTATACAACGGCAGTTATTAGACTTTTTTTTATTAAGTCTCCCCCTAATCCCCCCTTCCATTTAGCCGACTAGGCTGAACGTCAGGTGCCGTCGTTAAACGGTTCTGGGTACATATATAAAACTTCGTGTCGATACTTTCATTCTATCGGGAGTTATCGTGTTCAAAGACATAGACAACTTCTAAGTTGAGAAACGCGGACATATTGTGGAAACTTGTAATAAATAGATAAAACAAACTTATTTTTGAAATATTGTCTATTCCACTAAAGATATATATACATATATAACTACCGGTTTCGGCTTTATACCATCGTCAGGTCTAGTTATGAACTAAGTCAGTTTGCAGAGAGCGACCCTAGTTTGGGTCGCTCTCTGCAAACTGACTTAGTTCATAACTAGATCTGACGATGGTATAAAGCCGAAACCGGTAGTTATATATGTATATATATCTTTAGTGGAATAGACAATATTTCAAAAATAAGTTTGTTTTATCTATTCAAAGACATAGACATACACTTTTCCCCCCATAATTGGAATCTAGAGGTCGCAAAACATGAAATTTCGTTGAAAACTCGGCATCAAATTTTTGACCGATTACATAACTTCCCCTGTACTTCATAAAGCTGAGGAAGTGAAACATTAATTGAGTTAAGCTCGCAATCTTTCAGGTAGATCCTTCATTTTCCCAACTCCATCAAGTGAGAATTATAAAAAGTGGATTTTCATAATGTACTCTACAAATTCTTTAAATTTACACCCCCCACCTGACTATGTAGAAAATTATAAAGTGTTATAAAGTTAGTTCTGTGACTCAATGTCTGGGCTTTAACTACAAGGTCATATTGCCTACTCGCTTGTGTGGACATGAGCCGAGCCAGTCTCTGCAATGGGAGTCTTAACTTTTGTCGGCATGTTTAATGTCCCATCCGAAGGAGGGCGTGTTCGATAGTTTTCATTTATACAGATGTGTGTGTTATATTAGGTCATTTCAGTACAGCTTTTCCGTAACATGGAGATTTAGATTTTTGGATTTACTTTAGAAATATATACATATATATATATACTACCCTCGTGTATATATATATATACACGAGGATAGTCCCAGAAGTACCCGACCTGACAAAGAAAACACAAAAAATTTAAGAAAAAATATCCTTATTACTCAACACAGTCTCTTTTTAGATCGATACACTTTTCCCAGCGATGTTCAATAGCTTCGGTACCCTGTTTATAGTGAGAACCGTCGAGCTCCTCAATAGCCCTCAACCGCAGATTCCACCTCTTCATTTTTGGCAAATCTTTTACCAACGAGCCATTTTTTTCAAGTTTGGAAAGAGAAAATAATCCGAGGGGGCTAAATCTGGCGAATAGGATGCGTGAGGAAGCAATTCGAACTTTAACTCATTGATTTTGGCCATCGCGATAACGGATGTGTGAACTGGTGCATTGTCTCGATGAAACAACACTTTATTTTTCGCCAAATGCGGCCGTTTTTTCTTGATATCATTACTCAAACGCTGCAATAAATTCGCATAATACTCGCCGTTGATTGTTTTTTCTTTGTGAAGATAATCAATGAAAATTGTCCCATGCGCATCCCAAAAAACTGACGCCATGACATTGCCTGCAGATGGAACTTTCTTCGTCTTTTTTGGAGCCGCTTCTCCCCTTTCAGTCCATTGTTTTGACTGTTCCTTCGTCTCATGGATCCATCTTTCATCCATGGTTAAGAATCGACCGCAAAAACTCGGCTTTATTGCTGTGAAACATCACCAAACCCTCGATTGCAACATCCTCACGACGCTGTTTTTGTTCCATTGTGAGCAAACGCTGCACCCATCTTGCGCACAGCTTCCTCATGTCCAAATTTTCAGTTAATATGCGATGTATAGCACTTTTCGAAATGCCTACCATGCCTGCTAGCTCGCGCACTTTCAGTCGACGGTCATCCAATTCCATTTTGTGGATTTTCTTCACCATTTCTGGCGTGGTCACCTCATTTGGTGGACCACTGCGATGTTCGTCTTGGCAGCTCGTACGGTCTCTTCTAAACTCTGCCACCCAATATTTTACTGTTGTAAACGAAGCAGCAGACTCTTCCAGAGTAGAATCTAGCTCGGCTTTCATATTGGTTGGACTGAGACCCTTCAAATGAAAGTATTGTATGACATTAAGATGACCAATTTTTTCCATGTTTACAAATTCTCTGAGAGCGTTCACTACTGATGGCTGCCAAACAAATACTAAACAACGCAGCGTCTTCAAACTTAAGTTTTATAAGGCTCGTACTTTGTACCATAGTAATTTTTTTCAAACAACAACCGCCATCTATACCTCAAGTCGGGTACTTATGGGACTATATATATGGTAACTTTACATACCGGAAGGAGGAAAAAGTGATACAGGAGGCTGTTTGTGGTTGTGGGATGGTTTTGGCCTCTGTCTGGGTGTTATGGAGGTGGGCTCCACAGTGACCACACCCGTGAGACTCTTACTGGGCGTTACTGACTTCTTCTTCTTCACTTCACTATCCTGGAGGGTCATCAAGTCTTCCAAAGAGAGAGGTGTCGTTTTCTAGAACAGAAAAAAAAATTGGTGAATCACCTGCGAAATACTTCCCCAGCATGAATTTGGTAATTGAGTATTCGCTTTACCATGAATCCTCATGCTAAATATTGTGTCGACACATTCTTAACATTAGCCGTTATTAGCGTTTTTGAGTCGAACCTTCTCTGATCCGCTCATCCCTTCGACCGATTCCATGGAAATTAATAGATGTCGTCTTTATCGATTTTTTATTATATTTTCAAGGTTTAGGTTTAGGTTTTATGACTCATGCCCGGGCTTTAACTATGAGGTCATATCGCCTACTACCAGAGCGCTCTTTCGTCACTCTGGTGGACATGAGCCCGACTCTACTGTGGGAGTCCTAAATTTTGCCTACCCTAAATTTCTAATTACCTAGGGCAGGGGTCTTTAACGAGTACCTGACATCGTACAGGCTTAACGTCCCATCCGAAGGACGGCGTGCTTAAGTTTATTTTACCTCCCAGATAAACTAAACTAAGGGCCTCGGTCGGGTTTCGAACCCCCGCTCTTGAGCTCAGAAGCCAAGCACGCCCTCTTATATTTTCAAGTGTTTATTTATTCAGTTTTTATTAATTTAATTTTACTTTTTCTAATAGTTTTCCTAATACTACTAATCATTCGTGTGTTAAACTAAAGTATTTATAAATCTAATTTATAATCAATTTGGCCTTATGTACGATGCGTATTAGCCATGGCCCTGGGAGGGAGTTCTATCTACGAAATAAAACTCACTCCCGGACGGGATTCGAACCCGCAAACCTTGGGAGACTATGCGACCAAAGCCCTACGCTCTAGCCCGCACGGCCACCATGGCTCCCAAAGCTATCTTAATGTATAAATTCTTTTGACGTATCCTATTACCATGTTATGGTTTAACGGAAATAAATTTATTATTATTAACGGCAGTAATAAGAGTTGTGTTTCTCCCTTCCCTTTGGCAGATTTGGCTGAAAACCAATAGGTGTCGTCCGCAGAGGATTCTGTATTCACATATATGATTTTGTGTCGATACATTCTCTCTATCGGGAGTTACTGTGTTCAAAGATACTTTTTTTTTTTTTAATTTTGATATCAAGTGGTAGAAAAACATGAAATAGGCGCGCCCGTAGCTCAGAGGAATAGGCACTACTGATCTCAAGATGGCGGGTGAGTCCCTTAGGGTTTTTTTTATCTAGGACATTAACCTATGGTCTCCATCCTGTACGATATCAGGTATTTGTTAAATGACCCCTAACCCAGGTGAATAAACCTGGGTAGGCTAAATTTAGGACTGCCGCAGAGTCGGGCTCATGCCCACAAAGAGCGCTCTGGGAGTAGGGATATGACCTCGTAGTTAAAGTCCGGGCATAAGTCACAATAACTAAGTAATTTTTTTATCTCGAAATATGTAATAACCTAAAATAATACTTACATGTAAATTTTGAACAGGACATTCTTTTCCTATCAGAGAAAACGCAAGGAAGGAAACTTGGAAAATATCAGGCCTCCTCTCCGCATCAGGCTCCAGCATATATCCTAAACAAAAAAAGTAAGTAATATCAATCTAGCTGATTTGAACAGCTGTCAGGGTTTGTAGCGTCCTCAACGCTCTCTTCCATGAATCTCCAAACCAAATGTTCTATCAATGCATTCATTACATCCGCAGTTATTAGGATTTTTGAGTCGACCCTCCTCCTCTCTGATCCCCCTCCCTTAGGCCGATTTGGCTGAACATCGTAAGGTCCCGTCCGGTTTTTGGTACACATATAAAATTTCGTGTCGATATATTTTCGCAGACAGACATTTATTTTGTTCATTTTTTTGTCTCTATATCTAGGGATCAGGAGTTTGGAAAACATGAAAAAAATGAAATTTTGTTGAAAACTCCGCATCGAATTTTTGACCGATTACAAAACTTCCCCTTTTGATACTTTACATTTCTAAATGTTTTTTAAATTGACTATTTTATATAAATATATATTTTTTTTTTTTTTTGGCCTTATGTACGATGCATATCAGCCATGACTCTTAATAATGGTGTTACCTAATTATTTACGACACCCGACGGCCCCGGAAGAGAGTTCTATCTACTATATAAAACTCACTCCCGGACGGGATTCGAACCCGCAAACCAATGTGAGACCATGGCCACCATGGCTCCCAAAATGTTCATTTTCACAAAATATATAACAGCAATACCGAAAGTCTCCCATATATCTTATATATTTTGTGAAATAGACAGTTTTTTTAGTTTTTTTATTTTCATAACTTCCCCTATACCTCGTATAAAGAAAAAAGTAAAACAAAGTTACTTACTTATCAAAGAATGTATCCCATTGGAGTATTTCGAGTTGTCAGGTATAATGAACTGTCCACTCTGGATGGCTAACGTGCTTTCTCCAAACGGGAGGGTGAAGAAACACAGCTTGTACAGGAGACAGCCGAGGGCCTGCAACATCATCAAGTGAACTGATAAATAATTATGAAATATTCTTGTATACTCTTTCTGTTGATAAGTTACTTTGACTCATGCCCGGGCTTTTAAATATAAGATCATATACCCTATTACTACGAGTACTAAATGTTGCCTATCTAAGTTTATTCATCTAGGAAAGGGATCTTTAAGGAGTACCTGACATCGTACAGACAACATCGCTTAACGTCCCGTCCGAAGGACGGCATGCTCAAGGTTTTTCATCACCCAGATAAACGAATTTGAACTCAGTAAGCAAGCATGCATTCCACTGAGCGGCGCACAGTGTGAAATTTATGAGTTTTGATTTTCAAAATTCGAGAACCCGCTCAATTTTTAATCAATTTGGATGAAACTAGAAGCAAAATATTTGTGAAAGCTGGCTTTTTATCAGGTAACTGCGGGTTTCACAATCAAGGTATTATATGCCAATTGACAGCTGCCAAAACCCCGCGAAAATTTAAAAAAAATTATTTTTACAACTTAAATTAATGTTTTTTTTTTATTGTGAAACCCGCAGTTACCTGATAAAAAGCCAGCTTTCACAAATATGTTGCAACTAGTTTCATCCAAATTGATTAAAAATTGAGCGGGGGCTCGAATTTTGAAAATCAAAATCATAAATTTCACACTGTGCGGCGTCCTCATAGTCTTTCTAGTGTCAGTTCCCTAAAAGCGGTATTTGAAGAGGGTGGCATTCTTCAGTCTGATATAAAAACATCAGCCGCAAATCTCTTTATTGTAGTTGAGTGAATGGTTTAGTACACGTGCGACTTAGAAATATACACTTTTTTCATTGAACAGTACACATAAGGTTCAGGCAAGGGACACTTGCAATCCATGAACAAATGCATCACACAAAAAATACGCTGAGATGCCATAAGCAATGTTGTAAAAGTGCTATCCAGAAGTCATTTTCCAACCAATGGTTGCTCTCAGAACCGCGCTCCTGCACAATGATTGTGAGAGGAGGTTGAGACGGGACGCAAGACGAAGAGAAAAAAAAATGAATACTCACCCAGATATCAGCTTTGGTAGTGATAGGTTTGCCCGAGTATATGTCGACCATCTCCGGAGCTCGGTACGACAGGGTGGTGTACTTCTCGACCTCTTCAATGACAGAGGCTGCAGGATGTCTGCTGGAGCTGAGCACCTTACCAGTGGCCGAACCAAAGTCACACAGAACGTACTGTCCGCTCTCTCCAACCAAGATGTTCTCCACCTGAAACAGATAAAAACATTTCTTTCTTACTTTCAGAAGTATAAGGAAAGTTATGTAATCTGTCTGAAATTCGATGTTCAGTTTTCACCAAAATTCCATATTATTCTGGTTCGAACAATGAAAAAAAAAAAAAAAAAATTGACCTTTGGGCTAAAACTCTGAATTTGAGGTACATTGTGGCTTCTGAATTCTCATACTAAACTTTGTGTCGATATATTCATTAGATCGGCAGTTACTAGAGTTTTTGTGTTAAGCCTCCTCCCAAATCGCACATCCCTTCGACCGATTTGGCTGAAAATCAATAGGTGTTGTTCTTGAAGGGTTCTGAACACATATATAACATTTCGTGTCGATACATTCATTACAGGTTAGGTTAGGTTTTATGACTCATGCCCGGGCTTTAACTACGAGGTCATATCGCCTACAACCAGAGCGCTCTTTCGTCACTCTGGTGGACATGAGCCCGAATCTACTGTGGGAGTCCTAAATTTAGCCTACCCTAAATTTTTATTCACCTAGGGTAAGGGTCTTTAACGAGTACCTGACATCGTACAGGCTCGGGACCATCGCTTAACGTCCCATCCGAAGGACGGCGTGCTTAAGTTTATTTTACCTCCCAGATAGAATAAACTAAGGGCCTCGGTCGGGTTACGAACCCACGTTCTTGAGCTCAGAAGTCAAGCACGCTTACCACTGAGCTACCGGCGCCCCCCATTACAAAGGCAGTTACTAGAGTTTTTGTGTTAAACCTCCTCCCTAATCTCACACATCCCTTTGACCGATTTGGCTGAAAATCATTAGGTGTTGTTCTTAAAGGGTTCTAAATACACACATACCATTTCGTGTCGATACATTCATTCTATTGGGGGTTATCGTGTTCACAGACAGATTTTTGTTTTTCATTTTTGAGGAATCGAGAGGTCGGAAAACATGAAATCCCATCGAATTTCTGATAGATTACATGAATTATGTGTGTCTGTGAACATCCAGAACCCCTTAAGGACGACACCCTTTTGAATTTCAACCAAAACGAGCAGAGGGAAGATTCGTGGGGGAGGCCTTAACAGAAAAACTGTAATAACTGACTTTGTAATGTATGTATCGGCACAAAATTTCATATGTAAGACTTTTTGGCTCAAATGAAAAACCCCTACAATTGCCAATGTAATGCAAATATCGACACCAAATATAATATGTGAATTCAGAAGGTTCTACGTAAGTCGATTAATTTTGGAGAGAATAAAACCTTTATCGATTAATTCGTACTGGGGAAGTACATTTCCGGGGATTTATCGACTGATTAGCTTCGAAGCAGCAGATGTACGTCATCAACATTACCTTGAGATCCCTATGGATGATGGGGGTCTGACAATGGTGCAACCTAGACACTGCCTCACACACATCGCAGAATATTGTCAACACTTCTTGTTCGGTAAACCCAGACAGGAGTCTGTAAAGGAAAAAAGTAAATACATGTTAGTAGGATGCAAGATGAGGAAAATTTCAAAAGGAAAACAGAGACATCATGTATCAATAGTCAAATTGTAGCACAATTGTAACATTTGAAGAAAAAAATAATAATAATATAACTTTCCTCCTTCCCCCTCTCAAATTCATTTCTTCAAACTGGCATTACGGAGTACAAAACAATCATAAGAAAGGTATGGCATTAGAAGATTTATTTGTTTCATTAAATCTGAGAGTGGCATAGCCAGTAATGGCAGTTTGAAATGAGGGAAAAATGAGTTTGAAAAGAATAAGAGGGAGGAATCATCTGAAAATATGTGATGGGTATAAGAAAATCATGTTATAGTCCATCCATTTTTTTTTTTTTTTTTTTTTTTTTTTTTTTTTTTTTTTTATGCACTAATTTGACAGAGTATACGGAGGTCGACAAGTAAAGACCATTCAGTATATATGTGTCTTATATTAGACAATAGAGTATACGGAGGTCGACAAGTAAAGACCATTCAGACTATATTTGTCTTATATAAGACAATAGAGTTCACTAAAAGTTCCTTATTCACGGTTTCCTTATTCGTGGGTGAAAAAATTGCAACCGAGTTCCTGTATTCGCGGCTAAAAATGTCTTTATTCGCGGATGCAATCGGTAAATAGAAAGGGATTCGGTGTCGTTTATTAACGTAACGGCATCCTTTGAGTACTGCTGGTATGTGCCGAGGCAGACACATTGACACCATATGCTGGAAAAAAAAACTGTGGCCTGTTTTGATTGTCGGAAATGATGAAGAATCCGCGCAAATTCAAACTTTAACTGACAATGTAGTTCAAGTTACAAATGGAATAGGACGAGATGGCTTCGAACAGATAGAATCAAGTGACATTCAGGAGTTGCTTGATTCGCAGGATGACTTGACCGAAACCGACTTGGAGGAAATGTTAACTCCACATTCCACTGAAGAAGAGCCTTCAACGAGCACTGAAAAGGTGACCTTTAACTTGAAAAATCTGAGTGAAGGTTCACGTATGGCAAATGAACTTCGTGATTCCTTCATGAAAATTGATCCATCTATGGAAAGGAGCCTTATTTTTAAAAGGCAAATTATTAATGCTACAGCTCAATATCAATCTGAATTTAAAGACCTTTTAAAAAGGGCGAAACAAGAAAAAAATACTAAATTCTTTAAACCCTTGTCTAAAGCTGACAATAACGATTGATTTTAATTGCGAATTTCTCAATAAATTGATACATATTGGTTTTATTTTGGAACCTTGGAACGTATCCCCTATGATTCCATACTAATTACCATTCCATATCCACGGTTTCTGTATTCGCGGCATATTTACGGAACATATACCCCGCCAATAAACAGCTTTTACTGTACAGGGAGATCGACAAGTGAAGACCATTCAGTCTATATTTGTCTTATAGTTGACAATAGAGTACAGGGAGGTCGACAAGTAAAGACCATTCAGTCTATATTTGTCTTAAAGATAATTATCAAATTCAGATAAATATTTTGTGCAGATCTAAGGAAGTAAGTGAACATCACACTATCAATTAACACTTTTATTTTTAAAACACCCTATTTTACCTTTTCGGTATTTTCCACTGCAAATGAATTACAAAATATCCAATCTAGTTATTTTCCAAACTATTTTAAAACATATTTTTAAATTCTCAAACGTTACAATTACACATTGCTTTCCTAAAGTAAATGTATTGTACATTCATTGGACTGAAATATATTTCTTGGTATATTATAAGGAACCTTTTTCGTTAGGATCAATTTTTCGATAGGGCTAACCATTTATGCGTAAATTAAGCAAACATCTAAAAAAAGTGCAGACGCAGTTGTCACTTTCAAGGTAGATCCACACATCGACGGTGACGGTACGGCACCGGTGCTTCCCGTGTCCGTGGCATCCGTGATGAATGTTTCACAGACATTCACACCAACACCGCCTGTTTCTATGTCAATGCTCAATGGCATCTGTGATTATCTTTTGAAATTCCGACAGTCATCTCTCTTTGTTTTTCAAGTGCATCATGTACTTCAGCATTGAACATTTTGCTGCAATAGCATTGCTCTTAGACGAGGAAGAAGAAGAAAATTAAAAAAATACATCCCATGTGGACTTCGGAAAGTGGAAGGAGAGTTCATAACTTAATATAGAGGATTGGTGGATCATCGATATTCATTTTATTCCCGATATCCTTCCACATCCATCCCTTCAATTCAGCGTCCATATATCTCCCTTATCGCAAAGAACTGACCGCTCCCGAACCAGCTCTATTAACATTTCATCATTCATGCCTAGAAAATTAAAAACCAAAGTGACAAAAATAAGTGAGTTTCACGTCCGTGATAAATGAAAAATATCGGTGGCGACGGATTTCTTTCGATTGTCACGGACGCCTGAAGAGTACTGAAAACGTCGGCGCCCCACTGCGTCGGAAGTGTTGGAACATATCGCGTCTTTCCCACTTTGTTTACATGACATTACATAATGTTTTTTCACTAATGCTTCCGGTACAGCACTGAAATCGCACAGTGTGAAATTTATGAGTTTTGATTTTCAAAATTCGAGCCCCCGCTTAATTTTTGATCAATTTTGATGAAACTAGGTGCAAAATATTTGTGAAAGCTGGCTTTTTATCAGGTAACTGCGGGTTTCACAATCAAGGTATTATATGCCAATTGACAGCTGCCAAAACCCCGCTAAAATTGTAAAAAAAAATTATTTTTTTTGTCTAAATGTTTACAACTTAAATGAATATTTTTTCGGTCGCTGATTACGAATTCAATATTTATTTTTGCCAAAAGTGGTCCTAATGTTGTCATTTTGGCCTAAAGGAGTCCAAATTCAATATATATGCGATTTTTGCCACTGGCATATAATACCTTGATTGTGGAAGCCGCAGTTACCTGATGAAAAGCCAGCTTTCACAAATATTTTGCACCTAGTTTCATCCAAATTGATCAAAAATTGAGCGGGGGCTCGAATTTTGAAAATCAAAACTCATAAATTTCACACTGTGAGTCGCCGTCACGTGTCGGATATGTGTGGGTCGACCTTAAGACAATTTTCGGTATATATTTCGCAAATCAAATCTTCAAAAAAATGTGCCTTCCAGTTTTCTTAACAAAAATTTAATTTGAAAACATTTTGGTTTAATATAAGCGGTATCTTGAAGAATGTACTTGTTTTCGAAGTGAAGTGATCTCAATTCTCATCGTACTTGTACTTAAATATCAAGTTCATTACTACAATTGTTTCTAAGTTAGAGCACTCACTAAGTTCCATCCACATGATACGATATTATTAAGGAAATGGTCAAATCTTGTTCAGAAACTAGCTGTCGATGTTTCACAATTTTTCCACGATTACAACACTTTCTTATATGACAGATATAAGAAAGTAAAGAAAAAAAAAAAAAAGTGTAGAATATATATTCATAAATTATCTAGGGGAGGGGGGGGGGGGGGGGGGGGTCCAAAGTTGTGACAGTTATTGACCAGAGGGAGGGGCTTGCTATCACAAAAATAGCACTATATATTTTGTCGAGTGACCTTCACGTATGAGATATTGGTACTTTTCTTTCACAATAATGTACTTTTTTTTCTTATTTTTTTAAAAATGTATTATAATACTAGCAGTACTACCAATTGATTGAAATCAGATCAAAATTTAATTTAAAAATAACTGAATATGAACAGGGAATATAAAAAAAGATTGGCAATGGACAATGAGGGCTGATCAGGTGAGAGAGGGCACCCCACCACTCCACTTCTCTCGCGGAAATGTTGACCTTCTTT